>WEIU01015052.1:7277-48020 GCA_013389925.1 Aegithalos caudatus
ATGGGTTGATTTATGTATGAACTGCTGTGACTCATAGCACACTACCTTATTTTTATCCAGATAATTACCTTGCTAAAAGATGTGTGAAATGTAAAGATTTCTTCCCTCGGCTTGAGGAACAATACTATTGTCTATCTGTCCTTTTGATGTTAAGTTTGATCAGAATTCATCTTCTGCTTGCTTTGCTTTCTTCCCCAATTTTTAAATAGAAATTATCTCTGAACTGCTTAAAGAATTGTAAAAGTGAAAATGATGGGCCTAGTGACATCTGAGCTGTGGTAGTTTGTTAGTGGGGTTGTTTTTTTTAAGGTATGGAATTTCCAAGTATATCGTAAGAATTTTCCATGTTGATATGGCTTTTTTGGTAAGTAGTTATTTGAAATTACACATGTGCACATGCTGAAATAACATGTAGGCAACAGTTTCTGGATTTGTTAGAGAATCTTACTCCTCTTGTGCTTTGATCACTTTTCATTTTTAACAATGGTGTGAACATCAGAGGATCAACACATGTTTTCGTTTATGTCATTTGGGATGCTTCATAGGTTCCCAGGTCTTCAGGCTTGTCAGTTCATTATTTCACCTCTTGTTTTATGCCAGGGAACTATTCAAGCTCAAAGCTTTTATCTAAATAGCAAATCACAGAGTTGGATTCAACATCAGGAGAACTATTAAATCTTTTTTATTAATTTACTTTTATTTAAAAATGGTTTAATACTTTTGCCATGATCTCTGACAGTTCTGCTGATTCATAATGAAGCAGCTTGAATTACTGCTTTGTTTGCCTGTGAAGCTCCTCCGCGTGGTTGTCCTTGGTAAATAGTAGTCACAGAGGAAATAGTAAGGGATAGCATCCTCCTACCCCCTCAAATCCTCCTTTCCCTCAAATCAGCTCGGCTCACAGCTGCATATGTAAGTTAATGGTATTGATTTTATGTTAGTGTACCTCCTTGTGCTGTAATTATTGGGGGCAGACATCCTTGTGAATATTTGCTGCTGTTAAACCTGCTGGGAGTTTTAAATGCTGTTAATATAACCTCTAGAATGCTCTGAAATAATACGCCTGATATTAACCAACAAAAAAGTTAGAGGATTAAGTAAGTAAAACAATACAAGTGCATCATCAGTGATCTTTTTTTTTGAGATCGTAAACAGTTTTCTCATATAATTAAAAGATGAAAGCTTGAAAACGAGGAGAAAGTGAGATACCATTTTAAATTATTTGTACATTTCGTGCTCCTCAAAGCTTGGTAAAAATATAAACAAATCATCACAAGGATTTTGGAAGAGCAGATGGATGTCTGTTCTCCTCCTTCCAGCTCCTGAGATATTCAGGAAGATCTTGGGGAAGAACTTGTTGTCCTTCCTGTAAGTACTCTAGTTTATATGTAGCCATGATAAATAAATAAACTCTGTGTTTGTGCTACATTGAAACAGTCTTTAGCATCATTTGGTACCACTGACTCTCATCAGATGTAAAAGATGGAGGGTTCGGTGCTACATGTGTTAAATTACATATCCCAAGATCCAAAGTAAAGCTTAGTTTTGTATTTTAAAATATATTGCTTTTATTACAACTAAAATAATGTTGGTAATCTCAGCCTTCCATGTAGTTTGACTTTCCAGGAGTTTTAAAACAATACTGAAGAAAACTGAACTTGGCATATTTTTCCAGTATTAGTAACTTGTTTCATGATAAGTCTTGGTTATGACTTCCATAAGTTTGGGTCCCCCACTCACCCAGCTGTTTTGGGAATAGCAGCTTTCTGTGGCATGTTGTTCCAGACACTGGTGATGGCTTTGCCCTCACTCAGATACTGCCACGAGCCGTCTTTTTGGATGAGACTTCCCCCACCTTTGCTGAGATTAGTCTCACGTTGCATCTTTGTGAGCTCCTTGTTTCCTCCAATGTGGTTATTGCTTTTACTCTGCTCAGCACAACTTGCTTCAGAAGGCTGCTTGCCAGTGTTGATTCTGTTGTTTTCATGTTGTTTTTTTCTTAGTCAATGCATTTGGTCTTGTCTCTATAACAAATGGTTATCTTAAATAGCTTATCTCTGAATTATTGATGTTCCACAATGACTTCTTCCTCCAGTCTATTTTTACTTTGAGCATCTCTGCATTATTCTGTGAGATAGAAATATTCATGTGAAATACAGCATTAATCAGCTTCTGCAGTATTGTTATATGTGAGTTTGTAGGTGCCTCTGTATTACAGATTTCTGTGCAGCATTCTACAACTAATTATAAATTCAGAGAATAAGGTGTTCACTGTCTGTCACTGTAGGTAGTTCTTAGTTTAAGTGCTAAGTCTCCCTCTATTTCCCAGCTTAACTGGATCCATAGCATTAAGAGCAGAGCGTCATATTGCTTTGTGTTATCCCTGCTATCTTGCCAGACTATCATTTGAATGTGAGTACAGATGGTATGACTCATTTACACTTGTCCTAAGCAGGTACTTAACACCAAGTGTGTGCCTTCAGCTTTTGATTCCTCTGAAAAAGAGTGTTTCCCTCTCACCACCCCAACAAGAGTTATTTTGCTATTATTCAATCAGATTTTAGTTCACTTTCCTTTTAAAATTAGGGAAGCAGTCTCTTTTTTTGTTTCCCCTATCTAAAATGCATTTGACGCTGTTTTTAAAAGATGCCAGGCCTCAGCTGATTTTGCTGAGACCACTTTTAAATAGGAAAAACGAAGATGAGCAAATGAATGGCTCCATTGTTTGGCTGTAGAAAATGCACTGAGGTACTGTTGATCTACTCTGCTACTTTTTCAGTACCTCTGGAGTATAGAGAACTGTTCTTCCCTAGCGTATGAGGAAGTTAGTGTATTCTGCAACTTAGGACACAGATAAATGGGCAAACATTTTCCTTTCTGGAACAGAGTGGGTCTGATGGCGCTTCATTGTTGTCTAGACCTTGTCTGACATTCTTAAATATGCTGAATGGTTGGTTTATCTTTTCCTCTTTAGGAGCAGGGATGAAAAACAAATCTTAGAAATTTGTTGTGGTGGTGTTAGTGGTGGAATATTATTTTTTACACAGAATCATTCACCTCTCTTTTCTCCATACTCCACCTGAGGATCTGCTCTTACAGGCAATGCTGAGGAGCATGCAGTGTGTTGAAAGCATGCTTGGCACTGAACAGCACCAACGTGGAGCTGAGAGTTTGGGATAAAGTGCAGGTTGATATATAGTCATGTGCCTTATTTGTTTAGTGTTTCTCTTTTCATTTCATTCAGGCCCAAAGCCAAGTTCCATGTTGTGATATAGATTTTTTTTTTTCTTTTGAAGGCAGTAAGCTTACTGAAAAAAAGGATCAGGAACACATTTTCCTAACTTTTTTAATATTAGAGTTTAAATGGGCAGAACTTAGAAGCTGTTTTTCATTGTCCCATCGCTATGTCTTTCTACTTGTAAAAATAGTATAGCAACTCTGTTTTGCAACAGAAACTTTGTTTTCTTGCAGCTCTTTCACATATATGCTGTTTCCCAACAAGAATTTGAGGACCAGCCCTCCCTTAAACCTGTGTAGGTGTTGATAATCACAGAATGGTGTGTCTGCTCCCACTGGGAAGCTGAACACTCTTGTTTAAGGCTCGTACTCCCTCCAATGGCAAACTGCTGCGCTTCTCTTGCTTTCTGTGCTCACTTTCATCTCTCTCCCTTGGTCTCCATTTTATCTTCTTGCTACAATGCTGGATTAGGCTGTTATTTCATGTGTGTCCCAGTGAAAGTGCAGTTTTAATGAGGCTGATAAAATTGAAGGGCCCCACCAGACTGCATGGATACTTAGACTACAGTAAGTTATTTGGTTAGGTAGGGGGAAAGGAGGGAGAGCTTATCTTCTCTACCTGAATTTATTTAATGTTTTTAACTGCCACAGTCACTCTTCTGTGGTACAAGTCATACTTATTTCCTAATGCTTGGCTTAATCTGATGACTTTATGACTTGCATATGAGCACTCTGCTCTTTTAAGCTCAAATTCTTTGTTCCAGAAATCAATTGTTTGGATAATATGTTTAGTACAAAAACCCCTCAGTACTATAAAGACTTCATTAGTTTCTTTTGTATGGGACTGTTATTAAGAAATGACTGTGTTTTAAATCTTGTAGTTATATTAATAAAGATTAATATAGAGAAAATAGAACTGTCATTGCAACTTGTGTGTTAATGATGTAATAGAATATAGTAATCTTTTATTAGTAAATTTGGCATGTAGATTACAAATAGTGCAAAACAAAGCTGCTTATTATGTATAAATAAGACATTGTATAATTTGTATGTCTTTGTACATCTGTGTGTAGAAGACCAGTTGGAGAGAAGAAATAGACCCTTTGCTACAACATTAGTCAGAGGATAAGGAAGTTCAGCAGATCTTTCTGTTCTCGTTACATCTCTTTCCTGCTTCAGTAGTAGTAGTTTCAAATGTTTCTTGAAAGTGTTTGCTAAATTATTTAGTTGTTATTAAATATTACTGATTTAATTAAATCTAACCTTTGCTTAACATCAATTATTTAAATGGATAAAGACTCAGTTCTCATTCACTGTCACTGAATACAATCACACTCTTGGGTACTTATTGTGTGCAGTGTTGCCTTTCATGTGTGATCCTTGCAAGAGTTTCAGCTGGTGGAAGAGATGGAGGACTGTAATGAGTTTTCTGGTGTGTTGTCAGACCTTTTCTGATGGCATGAAATCCAAATCTATGGTAAATCTGACTCAGAGTCCTCTATTTTGGTCAGTTTGTGGGAATTGTTGGGATGTCAGGCTTTCAAGTATTGCTTCTGTTTGCTTGCTCAGCCTTGCACCTGTTTGGGAATAGTATTTAGCACGTTTCTGGCAATTTTGGTGGAGGAAAGTGAACCTCTAAACATGTCAAAAAAACTGAAATAAAGCTATTTTAATTTTGAGCCTTTAGTATCTACTTGAATGTGAAGTCAGTAGTATTAAAAGTTTAGGTGCCTGCCTTAAATATATGAAGTGAGTAGAGTCTTCCAGGAATGCTGGTATTTGTAGGAGGGATATTTAAGTAGTATGCTGGCTGGGAAGAAATTTTGTGGCCTTGCCTCGAAGTGTTTTGGTTTTCTTTGGTGTGCTGCCACCAAGTGACAAGGCTTGATATTGCTGCTCTTGTTTCTTTGGTTTTAAGGGTGATTACCACTAATCACTCTCTTTTCTTTCTTTCAAACTGGAAAAGTTAGAATATTACTTTACCCTCCTAATACATTTGCATACAATATTATTATTCAGAATAACATGACTGATTGGGAAGTCTTGATATTTCTAGGATAAAAAAACTGTCAAAACTAATCTTTTTTCCCCCCATCAATTCTGCTCTTTAGTTTAGATATTCTGGGTTCTGTAAATTATTGTGGAGTCTCCGTCACTGGAGATATTCAAGAATCATCAGGATGCAATCCTGTGCCATGTGCTCTAGGATGATTCTGCTTGAGTAGGGAGGTTGGACCAGATCACCCATTGTGGCCCCTTCTAACCTCATGCATCCTGTGATTTCGTGATTGGAAATAATCTTCGAAACAAAACAATAAAATGTAAGCACACATCTGAACATAAACATCAAGTATAAAAATGTTGAGATCAAACAATATCTGGCAGATCAAAATATATTATAGAAGTAATCTCTGAATCCTACATTTAGACATGTCAGGGCATCTTTTGATGAAGAATCTTATAAAAATAGTCAGTATGTTAAACCAATATTCTAAGCAATACTCAAAGTGCTCAGAATACTTCCCTGTGCCAATCTATGCAAAAATTGCTTTGCTTGATAGGATGAAGGATTGTTGGTGTGTCTAAAGGGAAAGCGTTGCAGATGGAGTGGGTGGTCATGGGGTGCTGGGGGTGACCTCACATCTGTGCAGCTCATGCATCTGAGGTGTGCTGTCTACCTGACACTGTGTGTGGACAGAAATGATGGTGGGGTGCAGAAATTAGAGAAAAGATTATGCAGAGCACTTTGTCTTCTGATTCTTACAGACATGAGCACTATAAAAATTGCTGAGCAGTGAAATTATACTTTCTTTCTAAGAAAGTTAAGACATTTAGGACTTTAGTTACAGCATTATGGGGAGTATGATTAAAGGTCTCATTTGTAGATGAGACCAGTAGCCCAGGTACATCTGCACAGATTAACAAATCCATCCTAAGTGCTGTTTTAAAAGATTTCACGCTTCAAGCTCTTGCTAGACAAGGTATTCTCCCTTCATATCTCTCCCTTGGGAGCTTCCTGGCTGTTCTCTTGCACTGTTGTTCAGCAGATCTTACAGCAGGCAAGTTTGGGGGCTGAATTAGCAAAAAACAGTTTTAGCTTTCTGCCAGTTGTTCTCTGTAGGTCAGCTGATGGGGCAGTAAGGTCAATGCAGTGATAGCACAAAGAAAACACTGTAACTACAGCAGTAGTCCCTCTTCTTGTCTCTGCTGGGGCTGAATGTGTCAGGTGCTACTCTGCCCAGTTTGGAAAGGTGACTGAGGATTGTCTTTTGACCTAAGTAATTAATTTATCATTAAGATTCATCTAAACAATGTTGTACTCATGCACTTATTTTGGATTGTTCTGTACCTGCTTGCCACAGCTGTTACCTTTCCATCTGCATTCTGTATCCCTTCTTAACTATGAAAGCTGAATCTTCTGAGATTTGCTTCCTGCTCTCAGCTTTTGCCCCTCCTCAGGTGGATGGGATGGCATCTGTGAAAGCCTTCTTTGTGAAAGACTTTCTTTGTAAATATCATGTGAAAAGAAGGAGGGGAAAATAGTGATTCACTTGTTTTGGTCCACAGAGAGGAAATCCGTCAGTAAAACCTAATAGCAATAAAGACTAAAACTGTTTATATAAATACATTGAAGTTTCCAGAGATTCTCTCTGGCACAGGAAATGTCACGTGTTGCTGACTATGCTGCCAGTTCTGTCCTGAAGTATTGGCCTATCAATATGCCATCTGTGCTTCTTATTTTGCAAAAGAAAAAAATTAATTACCCAAGGTACATTTTTGTTTGCCTCAGTAAACTATAGCAACAGTTTTAGCATACTTAAAACATTTACTTCTGACACTAGCTGTTCCTGTAAAATATGTCCAACATGTGATAAATTGGGTTATATTTAAACCTAGTGAAAAAGGATTTAAGTTCTGAATTTTTATTCCTGTAAGTTAGGAATTAATTTTGCCTGTGGCCATTTCAACTCCAGTGTAAGTGTTCCTGTCTCATGATGCATAAAGGCCACTAGAATCACATTTTACAGGGTAAGATGCTTCTGTATAATTTCATTAAGTGCTCTGTTTCCTGATGTGTATTTCCTTGTTCTCTTAATGTTCTTCAAGTGCTTGTGTTATTTATTAAAATAACAAAATAAGTACATTTAATTAAATCCACTGTGTGTTCTATGACATAATTTTCATTGGTCCCCCTTACAGAACTAATCTATAAAGGAATATCCAGTGCTTAGGATTGGTATTGTGGATAGACTTGTTAATTAAAAAACATCTATCCTCCTAACTTTCAAAGTAGTAGGGATGTGTAATTAAGCACTGTCTTTATTCTGTCTAAGGTAAACATATAAAGGTTGTATGTTACCATAATATTTCCGTTTTCTAGCCTGGTTTGATCCTGGTGGGCAGCTGAGCTCCATGCAGACACTTGTTCATTCTCCACCAGTGCAATGGGGGAGAGAATCAGAAGCATAAACATGAAAAAAGATGTGGGTTGAGATAAAGGCAGTTCAATAGGGAAAGCAAAACCTGTGCATGCAAGCAAAGCAAAACAAGGAATTCATCCACCACTTCCCATGGGCAGGCAGGTGTTGTACCATCTCCAGGAAAGCAGGGCCTCATCACACATAAGAATGACTTGGGAACACAGATGCCATCACTCCAAACACTCCTCTCTTCATCCATCTCCCCTTGTCTTTATATGCTGAGCGTGATCTCATATGGCATGGGATATCTCTTGGGTCACTTGGGGTCAGCTGTCCAGCTCTGTCCCTTCCAGCTTTCAGATCACCAGCCTGCTTGCTGGTGGGGCATTGTGAGAAGCAGAAAAGGCCTTGGTGCTGTGCAAGCACAACTCATCAGTAACTAAAATAACCCTGTGTTATTGTTTTCATCACAAATCTGAAACACAGCCCCATTACAGCTACTGTGAAGAAAATTACCCTCTGTCCCAGCCAATACCAGTACACTGAGTACCTTGAGCTAGTGTTTTGTGTGCAGTGTTTCTGTCCTTTGTGTATTTGGACAAAGGTAACTAATGTAACTACCTATTTTGGCATGTAAATAAAATGGATAAGCAAAACAAGAGTGAAACTTGGCAGGATGTGATGCCTATAATTTAACAAGTAAACTGTATGAGGTCATCTGGTTTGTGGCAGCACTTTTTTTGTTAACTGTATTTATTTTGATAGTATCTGGATTCTAGAAGGCTATGAGAAAAATTGGTTTAGGTTGATAGAGCAGGTCAGTGGTGATGGAAGCCTTTAGGAGAACACAAGGAAACTTCCATTGCTGCTTTGGTGCCATGGGTGTGTTTTAGCTTCACACTTGAACTGCGTTCCCTGTTATTTCTTGTATGTTGGGGCTTTTTTGCTTCAGATTCTGAACTCTGTTTTATGTGTCTCAGTTTCAACACTAAACATCATTGTTTCATTTGAAATTACAGAATTTTAATTTTTTTTTTTAACTGAAGCATGTTTTCCTGTTTAACCATGACAGTGACTTGACTGGTCTATTCCCTTCTGGTTTAGACTAGTTCAGCTGCTTCCTTTCTTCCCGCTAGTGTAGGAAAATAGATCTAGACTCTTTACACTTAAAAAGTAGTTCTGAAACTGTAAAAAGAGCATTAGTGTTAAGCTTTCCCTTAGGGCTAGAATCTCCCTAGAGGAGATTATCCTATGCTACTATTGCCAGTGTAGTATCTATGGGTTCTTTGAAAAAAGTAGTCCCTGTTGACAAAAGTCTAAATTAGAGTTTGCTTGCATAACTGCTTTAGTGGTATAAAACCACACTTCTTCCCAACTTGTACAGGATTTCTGTAAAATTTTTTTTATAAAGGTCTCAAGTAGTTGCATCGTTCTTGACGGGGGCCAAAACAGTTTTAAGCTGTTACTCTTTTTGTTGATTCCTCTAAGGTGAAACACTTATGGAGGGAAAAATATGTAAACCTGGCATAGTGAAAAAATCATAAGAGCTTAGAGAGTATGTAAATCCCATCTTTTTCTTTTCTGTTGAGGAAGAATTGGTTTGTAGACCATTCTGAATTTTTGGAAAAGTGTTGTAATTCTTAATGCTTGACTTCAAAATTAAATTTACGTGAGAAGCTAGTGTACATAATTTGAGATTATTACTGCTAAATAAAAGCTGAGTGTGCCAATTTTGACCAGCAGGCTGCATGTTGATGAGTTCTAAAGTGTGGGTTGTTTTTTTTTTTTTGTTGTTGTTGTTTTTTTTTGTTTTGTTTTTTTTTTTTTTTTTTGTTGTTGTTGTTTTTTTTTGTTTTGTTTTTTTTTTTTTTTTTTGTTGTTGTTGTTTTTTTTTGTTTTGTTTTTTTTTTTTTTTTTTGTTTTTTTTTTTGTTTGTTTGTTTGTTTGTTTACTTGCTGGTATTGTATTGAAGAAGTGGCTGCTTTGAAAAAAGTAGCACCTACATGTTTTTTTTCTGTGTTGCTACCACCAGCTTAGAAAATTGGTTAAAACTGTTGTCACTTAGCATGTTCTTACCCTGTTCCACATACCACCTCCATGTGGACTGTGACATAGAAACAAACAGCAGGAACACTTCTTGCCAATAATGAAAAGGTGCATTGTTCGTATTATCTCTGTTTGAAAGCACCAGATTCTGGGAGCAGTAACAATGATATTAGGACAATTTTAGAACTTTGCATTCTAAAAATTCATGATAGTATGATAGATTTCTAAACAGAGGAATTGTTGCTCTGGAAGAAGTAGTTTCAGTACTTCTCTCTCCAGTCTCAACAACTTTCTTGTACTGGATGAGGAAGATTTTCATGAAATGGTAGTTTCAGTTGTTGGAAGTTTTTGCATTAATGGTGTGGGATATGACCTTTGCTTAGTTTATTAAAACCTTTAATGCTTATACAGTAATCCTTCTTTCTCCATGCATTTCTACTGCTTAAACATGTGACTTTCAAAATCAAACCCAAAAGCTGTGATTTGTCTTGGAGCTCCATATGGGTGAGTCTGTTTATAAAACTGAAGCAAGTAGTAGTCATTTGCTTTTCACAGCCCACCCAGAGCTGATCTCACGCTAGTCGCTGTTGAGCTGATCTCTGTTAGAAACTTGGACAGCCTGGGAGTCCATGTCCCCAGCAAATGGAATACTTCTGGGCCTGGGTTTGGCCTGGGTTTGGCTGCTGGGGGCTCCCCACTTGGGGTGCAGTGGAAAGCCATTTCCCTTGTGAGTGATGTTCAGCAAGACATTTAACTTGCAGAGCTTAACAGTGTCTTTGGTTGGTAAGTATTGCTTGTGGGTACTCCTGACTATACTTGTTTGCAGCAAAATTGTTAAAACTGGTACTGTTTGATTAAAGCCCTCTTTTGCAAGACAAATTCCTGTTGAGGCTAGTAGGAACTTCAGATGGTTCCACTATACTCCTTTTGTTTTGTCTGAGTGTTTCTGTAGTCGTTATGATTTGCACAGAGATGTTCAGTTTATGATAGTCACTCCGTGGTTAGGATGATTGTGTCTTTCCAGGATTTCAAGGTAAATTATATTCAGAATTTCATCTGAATAGATGGCCAAACTCAAGTTCAGCATCAAGAGAGAAATGATGCACAGAACTCTTTCAGATCTTGGTTAGAACAACCTCCCCAAACTGTTCAGTTTATGCAGCTATTTATTTTGGGCTGTGACTGATATTTTCAAAAGCCTCCTCGATAAGGAATTCTTTGTTATAATTTTCTCTGCTATGAATGGGGAAGAAGGTGTATCTTTTCAAATCTGCTTGCCCCAGAAAGTTGTAAACTTGTATATAAAGTCGGGTCAAGTAGCCTAATGATTAAGAAGCATCAAGGTTTGCATTAGGGCTTGGTATGATTATTGTATTGGTTTTTTGTCCTTGTCTGCCTCCCCTGCCCTACCCTCATAAACCTCAGTTTTCACAGAGAAGCCGTGCAACTGCTGTAACTGATACACACTTGAATATATGAGAGGTTCCTCACTTCTGGCTAATGTGAGTAATTTGGGTTTTTTTCTTCTTGAATCTGAACAACTTTATTGATACTTAGAAAACCCTGCAACTGGTAGAAACCTTAAAAAATACAACAGAACTTACATACAAAAAAAGTAGAACCAGCAAAACCCTCGAAACCCAGAAATGTTTTATTGATAGAGTTTTCAGTTTATGGATAGAGCACTGTAATTAGATTAAAAATAGGAATCCCTTAGTAGGGAACTTGCTGAGGTTTGCAGAACCTCTGCCTGCTCCCAATCAGTCTATGCAGTCAGCCTTTGCATTCAGATTTGGTACTGCATGGTGAGGCACAGGAGGGGCCTGTGACATTGTACCTTTATGAGGTGTATGCTTTAAGTTAGTCCTCACAGGGAGAAAAGTGGCTATATTTTCACTAGTTTCCAAGAGTAAAATTGCTCACAGTGTTGTTGAAATGCTTCCAAGAACCTTTCTTATTTTCCCCAAGGACAGAGGAATCCATTGGTCTCTTTCCCTGTCTAGAATAATTTTGAGTTGGAAGGGACCTAAAAGTTCATCCAGTTCCAGTGCCCCTTCCATGGTCAGAGACACCTCCCACTAGACAAGGTTGCTCAGAGCTTCAGCCAGCCAGGTCTTGAACACCTCCAGGGATGGGGAGTCCACAGCCTCTCTGGGAAATCTGTACCTCACCACCCTTATAGAAAAGAATTTTTTCCTAATATCTAATCTGAACCTGCCCTCCTTTAATTCAAGGCCATTCTTCCTTGTCCTATCACTCCATACCATTGTGAAAAGCTTTCCATCTTTCTTCTAGGCCCCCTTTAGGTCCTGGAAGGCTGCTCTAAGGTCTCCGTGGAGCCTCCTCCACGCTGAGCAGCCCCAGCTCTCTCAGCCTGTGTTTGTAGGAGAGGTGCTGCTGTCCTGTGTGATCAACTTAATGGCTCTCCCAGAGCTCGTTCCAAGAGCTGGAAGTCTTTGCTGTGCTGGGAGCCCCAGAACAGGACACAGCAGTCCAGGTGGGGGTCTCAGCAGAGCAGAGCAGAGGGGGACAATCACCTCCCTTGGCCTGCTGGCCATGCAGCTTTTGATGGACCCCAGGACACGCTTGGCTCTCTGTGCTCCAAGCACACATTGCTGGGCTACAATGAGTTGCTTGTCCACCACACACCTGGGTCCTTCTCCCCAGGGCTACTCTCAATCCATTCTCAGCCCAGTCTGTACTTGTGTTTGAGATTGCCCCAACCCACATGCAGGGCTTTGCACTTGGCTGTGAAGATGATGGATTATAGTGGTTTAGTTTGGAAACTGAAAACCATGGTAGCTGATAAACTTTTGCTTTTGTGCCAATACAAACGTAATGCACGTCCTTATTTAGAAATACTGGAAATTCAGTGCCAGCTACAGTATTTCCAAAATGCACTTGCTGCAAGATGGGTGATTGGTTTTTGGGTGGAACATGCAGTCCACTTTATGCATATTATGGGAATTGTTTATGCCTGGAAATTGTTCTTTTGGGGTAAGTTATTCAGGAAACTGGGTCACCAGATAGCTACAAGCTGTCCAAACACATTGGTCATGTACAGATAAGAGACTTTAACATATCAATTATTTGTGTGTAACGGGTACCAGAGTGGTGCATGTTTGTTTCTTTGGCCTTTCAAAATTTCAGTACCAGCTACAAAATACTGTGCTGCTATACAACACTTAGGGTGCTATAACTTAAATTACTGTGTGGATTAAACAGATGAAGATAAAATTTATTTTTTGTCCTAATCTTAATAATACTGGGTGGATGGAGGTTCATTGTTGGTTTGGGGTTTTTTTGTTTATTTGTTTGGGTTTTTAAAAGTTTTTCTTTTCCCTATATTTTTTAACTGATTCTGGCACCTGATACAGAAAATTTGAGTCTGAATTTTGGCTGAGGTAAAAAGCTGGATGCTTGTGGCACTTAGTATGTGTGGTCTAACATTTGTGCAGATGTTGTGGTAGCTCTTTAATGCAAATAATGGGGAGCAAAATAAGTTTTATTTTGAGGTGTGTTACCTTGGATTCTTTCTCTAGTGTGTACTTCAAGGTGACCTCATTTTAATCTTTTAAGTGACTACTTGTGATATTTCCCTTGCTGCTGACCAGATGGTGATAGTAATGACTGAAAAATAAGCTCCCTTCCATGATGAATGGAATTTATCAGCTTTGGCTTTTTGGCAGGGGTAGGAGGGAATGTGTTGTAAAAATATGCTGACTGGCAGTTTGCTTGTTCCATCTCTGTTAAAGCCAGGAGTTCTGTGGGATAAGAAGTTGGTTGGATGTTTCTCTGATATGGAAAATGAATATTTTTGTCCTTCTTGATCATGTTTTGATGCCACAGGAATTCCATGTCAAAATATGTAAAACAAAGCTTGTATTAAGTAAGAGTAAATGGTTGAGAATCTTTTCCACTTCCCTAAGGCTTGGTAAAGAGATTCAGTAAAGGCTTATTTTTAATTTGTTTTTAATAATTTTATTTTTAAAAGATGGCAAATTTTGCAGTTTTTGCCAAAATATTAACTTTGTATTCATTAATGTTATGAATACTTAAGAGAACAGAATTCAAGTGTTCTTTCTTAGAAGGTCAAGAAATTTGAAGTGCCATCTCTAAAGCAATGATATAATGTAGCTGCTTTTCATTTTTAAGAACTGACAATATCCTCTAAATGGCTTTGTCTTGCATATTTAGGTCTTTTTTCTGTGGTTATTAACTTTTCTTGAATAGCGTTAATTCAGTTAGCTCTACGGTATTTTAAAAGAGTTGTTAATACCCCTAGCAAATAACATTACAGGCCTATTACATATATATTACTCTTTATTTTTCACACTTGAAGACTTTATAATTTTAGTTAGCAAGGAGTAGTTTGTCAGATTATCAGTCTTGGGATATGTAGTGTGTCACGTGACTATTTATATAGATATGCCACAGAGTTCTCAATCAAGAAGGAAGAAATGGCAGAGGCTTAGTGGTTTTTTTTCATACACCAAGTTGGAAAGAGTGAAAAGTAACACACTTCTATTTCCAGTATGAGAATCTGGAGGAAGTAATGAATTTTTAAAATATTCTTAGGTAATCATATGTGTAACTTTGAAGGTTTTTATGTACTTCAAAGAGTAAAAGGCTTTTGTGT
Organism: Aegithalos caudatus; assembly: GCA_013389925.1. NCBI lineage: Eukaryota > Metazoa > Chordata > Aves > Passeriformes > Aegithalidae > Aegithalos > Aegithalos caudatus. The sequence continues at coordinate 21,621 of WEIU01015052.1, forward strand.
AGTGCCAGAAATTTATCCAGAGGCTATTTCTGACATTTGGGGAGGAACATTTCTGGTCTCATTCTCCATATCTCAGTAGTCCTATTTATCTTCCTGGTCTCTGTTCTGTGAGGAGTTACAGTGGCTGTGGTTGCTTCTCTGCAGTTTGCAGGGTCTGAAGCTGAAGAGAAGAGGAGCCTTGTCCTTCTGTCTTCCATGATTCAGTGTTTGTGGGGGGGCAGAGTTCCTCACTGCTTATCAAAAATTAATGCCCAGTAGTTTCTTACTAAAAGAAAAGGAGCAATAGACCAAATAATGTCATCTAAAGATGGACATTTCTAAAGAGGTCAACATTTCATTAAAAGAAAAAGAAAAACAAATTAATTGGAGTTTTTAAGAAAGGTAGAAAGACAGAACTAAGAGAGAGTAGACCTTAGGTATTCTTTAAATGGCCATGAGGTGTCAGTGTACATCTAAAAAGAAACGTGGGTGATCAGCACTTCTGAAAAAATAGTTGATTGCCTTTATTTCCTAGGCCCTGAAATAATCTCTATGGGAGAAGGTTACAACAACTGAGTCAAGGCTATAAAAAATTATACCTGCATGACTTAAAGGTTACATTTTCATAATTATGTGTTTTTTTAATCAGTATGTGTACATTTGTTGATGTATTTCTAGACTCTAGTTTAGTTTGCAGACCAGTTAATGAGTTCAGTGTTCTTTCTTCATTATCCTGCATTATGAGCACACTCGTTGCATGAGGTGTTTTCTGGGGTACACACTCCACAGCTTGGTATGTAAGATATCAACAAATAGGACTACTCCTAACCATATTACTGACTTCTTATTACTAAATATTGAAGTCTTCCTAACTTATTTTATAGAAATCTGGTATTGCTTTTTCATAATACTTTTATAAAACAAAAGTTGTCTTGCCAAGAACAGGTAGAAAACAATTACGTACAAGATGCCCTGTGGCCTCATTTTTGCCACAAAACTTGACCAAATACTCTTCCTTTATATACCCACTTCTTTGCTGAGTGGGGTTTGGTTTTTTGTATGTTCTAAGATACCTAATCCTAAAGGAGTTTTAGAGCAAAGGTTTATAGAAATAATTTTCTTAATATTTTGAATAAGTACTATGCAGCTCGTGTATTATGTATTGTGTTTTGATACCATCTTTCTGATTCTGTATGATAATATTCCTTTTAATGCAATTTCTTGGCTCTTAAGAATAGCAAAATTTACTTTGCAAGATCTCCTCTAGGTGTCGTCTTACTTGAATAAATCACTGATTGAAGCCGGTGTTAGGAAGATTTTGGAAGACATGAAGCTCAAAATAATCCTGATTGAAAAAAAAAATACCACCCCCCCAACCTCACAACTTTTAGATCATGTATGGATAATAGTGTAAAAGTTGTAACTACCTTGTTGTGCTTGTATTTAATACATAAATTGCTTGTATGTGGATTTTGGATACATAATTGGTTTTGTCTGCTTTTTTTTTTTTTTTTTTTTTTTTTTTTTAAAGGTTGGGCCCTAAAATGTCTTGATTTTTTTTTTTTTTTTTTTTTTTTTTTTTAAAGTGTAGGCCCTAAAAGTCTCTAGTATTTCTTTACAAAGCCATATGCTTTATAAATGCTGTTACTAGGGACAGTTTGATTAACACAATGTGTGAAATTTCTATGTTGCAAAAATGCTTTTTTTAAAAGGAAATTTACTAGGAGCAATTTACATATTGAATCATGGGAGGAGAAACTTAGAATTCTTTGCATAGCTATGGTTTTGTGTAATTGGAAAGAATTTAAGGCGTGCTATACTTGGTTGTAATAATGTTCAAGTTTGGAAAAGTTCAGGTGTCATGAAAACTTTTGAGATGTTTTAAGGAAAATACAAGGAATGGCATAATTCTGATAGCTGGTTGATGAAGGGGAGCTCGGTTGATGGCTGTGGGTTTGCAAAGCCATCTCACCAGTGTGTTGCAGTGAGCAGTTCAAATGCTCCCACTGCTCTGTGGCAGCTGCAGGCCCATGGTAGGCTGGCTCAAACAATTCACCAACAAAAATAAAGTAAATAGGGGCAGTTGGGTCATACAAGTTGCCTGTGCTGGCTCAGGAAAGGGATGTGAATGTGCAAGGATCCTGTGGGGAAGGGAGGAGTGAAGAGTCTGTCTGGTTACCAGCAGTTAAATCAGCCTAATACACTCTGAATGTCACTTAAAAAAAATAAAAAAAATTAAAAAAAAAGGGGGCAACCTCCAAATAACAAACAGATTTCTAGGGTGGTAAGAATTTAATTAGCATTCTAAAGTAATACTCTGTTTCATTTACTGAAATTTCATTTGGTAATAGACTTTTTAAGCAAAGTGCTTTTTAATCTTTTAAATACAGAATTGAAAAATTGATAGGAAAAGTAACTAAGTAATGAAGGTTGTATACATGCTCTTATCCTGTAGCAATGTGTAAGAGCCTTCCTGAGAGCTGCTTCCCTTGTGGGCATTGTGGGGAGGACTCCTTGGAAGGTTTGAAGCAGGCAGGGAAGATTTTTATCTGCAGCTGTGATTCTCCTTGCACAATTTGGGAAAAGCCACATCTATTTTGGCAGCTGCAGAAGTTTTAGATGAGCTCTCTCGTCCTGTAGTAGTGCCTGTATGTGTGTGTGTGTGAATATGTGAATTTTATCCAGCTGTGTTTTATAGAGCGTTTTCAGTTCCCAGACAGGAGCTTGTTCTTGGAAATGAGGGAGATGTGAGGGGTTCCTAGAAACTTCTAGGAAGTTTAACTTTCCCCAAGCAGCAAATCCTGATGCTTGAGGCAGCTATTGACACACACTACTTTAAAGATAATCAAAATAATTTGTGTTCAGTGACACTGACTGTTTACATACTGAAGAGAGAAAAATAAAATGTGGTATCCATAGCAACTGAGATTCATTTTGCTCGCTTACATACAGTATTTTGAGTTTGTGGTATGTATGGAAACCAAAATTTCACATGTGAGCAAGCCAGCTAAACTGTGGCTTCTGTGGTCACAGTCTATTCCTATCTACCCAAAACGGAATTAAAAATATTGCACTAGTAGGAATGTTATATACATTTTTAGTATTATAATAGTTAAATATTTATTTAAAAGTTTGTTCCCACTCTTGTGACTGTTCTGTAAGAGAGAACTGATTTTAAGGAGGTTTTCTTTAAAAGAAAACTTTTAAATCTTCTAAAAAAATTAATATATTCAGGACCTTTCCATGCCAAACTCCATCCTGGGAAAAAAGCCCTCACCATTGAAGTGTTCCCCACCTTTTCACCTCCTCTCTCCCTGCAACAACACTCATCCCTTGGTGGAACAGGGAGGGGGAGACTGGGTTGTAGGCAGATTGTACCATCACATGACTACTGGGTAGGAAAATCTGAACAGAAACTTTTAAAGGCCACAGTTTTTCTATTTTCTTTTAGAGCTATGAAATAATTAAGCCTCAGTGTTACAGACTCCTTCAACTTTCTACTAGGAGAGTTTTAGTAATGACAAAAGTATTGAATAGGTGTTTTGAATGAGCAGATTTTGTAGTCCTTTTCTTAACAAAATCAGAGCTTTGTTTTGAATAGCAGAAATTATGTGGTCCTCTTAGAAAATACATGCTGCTATCACTCTGTCATTCTAAATAGTTTCCTGATATAGAGAGATAATGCATTTTAGTTCTTTTACTTATCAGACTGAGTGAATAGCAGACATACATTTGAAGCTGAGTAAACTTTCCTTCCCTAAGATGGTCAGATTTGGAAGTGTTCTCTTCTAGTAGAGGTAAAGCAGCCTGTACTGTAGAGTTGCTCCTACTTAGGTTTTATCTTTGTTCCTCAGTCCAATCTGTGTTATTTCCCCTTTTGGTCATTTAACCACTGGAAGCCTGAGTGCTGTTTAACACTCCTTTGGATGCACTGCTATGCTATGCTCTGGTTCTTAGTTTTTCACAGGGTGTTCATTACTTCTCACTCTTAATTGGTTATATCTTCTTGCTTCTGTGACTGGATTAACATTTTGTTAGTATTTGCTGCTGAAATAACACAACTGTGAGTCCAAGCAAAACATGGACTAAGATAAAACCCTGCTAATATTGCTGAAATGAGACAGGTAATGGACTGTTTGCTGTAGCAGCATATCCAAGCTGATTCTTGCAAATGCTGCTAAAATCAAACTTGAGCATAATTAGCAGTTGGAAGTCTGAGCTTTCTGACATTTGCTAATAGAGATAGATCCTCTGAGCTTGTTGAGTTTTGTGCTTTGAGAGGAAAGGGGAGGGGGAAAAAAGAAAATCCCAACTTTTTCCTTTTTACTAATTCTTTGATAGTTGAATGGTTCTGTTGAAAGTGGGTCTGTCAGTATTGTTTATTTTTTTGAATAGGCAACTGCTGTTTGTTACTTGAGAAAAGCAACTGGTTCTGGAAATGTTCTAAACTGATGTGAGTCATCAGTGAAGGATTTAAATAGTTGAATATGATGTTTGTTTCCTCCCTTCCATGGCTCAAAATGGTATGAATCATTTTTTAGTGTTTCCCAGATAATTGTCTGAGTGGAAGTGGTATGTGTTTCTGACTCAAGTTCCTAAATGTTGGTGGAGCACTCCCTACCACTGCTGATTTTGGTCATGTGGGAATTCCATAGGAACTTCTGACAAATGTATAAAAGCAAACATTTTGTAACGATGGCAACTTAGCCACAAGGATTGATGTGGTTGGTGACTTAAAACTTTGAAAGTTCTCTTCTGACTGGCATAACTGATTTGAATTTTCTGCCTAAAATGTGTTAAGTGGTGTAGGATAAAAATTCAGTCATGAGAACTGTTTTTCAAGTGCGTAGAATGTCTTGTAGTACGCTAGAATTTGTGTTACATTTTTATGTGGCTGCCTGCTACTATTACTGTCTCCCAAAATTGAGGTGTTTTTTATGAACCTACATCTCCTCTTTAGTTTCATACGCTCTTAGCCAATTTCAGGTTTTCTTGTTCTTTTTACATAACTTGGAGCATCAAGAACAATGCATTCTCCAGTGTTAATTGAAATGGTGTTGAAGAAAATTAATTAGCTAGTGAATTTTACAGGGGAAGGAAAAGGGGAAAAGGAAAAGAATTGGCACACCTGTGTTAAAGAATGGTTTTACGAGGATAGCCTTCATGTGACCTGGAAAGGACTACCTGATCTGTCATCCCAAGCTCATCAAATATGCTCCAATGAAAGGTTTTACATGTCATCAATATAGTGGAGATTGGGGTTGAATCAGAGTGGTTACTCACCATAGGCAGCAGAGCAATTCTCATTTCTAGAAATCTACCTGACTACTGTTTTCTTCTTCAGAAGCTCAGCAGCATGACAGCCCAGCAGAGTTTTAATGAGGAAATTATAAACTTTATGCCAAATTTCTTGGCTCCAGTGAGAACCTCCTCATTTTCAGTCTCAACACCAGCACTGTCCAGTGCTGAATCTGGGTGTTTTGCATTGGGCTGACTTTCCTTGAAGGGGGTTTCCAGCCTTCCAGCCAAAGAACCAGGGTTAGAAAAAGAGCAAAGGATAAAGGTTATTGGTTTATAGTCCATCCAGCTAAATGAGCCTCTGTGGGGAAGCTGAGCCCTACAGACCAAATGTAATGTGTTCCCAATCATCTGCTGGAGGAACAGCAATTTGTTCAAAAACAGAAAAGCATACAAATCCAGGGAATTTGGGACTTCTTTTCCCATGCAGCAATGAAAGATCACACTCAGTTTGGGGTTTTTTTTGAGTAAGCAGCTGCCAGGTGAGAATCGCTTCTCTTCCTTGAGATGAAAACACAGAGAATTGGTTACAGTGCATCAGAGACAGAAGAAGTCTGTTATGCCATACATTAGAAAATCCTAAGGAATTTCTCGTATTCAAGGATGCAGTCTCTGAGAGGCTTGTTGTGCTCTTGTGTGTTATAGTGTCTGTCCTTGAATCCCATACTATTCACAAACCCATTAATTCCTACTGGAGAGGGAAGAGCAAATGTATAGCATGGTGAAAAACAAGGCAATGTTATGTTGACCTTCTGTGATGTGGGTTAGTTTTCTGTAATGAATAATGAGATTGATTCTTTTTTTCTCTGCGGGAACAGTATTGCAGGAAGAAATTTTCAAAGAGGAAATATGTAAAATCAGCACTTCCTCTGTTCATCTTGAGCATGACTATAAATCAGTAGAAAAGTAGATCAAAGGAGATGTACTAATTCTTCTCAGCGTATGCGTGCGCCCACAGGCCCAAAGGGAATTCTCTTAGTTGTTTTGCCAGCTGCTCTAATATAATTTAGTAGGATCATATTTTGTTAATTTATAGGATTGTGTACAGTATTGGTATAAACACTTTCAAAGCAAGGTGATAGATGATATAGAACTATTATTAGGAATTCTGTAGTCGTTCATTTGCTCCAGCCAAGCTACCTGTTTCTTCTTGGTTAAATATAACAGCATCACTCCCTGAAGCATCAGGCTGTCAGTGCCAGCTGTGACAGTGGCTTGGTCTTCCAATGTGTCAGGGTTGATGTTTTTGCTCTGCTCTTGTTGGCGTGCCTGTCCAGCCTCACCTCCCAGCAACGGGCTGGGTGTGCCGGGAGAGAGTGGTTGACATGTGAAACAGCAAACGGGGACTGCTGAGACTGAGCCTTTGTTTTTTGTTTTGTTTTTGTCAACTCTGCTCTTAGAGCTGGTGTGCACAGCTGAAACTGCTGCCCTCAGTAATTATTCCTGGAAGGACACTGTGGTTATTATTGTAATTGATGCCATTTTCAGTGCCAAAAACCAAAATTGGACGTGGAGATGATCTGAGCTGGAAGGAGCTAAGGAGGCTAGAAGAATTGCTCCTATCAATGTCTTTTCTGCCTTTGCTCTGCCAACAGATGGAAATATTTTAACAAACCTGTAGGGCTTGCCTTTTGTATTATGAAAACATTTTTAAAAACTGTCATGCTTGCAAAAACCTTAAGTGTACAGCTAATAATTTTGTGTTTGTGTGGGTTTAACAAATGCCAAAGTGTTTTGCCTGCTTCTCTCTTTGACTAAACTGGTATTTTAAGATAATATCTTCTCCATTTTCCAACAGAAGTCATCTTCTTTTACTTACCTTCTCCCCAAAAGAAAAATTGCTTTAAAAACAACATGTCTTCTGTCCGAAATCCTTGCCACAGTAGCTAAAATATTTTGTCAAGATCTCTTTTTGTCTTCATAGATGCAAACTTACCTTAACTTGGTGTAACAATATATGTGGATAGGTGCACCTTTTTGTGGTCTCTCTTCCCTGAAACAGGAGTTGTTTTGACTTCTAGTCAATTTTACAAGTCTGACAATACCACTGTCAGACTTGTGTGCTTGTTATTTAGAAAAGTTGTTGGATGTAATAGCTGCCTTCTGTTTCTCAAAAGACAGAGAGGTGGCTGCTGTTGGGTGCAGCTGATGAATCTGAGCACACACATTTCCTACGAAGTACATTGAGACTGTGAATTCAGAGACAGACTGGAGGACTTCTTTTATGTCCTGTATGTTAATATAAGATTGAATTGTTAATTTTGATTGCAGGGTAGTACACTGACAGTGCACAAGGTTCCTCCTCCAGCCAGTGAGTTTAAATCTGGCCTAAAAGGAAAGTGTGCTGGGTGTTATCTTAGCTAGAAAACATGTTGGAAGATGCAGGACACTCATATTTTCACTTTCTTTTAAGAGAAAAAGGAGTTGCATTTGCTTTTCTGGGTTTTGGTCTGTACACAGTTTGATTGCTAGACTCCATATTTTGGACACCAGAGATAATTATTTAAGGTATTTACTTACCTTGTTTTATGATGGCTGTATGGTCCTTCAGACAAGAGTTTGTCTGCAGGTGTATTGTTCAGACATATAAAAGAGAAGTCTTAAAAAAAATATTGCTTAATAGACTTCTAAGACTTTCAAGGTGCTTTATTGCTCTTTGATCAGATGATATTTTTTACATGTTACAGGCTGTTAAAGTATACAACTGAAGTTTATGTCTGAATCACAGACATTTTTATTATTAATTTTTCTTGTGTTGCTCCAATTGAGAAAAGTTAGAATGAATGCTGGATTATTTTTCTTCTTTGTGTTTCAGTTTCAGCTGAAATGGCTGTTCAGATACTGGATTTTATTAATTGCTAAGTGTTCAAAGATAATATGTTCTTTAAATAATAGATAGTTCTTTAGATTAACTGAGGCTGTATAATTGCATGAGAAAAAAAGTAGGAATTGCCTATGGTATCATGTGGTGCAAGCAGAGTTATTTTGCTTGTCCTTAGAAGCAGAACTGTGGAGTCCAGGGGGGTAAACTATACTGCAGATACCCTGGAATAAACAGAAGAAAACTGGGAAGAAAGGTACTAATTTCTTGCTTTAGCTGTTGTCTTTCCTGACTCCACCTCATTCCCTCAGGAGTGGGGAGGAAACAGCAGAGGAGTTCAGATGAGTGACTCACGAGAAGTATTCTAGAAGTATTGTAACTTATGGTGATGCTGAACACTCATCTCTGTCTGTATGTGATAAAATCAGCTTATACTGGGGCATGCCTGTTTACTTAGAGCTGCAGCTGTTAAAAGCAATCTTTGTCTTCTGAAGAAACACACAGGTTAAGCATTTGCCTTGCAGAGTTGATACACGGGTTGGTTCTAAGTTTTTTTTTGTTTTTGCTGGAACCTGACGGAACAATTTTCTTCCTTTCCTAGATCCTCTTAGTGTTACAAAATATTGCCTGAAATCAGTTGGATTAACCTCAGCCCAGAAAAAAACTTGGTAAATGCTGATTGGCAAGAGAGAAATCTTTATTTGAATAGATTCTTTGATACTGAGTGTCCTTTGGTTTTTGGTGTCATCAGCAGTGCTGCTACAGTCTTCTCCTCATTTGTTCCTGGAAAAGAGGGCGGATGTATAGAAAAGTTTTCTATTTTTAGCTGATTCAGTGTTCATGTTTTTTCTGTCTAGTGTAGATGGCAGACATCTGTCTTTTAACCTGGAAGTTGCATTCTTGTAATATATTATTATCTTTGTATTCACCCATTAAAGATGCTTGAAACTTGATTTACTTAGACAAGTGTAGTTTGAAAATTACAACACTTCTTTTCTTTCTTACAGCTATCATGTCAACAAAAAAGCCTTTATTTTCAAAAAAAGGTGTATCTTCATTGCATTTTTTAAATTTGAGAGTTAATTGTGGAGATCTTACTTGGCTAACAAATCTTGTAGAGGTTGTCAGATCACCACTCATGCACCTGTAGACGTGGCATTCTTTTTTTAAGTTAGGCCATTTTTGAGCCTTCTTTCCTACTTCTCGTTTCATGATCTTTCTTATTGGAAATAGATGACATTTGGAGAAGATGGATGGTGATACAGTTATTTTAAGTTTTATTAATACAAACTGTTTGAGTTGCAATGTTCTTTATACCTTCACAAAGTTCTGTTGTGATTCCTAAATTAGTTTGAGGAACAGAAGCTTAAATTAATCATCCTGAATTTACTCTGCTTTCATTCTCTGTTACTCTTAACTCTTCTACAGAAAAAGTTGTTAGTCTAGATAAGCCGCTGAAAAATTGAAACCTTAGTTTGGTTTCTCACAATAGAATTCTAAACAACTTTTGGTTTTTAGAAGACTTCTTAGGTAACATTAGAAACTGCATTTTGCACACTAGAAGATACTTTGTATGGTTTTTTGAAGTTGAAAGAATCGGTGATTCGAGATGCTGTTTGCATTGAGGTGAAGGCACAGCTTTTGCTTGAAAGGGATGTAAAGTGGAAATGCCAGTTAATTGTGAGCAAAAATTTAAAATCCAGAGCTGTGTTTTCCTTTGGTTATGGAAGCAATTGCACACACACAGTCCTGTCATGAGTAGGGTGGTATTGCTTACTTGCATGGTTTAGATTGCTATAGAAATCAATATATTATTGACTCAGTTGTGTTGGTTTTCTTTCTAATACAAACTGTGACGTACTGGCTTTTAACTCTCTGTAGTAATATCACAATTCAAAAATGTACAATGTTAAGTGAGATATATGTTAACTTGCTTTTGGAAATAGTTTATATTAATGGTATTATAATTATATCTAAGATCACTAGAATAATTATCAGAGTAAATTAAAATGTTATGAATTTTTACAATTAACTGAGTGTGAAAGTGTACTTTTTAAGGTAACTATTGAATTTCTAGCTGACTTTGAAGCATTAATTACAAAAGTAAAAAAGGGACTACTTTCAGATAATTTGAACTAAATTAGGTGTTATCTCTATCTAGCTATGTGTCCAGTTGGTAACTCCAAAGAAAGCATATGGAACCCTTGGCATTTGCTTACTGTATAAATGTACTGACTCTTGAAAAGTGTTCATTTACACTGAACATATGGGCTTAGCTGGAAAACCATTATCTAGCAAGTGTCTGTGTATCATATGAAGCTTGAGTATGCATTTTGCCAGTATTTTGCTTTTACACATAAAATCTGATTTTTAATTTTTTTAAAAATCATGTTTAGCTATGCAAATGAGGGAAAGTGTCTGCTCCTTAGGGCATTTTTCACAAATAAAAAGCAAGCTATTTTCTATGTTGTGGCTGTTGTGTTCCATAGCAGACGGTAGGGTGTTGCAAAAGCTGAGCTTTGAGCATGTCCATAGTTTATTAGAACTAGTTCTGCTGTGGCCAAGAAGAACACGAGCTGTCATATGTTCTTATGTGAATCTGTGTTGTTGCTTTTTAATAAATGGCTGAAATGCTAGAACAAAGCAGTGTGGTGTACAAATCATTGCTTTTTTGTAATTAAGACCAAAAGTATGAGATTTCAAAACAACTAGATACTAGGTAATTAACAGAATTTATTAAGGTATTTGTTAGTATTGAGAAATTTTAATCTGAAATTTCATGATGAATCAGCATCTGGTGCTGTATTCTGTTGGGCCAGGACTCTTGAGGTCAGGGAACCCGTGGCCAAGAAAACTTTCACCTGCAGGGGGTGAGGGAGGTGTTTAAGAAATCTATTATGTTGCAATGGAGCTACTGTAGACATTTTTGCAAAAGAGTTCATGTAAGCTTTTTCTGCCTGTGGCCCCCAAAGGTGGGAATTCAGTATGTCTATTTATATCCAGACCACTTACACACCATTTAAACCTGTCTTTCTCTCTGCCTGGATTCCTGTGTGAAACCTGAGTGCAAACACTTTATTGATGAGCTATTAACTTGCTCACCATTGACAAATTCTGCTCTTAGCAGCCACGGAAGGACATCAGGATTGCCTTCGTGCTGCACAGCAGGAGCAAAAACCCTCCCTCTGTTCCTGTAACACTGAAGCTTATCCAGCAACTTTTGACAGAAGCCATTTACATAATACACCCACGAGCCAGCACCATTTAGGCAGATTCAAGCTGAAGTATTTATTCAGCAAGTTGTAGGGCTTCATATTATACTTCATTATTATGGTATATTTTAATAATATTATATTTAAATTATACTTGATGCAATTTTTTCAAGTTGAGGTTGTGTTTGTCTGTACTAATTGCAAAAAACCCACAGGTTTGGTCATTAATAGCTGGCTTTTTAATATTCAGCCTATTGCTTTAATATTTTACTTTTTATTTAATTTTCAGAGGATTTATGTGGGGTATTTGTTGTCTTCAATGAGTTAAGTGAGGACTGTTTCCCTGCTCTGACCAGTGCCATATGAAAGCAGTTAAAGTGCTGGAATTGTTTACTGCCTGAAGTGTAGTTAGTCAGCAGAGCCAGTACACCACATTTCTTTGCGGCTTTTAGTGGAAAATATTAAACAGTCGCTCTTTCTTCAGTTATAGAATTGTTACGTTTTCAGCTGCGTTAGTCACCGAACTGGCACAGACTGCAAAGACTGCCCCCCAAAAAAGCAAAAGGCGGGTTGTTTTTTTTTTTGGTGCCAGAGGAAGTTACCCTGGGAGCGGTGGCTGGGTGCTCTGGTAAGTGTGACATGTGAGCATTACGAGGCATTTCACCCTGCCAGGCTGCAGTCGCTGCTCGCCGGGCTCTGCTCAGGGCAGCGCTGCCGTGGCAGGGCTTGTGCGCCGCTCCTGCCGACTCGGACAGCCAAGCTGTTCTATGAGCTTTACAACGCTCTCTGCTGATTGTATCACTGAATTTGTCACGGAAAAAAAACTGATAAGCAGAAGGTCTAACTGAAGAGGAGATTCAGGTTGGCGCAGTGACAGATGTTCGAATAAAGAAGTTGGCTCAGAGAAGATGTACAGAGTCTGATTTTTTTTCCTTATTTTTCCTCCTCCTCAATCTGAATGAAGACTATCATGGGAACTGCATTCACATGGTGATCAAAAGAAACACTTGAGTGATGAACTGCTTCTGCAGAAGTCGTCTAAGGCAGTAATTGGAGCTTTTGTGTGCGGTAGCTAGCTTGTTTTGCTGAAGCATTCCTCCGCAACAGTATTTCTGCCTTACGCATTCCCTGATGGAGAAGCCACAGCTACTGCCTGCTGAAGGAAAAATGAACGCTCCGCATTGCTCGTGTCCCTGACGGAGTAACACCGGCTGCTTTGCTTTTGCTGGATTCAGCCGGCAATATTATTCAAGGAGTTCATTGTCCCTGTGGTCTGACTCATCGCATGTAAATGTGCTGCAGCCGTGCTGCACGTTGCAGTTCTTTTCTTGCATGGGAAAGGATTATTTTCCTCTGAGGAGGTCCTGAATAGCTGCTGGAACCGAGATGTGTTTTTCTGTTTGGACTGTTTTTGACATTGAGAAAGGAAGCTGTAGAATGGCAGGATGATCGGGAGGCGCGTTTATTTTCAGTCACCAGAAAGCCTGGGAGGGTTGATTTAAACTGACCTTGCAGGAGTGGGAATAGCTGCGGCCGTCTCTCTTGGGGCAATTGTTCCTTGTTCCGTCCTCTGCAGGACCCAGTCGTGTCTTCTGCAACAATGACTGCACTGTGGGGGTAGAAGGACGCTGTGGAAGTTGTGACATTAACAAATTTGCTCGTGAAAGGACAGCTGTGTGCGACAGTGAGTGCTGTTCGAATGGGATTGGATCTTGGGATATTTTTATCAGCTGTTCCACGGTTTTGTTGTTGTGGTTTCGATGCTTAGGGACTTTTTATTTTATAAAGAACAACTTTTTTTCAGCAGTGTCTTGAACATTTGTGGTGTTTAAGTCTGGAAAATGAAGTGTGAGGGGGGATTGGAATGTCCCTTTCTAGATGCTAAGACACCGTCAGTAGCACTCACAGGTTTGTGAGGGCATGTGAAACAGGTGAAAGTATTTCCTCTATGGTCACTATTGTGATACCTGCAATCTGCTTCCAAAAATACCATTGCTGGCTTTTTTTTGTTTGCTTTTGCTTCCTCAAACGGATCGAATGAGTCGAGTCTGTATTGTTGTTTTGGAGGAGGAGGAAGATGATTCTCCCACATTTATTTCCAATTTACCTCAGGAAAATGTATCTGTACATCCATCGCCCTCTGGAAATGTGCTGGTAAGGCATGTTGTTTGTTGGCATATTTCCTGCTTATAATGCTGTTTCAAATACCAGTAGCTATATTCCTAAGATTAGGGTGAATACCTACAACATTGAAACAAGACAAGGTGATAAAATCTGCGTGTAATAAAGACGGGAAAAGCTGAAACTTAGTGGTAGAATTTATGCTTGCAAGGGTCCATTCAATTTCATGTAACCTTATTTATGGTGCAGCAAGAACAGGTCTTGATTCTTGTACAATAGCAGTGGGGTTTTAGAAGCCTTGGGGAAATGTATTTCAAATAAATGGGCTTTCCCTGTTCCACTTCTCACTCTTCAATAGTACATTTATGCAGTACCAATTTAGAAGCTGATGTGATCATTGTATTATAATAATATGCTGTGTTTATTTTGAGAACTGATGGAGTATATAGTTATATCTAACTAGAGCAATTCTAGGCTAAAACAAAGATTAACATAAGTCACAATCTTGGTATAACTGTTAGATTCAAGTTAGCACTTTCTGAAAATGATCAACACTGGGGACTGTGCTTTTATTACTTTATTTTATTCTGTCAAGTGACTGACTTAAATCTTGCTAGCATACCTCAGCAGCTTTTCTTACTTACTAAGAAATCCTGCTATATTTAGTAATAGATGTGTGAGTGTGAATTTGTTACCATACTTATCTGATGCACTTTGCTTTCCCACTCTGTCTAAACAGGTGAAAGACTTCCAGTAACTTGAGTCACTTGCTAATGTAAAAGGGGATTGTTTGCTTATACAGTATAGAATTTGCAGCATGTAATGACAACCCTAATTTTGTTCTAAGGCATTCTCTTTTCAGCTGTTATAAGCTTGTCTTCTCAGCTCCTTTTTTTTTTTTTTTTCTTTCACATATATATTTAATTGACTTAGGGGATGTCTGTGTGTTTGAGGTTTTTAAAACTTGCAATTTCTTTGATTCTAAATACTGGTGCTGATTTCTTTGTTTTACTGCCTGGAATAGTTTTTTTGTCATTACCTTGTGTTTCTGTTATGTATCAAAAAAACTGTATGAACATCACTAAAACCTAAAATGGGTTTTTATTTTAAGACATGTTTTTTCTTCATTTCAGCCACCATTGGTTCAAGCTATATTTAATGGAGATCCTGATGAAGTGCGAGCACTAATATTTAAGAAAGAAGATGTTAATTTTCAGGTAAAATTAAATATCATTATCTTTGAGTATATTTTAATTTTGAATATATTTTTATTTTGTTATATCTTTCTGCTGTACTAATCTCTTTAAAACTTTGCTAATTATTGAGCTTTACAGTTTATGTACTGGGCTAAGTAAAGCCTATACATACACTTAATACTGGGAATCAGGTGTATAACTTTGCAGATTTGTGTGAATAGTAAAGACCTAATTTTATTTTCCTCGTAAATGTTAGTTCTGCAGTGCTTGGGTAACTGCAAAGTTGGTTTATACAGTTGCATCAGACTAATTTACAAAGCTAGACTGCTTGAGTGTGATGCTATGTAGACTTGAAGCCTATTTAAATTGAATATAGCATATAGTATACATTAGAGAACTATAAGAACCTAGTCTGGAGTTTCAGTAGGTACATTTAGTAGTGGATTTTAAAAAGTGAAGCCTGATGATTATATTAGTAAGAATGAGAAACTGAGTTTATACTTTTGCAGTGCTGTACATCAGGCATTGCAGACCTAAAAATTATGGTACTAAGTTTGTTCCATTGGGTGAAATTCAAGATTTGAACAGCATGCAGTTACCGTATTTCTATTAAAATTCTAATATGTGTGTTTGACACTATGAAAGTTAATATAGCATAAACTCTACATGGATTAGAAATTGCTTTGATTATTACAGCAAACTGACACAAACCATTTGGGGCTTATGCTACAGGAATGTACATAGCTGTTTCTCCTCCAAATGCCTCAGAACAAGAGTCATGCTAAAAGGCAAAGGCTAAGATGTAGTTGCTACCTAGGGGCCCATTTAAGACCATGATGATTGTTTACACTTTCTCCTGGAGAGATGTAAACCAAAAGCAAATATTTAGTTTGGTATGTCTCTTTTGACATTTAAAAGCATTCTGCAGAATTTACAGCTGAGAAATTTTCAGCTTTTCAGCCAGCTGAAAAGTCCCAGTATAAGGGAGCCCTCTGATTGTCTTGAAGAGCTTGAGTAGGGGCCTATATAAAGAAATTTTCTGTCAAATCTGAAGCTTTTTTGATAAGGTTGGACTTTTTTCCCTCTTTCAGGAGTTTTGTATGTCCTTAAGCAAGATAGTATGATGAATTATACCAAAATACTTCATATTCTTTTTAGTTATGAGAGTATTAGTTTTGGATCCTCCCCATGTCTGCATCTATATGCTCCGGTCACATTGCCATTTTTATTTTTAGAAGTTTGTGTTGTTACTTTGTATTCATTCATGTGTTAAAGTCGCCTTTAGCATTCATAGCTATAGAGCTTGTAAACAAAGTTAGGTTTACTATCTTTCTGCTTTTTTATGTATTGCCAAAGCTTCTGCTGCATTTCAGTATGCATGTGGGAGTGGTTTGGTATTGGGTTTTGTTCTTTCTCAAGCTTTGTCAAACAGTTGCAAATAAATAGGAAGATAGGAAGTCAACTGATGTGCTTAAATAGGAAAGCTCATAATTTTTTGCTGCCTTTGGAGACAATTACTTTAGATTGCCAGGTACTTATATTGTAGGTAGAATAGTCAAAATCTGGAGATTTTTATATTTTATATCTTAATTTTTTTTAATATTTTATTCCTTTCTGTGGATACATCTTGCTTTGATAGAACATATGTGCACTAGGTGTTAGCCTAGTAACACCCAAGGTGTGGTTAGAGTCCACTCAGGACAAATACGTCGTTTTTTCACAATCACCTCCTTCAGTGTAGGGAGATGCTTATCAAACACATGACCACTGTTTATTATCATGGCAATCCTAGTCCTACTACAGTATTTAATATTAGATTTGCATTTATCCCTTAGATGCTGTTTGTTGGGACTAAATAAACATGTAGCTTCTCCCACTGTCTGGTAGAAGTGAAGTAGGCTGCCTAATACATTTTTCTGTGTCTGTGCATTTTGTTCCTTTCCTTGGGTTTTTTGTTGAGGACATCCTTGGCTGGAGGTAATATATCTCTACCTAAGTCTAGATCCAGAGTTGCTCCCTGAGTTATGTGTTACAAATTGGTGTGGACAGAAGGAAGAAAAAAGTGAAGAAAATAAAGTAGTTATTTGTATTCCTAAAAAAGAGTGGGATTGGAAGGATCCTAACAAAGAGCACGATTTGACCATTGTGGATTGTATTAGACCAGTGTATACACTGGATTTTTTTCCACTTTGCTATCCAAGTATTTCAGTACAGTTATTTGAATTCCAGAGTCATTCCCTCCAATGCCTCTGCAGAGTCATTTCCCCCTCTCAAGAGCAACTAATTATTTTGCAGTTTGTATTCTAATAGTTGAGATTCCTTCCATCCTCCCTTTCCCTGTGCATGGGCTGGGCTCTGTAACTGGAGGCCCAGCAGCGTCCTGTGAGTTAATTTTGCCCAAAAGTGAACTGAAGATAGGGCTATTGGACATCTTTGTTGTGACAGTGACATTCATCTAGAAAATGTTTATATGATGGAATGTGGGTATTTTTTCCTTCTGTTTCATCCACCTTCATTTACCTTCTTACTTTTACAAAGTGTTTCAGATTGTGAGCTGCTGTGTGTGACTGTAAGATGATGTAGAAATAGCAAATGGGCTTTATCAGGAAGAAGATTGTTCTCTGTTCATGCCACACCAGCCTCTTGAGTCACAGGCTCAGTTTAGATTTAGAAAGTATGTATTGTATTCTGTCTGCTCTTGTAATCTTTATGAAGAAAGAACAAATTGAGTATATCCCTAGCTGCTTAAACTAGGGTTTAAAAAGGTTTACCCTCTCTGCAAGCTGGAAATGTGCAGCTCTTTATAAACAGAACTGATTTGCAGGAATTTTGTTCAAATAAGTCGTTTGGAAGGTGTACTTTCCTGAGGCTCCAGTTAATGGAAAAAAAACCCAACAAAAAACAGAGAGGAAGGGGTTGCTTCTCACTCCTCTTTTCCCAAGAAAGCTTGAGTAACTGTAGCTGCTTGTTTCATGAATCAGGCTTAAACCTCAGGCATCACATATGTCAAACATCAAAGAGTTTCTGTTACAAGCATGGCTTTGGCTATGCTCTGTGTGTGTGTGTGTTTGTTTAAAAAAATTATTATTGCTTGGTACCATTCTGAGCTTTTGAGACGTGACAGAAAGGAAAATCTTGCATGATAATGGACAGATTTAATATCTATTAGTTAATGGAGATCCTCAACATTTCCTGCTCTTGCTGATTAGATTACTGTTGCTGGTTTGAATTCTACTTTTAAGCAATTAGTTTTAGTTAACTGAATGATTTCAGCATTGCATTTATAAATTAGTATTTGTTTGGGCTTTTTTTTTTAAATGTTACTGTTGTAAACTCGGACATTTCTGTTTGTCATCAGAACCTGTATGATGTATGTTTAGTTTAAAAGATCACAAAAATGGAATATTCCATCTCGGCTATTAGTTAAGAATGTAATTCTCTCAAGAGAATACCAGCTCACTGTCAAAAATGATTTAAAGGTTGCAAATCTGACTACTGAAGTGATTGTTCACAATCAGAATAATTTTTCCTCCTCCTAGACCTTAGGGTAGTATTTCTTGCCATGAAAATTGATACTTCAGGTAACCCAATATGCATTTTTTATAACCCCTCTACACTTGATCTTAGCCGAGGGGACAAACATCTGATCCTCTCTGGAACTGCTGTCAGTGTGCCCCTTGCTCTTCTCATACTAAAGCCAAACAAGCTCTTTATTTGGAGGATTCCCAAAACCACACAGATCTCTCACAGTGCTCAAAAATGCTCAATGTTGCTATATAAAATAGTAATATTGACATATGTGACAAGGGACTTAAACAAGAAGTACCAGGATTTTACTGTATATTGTGCTTTGTGAGACTTAATTAGATTTAAACTATGAAAGGTTCTAAAGTTGCTTTATGTGTGAGCTGTTTGTTGGTTTGGTTTTTTTTCCCAATATAAAATGTAATAGTGGGAAGTGAAATTCCTCATACTGCACTATTAACAGCCATTGTTATCCTGTAGCAATCAGGGTTCTCTGTATGATTTCTATTCTGAATTATTGATCCTGCATGGCTCTTAAATTAATATCTTTTTTGTATAGTAAGTAGCCACAAAGTAAAAATTCACCTGTGCTGCCATTTTGGGAAAAAGGGAAAAACAAAACAAAACCATAGAATCAAATGATGTTTGGTCAGTGCTCCCCAACCCACACCTGTATTAGATAGCAATGAAGTGTTGCCCATAAATCCCAAGTTTTGTTGGTGGGACTGACAAGGTCCTTTAGCATCAAAGTGTTGGGTACAAACAGCATGGCTAAAGTTGTGTCTGACTGGTATTTTGAATGGCAGGGTAGCTCCATGGATGACTGTTTCAGTAGAGATGTGGGCTTCATCCCCAGTCCTGCCAAATGCGGGTTTGCATAACTTCTTGTGTTTTTTGCATAGTAGGAGAATGCTGCTGGATGTTGTTCTAGGGTAAGACACAACATTAGGTTATCCTACTCTGCAAGTCACCGTATATACTGAAAGAGGAACAAAATTTGCTTTTTAGTCTAGTGTCAAGTCTAGGACTCCTTATACAGCATCAGGTCTGGGTACCAGGAGAATCAGAGTATTAAGGGTGTGAAATATATTAGTAATTTAAGAACAAATAGTGAAAATTTCAGTAGAGTTTAAATAACAAGAAAGATTATTTGAGATGATGGTTATGGTCAGCAAAGCCCTAAGAGAGGTTAAATAGTAAAAATAGGTAATGGATATATGGTCACCTGGCTTTCATCTTTATACTTTACCTTGTTGTTTGAACTGGAGTAACAGGTGTTTTTCTGTACAGTTGAGAGTGCAATGTAGAACAGGAAAGCCTGAATTACTTGGCTGCAGTTTGGAACATTCTACAAGATTTAATAAAGTTTGATGTTCTAATCATACAAATGAATCCTGTGCCTATTTCATACATTAAAAAATTATATATATGTTGTTCTGTGGGAAATTGTAATTGCTCTCTAATTCAGCAATTACGTTTGAAATATTTCTCAGTGTAAAGAACCTTACAAATATCTTGGACTTGCTTGAAAAATAAAGAATGAGAAGCCATAGTTTGCAATGAGGTAAAAATAATTGTTAGGTATTTTCTTACCTTTCTGTTCACAATCTTTCTGTAGCCAATTATTTTCCCAATTGCTAATGTGGATTTTCTCGTTTGTTATCAGTGCCTTTGTAACTTAAACTCACTGTTAGTGTAAGAATTTGCTGGTTGGGACAACTGGGAGAAGTTGTGAGAGCAGGCTAATATGTGATGCTCTTTAAACAGTGGTGGTGCAGTGCCATGTTTCTGTGTTTTTCTTGCTGAGGGCAATACTCAGGGAGGCTGTTTTTGACAGGGAGTGGAAATAGTTTTGATAACGGGGGAGAAGACTTTGACAGTTTTGCAGAGATTTGTATGGGCCAGATAAAAGCTGTGGGAAGACAGGTAGGTCCAAACAGTAGTCCTTTCCACTTCAGCAATGCTGATACTATTGAAAAGGGCTTCAGAGTGGTTTGTGATTTGGTGCACTCAGAGTATGTTGGTAGGGAAATAATTTTCCAGGCCAGTTCAGCTGTAACACCCCTTGGTTCTAGAGAAAGCTTCTGGCAATCACAGCGAAGCTACCCTCTGTTTTTTGTATCTTTGTATTTTGGTGAGAGTAAATAGTGGTTATAAACAAGTGTAATGTAACAAAAGCTAAGCAGGAATTGGGAAAAGTTTTTAACTCTTCAAGTTGTGTTTCTGAAGAAGTGATATGGGTTTGCAAACCAGTCTATTTGTCCCAGACATGCTCACACCCAGTGTTGGTAACTATTTTGTCAGGTTCTTGCAGGCAAATCAGATGACTTACAGGAAGGACTTTTTCACTGGCAACTGGAGTTGGCAACAAAAACTTGCACTAAAGTATTTGTTACTGTGGAGCAGCATCTTACTGTATTCCTTGGCAGGACAGACATAGCGTCTGGTTTGCTCATTTGAATGCGAGGGAGGAATTAAAAAGATGCCCAGAAAATTGTAAAATATTCTAAAGAGCACAATTTTTTTTTTTTTTTTTTTAGGTCTTATTTTAGTAGGTCAGGTTATATACTTTTCATTTTGTTGCTAAAGAGTTTCAGTCTGTTATGCATTTTTCTTCTCTAAAAGTGTCAGCCACTGCTTTTTTATCGAGTCTTTTGTTAATTTCCAAATGCAGGCAAGCTTTTAATAAAGAGACACTGTAGTTATTGTAACTTGGACACTGTAGTTATTGTGACTTGAGCCATCTAGACTGACATTGTGAAAGTGTAGCTGCAGTAGTATTTTGGAGGAGTGCACAGTTTAGACCTATTAAAATAAAACTTGAATTTAAGGCCGCATTTCCAAAAATGTTGTAATATGTTGTCTCTAATCATAGCGAAGAGGTATTTAGTGAAAAATGGTGATTTTTGAGGTATTAATAAAGTGCATAGAAATAGTTGCATATTTTCTGCTATATTGAGAACACTTCTTTTCCTCAGAGATAGTTAGAATAGGGACAAATTTAGTTTCCTATCTTTGTGTTTTTTATAGCTCATGTGTATCCTAATATTTATATTTTCACATTATAGCAATCAAATCTAGAGGAAAAACTGTTTTAAAACTGCTTGCTAATTTCCCATATTATTTATCTATTTAAAAATCTGTTCAACCTTGAAGTCCTTTATTTCTCCACTAGAAAAGTTTCTGCTTGGTTGAACATTCTTTCTAATATGTTTTTATCTTCAGTTTAGAGTGTACCAGATTAGGGGGATAAAATAACAGCTATTTGTGAGTTTGAAAGACTTTTTAATATGATGAGAACATAGGATATGTTAGAGTTTAGAGCTTGGTGCTAGTTATTTTAATTCAGTTTCATCTTTGGATTTTCAAGCAGTAATTCCCCCTCAGTTTTCCTGAAAATAAGAACTATATATTGAAAGAACACATACATGTGTATGTCTGTATATAAATGCATGCAGGTTATATATAAAATGTGAGCTTATTTTTTTAAAATAGTCACTTACCTAATGTTAACAGTAGGCAGATAATGAAATGACAGTGAGAACAGTCCTCTGAAATAACTGCAGGAGGTTGGAGAGGAAATAAAACATTCCTGTAAAAACAAACACTAATAAAGAGAATTCCTGCAGTAAAATACACTGCTGAGAATCTCAGGGCAGCAGCTGCTGCCTGGCAGCCTCTGCCTGGAGCCCAACTTCAGGTGCTGGAGCAGAGGTCAAGGAATCTTATATTGGGAAAGTGAGAGGCTATGAGACTTTACAAAGCACAGCTGAACTCAAGGTGGTCATAAATCACAAAACAAGCTGTGTGTGCCTTCAGATCCCTCTACTGCTCACTTCTAATAAAAGAATTTTTATTACCCATTTAAATAACA
Source organism: Aegithalos caudatus (assembly GCA_013389925.1). Classification (NCBI taxonomy): domain Eukaryota; kingdom Metazoa; phylum Chordata; class Aves; order Passeriformes; family Aegithalidae; genus Aegithalos; species Aegithalos caudatus. The sequence continues at coordinate 43,647 of WEIU01015052.1, forward strand.
TAATTATACCTATCTCTTAGTAAGAACCGATTTCTAGGGAGAACTGAGAGCTTTTGTAATTAGATAGAAGCATTTAAAATAGTTAATGGCTTTAATTTGGTATGTTTTTATGTTTTGCAAAGTATATGTAAATATATTTTTTGAATGTATGGGTGAGAAAAATACAGTGTAGAACCTATTGATGGTAGTTCTTATCTTCTCTATTTGTTTGCCCACATACTTCTAATAAAATACAGCTTTCTAATGGGAGCAAGATGTTTCTTTCTCCTTAAACCTGTGTTCATGTTTTTGTCCAGTGTGCATCTCAGTGTACTGTATTGCTTTCTGCTTCTAGATAGTCTCTGTACTAAACTTTCTAAGTGTTTTTACCACAAACAGGAACCCCCATTTCCTGTGTGACCAGCCTGATGAAATGATAAGTCATATGAGACTCTTGCTTTATAATGTGTTCAGTTAATTGAAATTTCTTCACATCTGAAAAATGGCAAGAAAATTCTGTGAAGACTTCTGGTTTTGAGGGGAGTGTTTGTGATCTTGAACAAAAAGGAGCAGGTTGTGGCTGTTCAGAACATGCATCTGTGCTTCAGCTTTTAATGTGGAGCTGAAATATCTTGCATGTATGAAAGTTCAGGAATTGGTTTTCAGAAGGACATTTTGTGTGTAGCACAGACCAATGTGTGTGGTGTTGTATTAACAAAAGACAATGCTTGTGAAACACCTTGTCACTAAGCCTGATCAGTTTTGAGAGATGTGTTTTTTCAAGGAGTTAATGGAGTGCAGTACTACCATATGGGAAGGTCCTGGAGTTATTTTGGTAAAGAATTAAGTACCTTCTTAAATACATGAATATTCATGTTTTATGACAAAGAGATAAGAATAAACTTTGTTTCAGGAAAGGTAGGGAAGCTCTTTCTACACAAAACCTGATTGTACTTCTAAAGTAGAATCTAAAGGATTGGATATTAAGTTATTTGATCCATTGATCTGAAGCTGGACTGATTGCAGAAATGGAGAACTTTGGAGACTAATTCTTCCAGGTGTAGTGGAAACTTACTGCCAGTTGTATATTGTAAACAGTATCCACCAGCTACTCAAAGATTATTTAAATTCTTCATGCAGAAATTATTTACTGTAACTTAACATTAAAGTTGAGCATTTCCTGTTCATTAGTGTGGGATGTTTTTCAAGCATGTCATCTGTAATGATTAATCAGATATCTTAGTTCCTCTGTAGTGGTTTAGAGTGAATCATGTTTTTCAGCCTCGATATAAAGTCTGTCCAAATGGTGTTGAGTTCCTCTTCTGGTGTAGAAATAGATTCAAGATGTTTCAAATACAAATGTGTATAATTAGGCATTTTCCTTCATAATTGAAATGTTTAATGAGAGAAACTTGCCAGTCCAGAGAGGAGTAATTCTTTGCTTTGTGTCAATAACACTGTCTTTAGCCTCTGCAAATGAGATTTTCAGATGTATCAAGTTATTACTCTTATTATAGTGGTACAAACAAACCTGCAGCAGAGTTGTAGGACAATCTGACCAACATCAGCAAACTGGTACTCAGTTCAGTGATCTTATGAGCAGCAGCTCTTGAAAAGTTGCCATTGCAAAGGGTAGAACTGAGAAGAACATTGTGCTTACATGGCATGCTGCTGCCTTGGGCAGGAAATGGGGATTATTCTTTAAAGACTTTAGTATGAATTAATATTAGTGTCCTACTCAGGCAAACACATCCTCCTTCTCATGAGGCCTAGTAAGCTTGCCCAGTACTATGCTAATGTGGATTTACTGTTTGCTAAACTGGGCAAACAAGCCTGGGTGTCTGCATGGCAGTGGTTTACAGTATTGGCCAAACACTGAATTTCTTTTGCAGTAATTGGGAATTTGACAGACAGCTTTTGTTTCAGTCACTGTGATTTCTTTAACGTTGAAAAATTCTCATTGGTGTAGAGAGCCATGAATAATTATTTCAAATATAAAAGTTTCAAGAGTTTTTAAAGTTTCAAGGGTTTTGTGTTTGAGTTTCCAGTATGAGTCTAGTGATAATGATTTTGTAGATCATGTCTAATTTGCCATTTTACTTTTAGTGATTATTGCTTAAGATTGTAACCTTCAAAGCATAATTGAAGTTCTGCATTTCCTGCTGCTTTTACAAAACAAGCTAGAGGCAAGATCTTGAATAGTTAGAGCTTACTGGAGTTATTCCTGGCAGTTGCTGTGCCTGACATGCAAAGGATTGGTATTTTAGAGTAGAACAGAACATCCCCACATCCCAGAGCAGAAAGAAAAAAGTTCAATAGTCTTAATATGCATTAGCTTCCCAACATAGACAGAGCCCTTAAAGAGGGCATTGCTGGGAAAAGCAAGATAGCATTTCAATTTACTGATTATTTGTAGTCATTTTCTGGATGAAAACCCTTTATGCATATGCAACGTACCTTTGAACAAGATGATTTTTTCCACTATGCAAGTTGTTGAAGCTATCTTACTGTGGGATATCCAATATGTTACCAGTAAACATAAGTTCCTTTGTCCAGTTTGGGCTTTGTGCACAAGTTCTACATGAGGTAGGTGCATCTTTCAAGGTCCTTAAATCTTCTTTAAAAAAGGATGGATGTACAGCAAAAACAAATGAAAAGAAAATGTTTCTCATTTTTTTGCTACATGATGTAGGGAGGGCTGTCCCATAAATACCCAAGGAGGAGAACTCTTGTCTGTTGTCAGCAGAACCTGAAAAGGCTCATACTGGTGTCAGGTATCAGGACCAAGGAACTGGAAGGTCACTGCTGAAGAGTATGCTCCAAAAGTTCAGATACAAAGTCTTGATTATGAAGTTTAAGAGGGTGTTTTCTCAGGCCTGTGATACCAACCTGTACCTTTCTGTTTCCAAAACCAGTGGAATTCTATTGTCTTTCCAATCTTTTAAAGTCCTACATTATTATTATTATTATTATCATCCTTCCCGGTCAATAATTTAATTTCTGTTTGAATTTGTGTTAAATACTAGTTATATACACGTGTATGTGTGTAATTATGGTGACTTACAAATAAATTACATGGTGCTAACTTGCTGTCTCAAAGGAGTGCAAATATGTTGTCTTAGTTGTTGCAAGCTTTTCCTGTAATGACAGTTATCTTCTAAGCTTTTCCTGGGTCCACTTAGCCTAAGAAATAGTGCACATAAGATATTTAGATCCTAAGGTAAGCAGCAGGTTTAGATGAGTTCTTATCCTCACTATCAGATGCTGTCTGTTGGGTTTCTTTTGTGAGCAGTGTGGGGACTTTTCATTTTCCATTGCAGACTATTGTTGGATGGAAGTTATTTTACTCTCATTCTACTCATGTTTTTCAGAATAGATGTGTTCTGCAGGATTTTTCTTGCCTATCAGTTAGCCTTTAAATTGGCATAGATTGTGTTATGTGCTGTTTGGAGATCAGAATGGTGCAAAGGTCTCTTAAAAGGAGGGCTTTGCATATTCCCACTAGATGACCTTATTTCATGAGGCTCTTCAACTTAACACACAGCAGGAAAATGTTTTGCCTTGCTCCAAGAAGAGGTGCTAACATTAAACATACAACCTGAAAAGCACATCTTTTCCTGTCAGCAAGACAATGCAGTTAGTGGGACAAATATCTGTTTTACTTCGGTGGTTGTCATTTGAGCACTTGCCTCTGCAGTGAAAAGGGCAGAAACCCCAGCTTTTCTGAACAAAAGTGTCAGTGGCCTGAAAGTAATGTGCTGGATTTAAACTGTGGTGGAGATGTGCATACCTTACCTAGTGTGGTGTGTGATCTTTCACTGGAGCATAAACAGAGCCTGTATTGTACTGTTTTCTCTCTTGGCATATTTTCTTATTTGTGTCCTCCAACATTACAGATGATGACACTGTAAGATGAGGCAGTGCCCCTATTCCAGCCCACTCTGTGAGCACAGGCTGGATTACATAATGTGCTCCACAGCACTGTATTCATTATGGAAAATCCATTGTTTTCTCATACTGCCCTTTTTTTTTTTTTTTTTCTTTTTTTTTTTTTTTCAGAAATAGTTTCAGAATTATTTTTCATTTTTCTTACCAGCAACTCATTCTGTTTAAAAGCTGGGGTTTTATTCTGCCATACCTACCAGGTAAATGTTTATAAATCATATAACTGGCATCTGGGAAAGGATAAAGCCAAGGGCAAATAGTTTCAATAATATATTATTGCTTTGGGGGTTTTGTGTTTGGTTATTTTTCGTGGTTGTTTTTGTTGAGGCTTTGTGTGAGTTTTGTTCTGTTGTTTTGTTTTGGGGGGTTTTTTTGGGTTTTTTTGGTTTTTTTTGGGGGGGTGGTTGTTTTTTTTTTTTTGTTTTTTTTTTTTTTTTTTTTTTTTTTTTT
>WEIU01015052.1:51384-64559 GCA_013389925.1 Aegithalos caudatus
TCTGCCCTTCTAATAGATGGCATGACAAGGACATGTCCTGAAATGTAATGAGTAGTGATAAGGTCTTAGTAGAGGAAGTTAAATACTGGGCTTTCAAAAATGTTTCTTGCAAATGCAGTACAAGTGTTCATACAGATAGGAGCATGACAATTAGTTCAAGAAATTATTGCAGTCAGTATGACAAATCTAATAATTTAAATGAAAGTGTATCTATTATCTGGCTTCAAAGGATACTCTGTGGCTAGCCATGTAATATGTATTGGGCTTTTTGTTACTGTCATGCTTTCTTTGTATTTTAAGCATGCAAGAGACCATTAGCTCAGTCTCTGTATTGGATATGCATCTTATTTTGACATATGGGGAGAAAATAGAGGTCTGCTCCCAAAAACTATGTCAAACAAAATTACTTAGAAATTTGTTGATTTTTGGAAATGCAAAGATCTGAGAATTGACTTACGAATACAAGAAAAAATCCAAAGAAATACCAGGTGAATTACAGTTAAGGTAGGGTAGGGATACAGTATTAATTTCTCACATATTTATAAGCCTTGGAAGACTAGCATTTAATCTTTTTCTTCTAGTTTCAATTCATTAATTTTCTATGTTAGCGTTAGAAAGTTTTTAAGACACTGTTGTGGTTGAACATACTTCCAAAGATGGAATCAAGTACCTGAAGTAAACTTCTAAGAAGCTTAAAGCTGGAATATAATGGCCAAATATTTACATGTGGATTTTGGGAGTTTTTTTTTACATAGGAACAAAAAAATTTAGTTAGAGAGTTATTCCACCTGAGGAAATGATTATTCTAAAAACTGTAGCAAAATTTATAACTAAAATTTGTTGTTGTAATGACGCCCAAGAGTAGCACTGGGACTTCCCACTGTGATATTGGGCACTATTAAAGAATTGGAAATACTTTGTATCATTTCTTGGACATTCCCTGAGAGTTGTACATCATCCTGGTTGAAAAGTCCTGTTTCTCTATACTAACTGAAAAACACACTAGGAGTTATATTTAAACCCAGTTTCACTTAAAAGGAATGTTTGTTAAAGCCACTGCAGGGTATGTTGGAATTGAAACTCGCTCATGTTTTTAGGGTTGATTTCTACCAGGAACAGATGGCACTAGAAGCAGACAGATGACAAGTCATACAGCACAAAACACCTATTAAATGATATTTTGTAAGCGTGATCATGAAATAATGAAAGTATATAAAGTGTTATTGCACTGTATGTGGTTTTGAAGAGCAATTAGCTAAAGAGGAGTTTTTATGAGGGGGGGAAGTTGCATTCAGGCTATTTCAAAAAATGCTTTAATTAAAAGATTCCAGATCAGTTGATGTTGAACTACTTGAAGGGCAAATTGAAGTTATGTTCTAATGTACTCTTGGGAGAGTCATAGACTGGTTATGGCAGTCCTACTGAATATGCATGGGGTGAGAGATTTGCCTTAAAGGCATCAAGCTCCTTAAAACTCACTGTAGTTGTGTGTGGTTACTCTAAATCAATTACTGAGATAGAACCCAAACCAGGAATAAATTGTTTTATCTCAAAGGACACTTACTTAAAGGATACTTTAAAAAGAGGTAGGTTTGAAACCTACATCTTTAAATCAGCATAGATTTGTCCATTGTAGAAGTTTTGATCCATGATATAAGCAATGAAGCAATTAAAGCTTCTGGTTTAGCCAAAAGGTGGCATTACCATTGTTCTAGGTTAGAGTTGATGAAGAAGCTCACAGTGCCATTATCCATGTTGCTTTATTCCAAATTTGGTTTTGGCCGGGTCATAAGGCCTTCTCCTATGCATTTTTCATGTTGCCATCCTAGCAAACTTCTGTGTAGATGAAATGCTTGGGAAACTTGATAAATGTTGGTACTGGGAATGGCAGGATTATATAGTTTTCATGTAATGCAACCCAAAGGCACATATAAATATGATGCTGGGGCTTTTGTGATGCAGAACTGTCATTCTGAAAATTGGTTCCTTGGTCACTGGAACCAGCCTTAAGAACTGAGTCCTTTTATTGCTTTTTAGTTTAATGACAATACTGACCAATACATGGAATTAAACTTGAGAGTTTCTTATTGGGAATATATTTTCCTTTGTTGTTTCCATTGGAAACAAGTTTTAAAAAGTTGAAAATTCTTTTTCAACTATGTAAAACTTGCTTAATACCATCAGTAATCTGTGTCCTTACTATCATTACAGCTGATTTAGAGTTGTATTAGTCCCATTTGGCTTGCAGGTTTTTGAATTGGAAAATGAACGTGCCACAACAATTGCTTTTCTGTGTTGTCAAATACGGCTGCAACGCTGCAATACTTGGAATTAAATAGTACCAACAGTGTTAGATTTTACATTCTGTATAACAGCAGCTATTATGTACAAAATCCCTTCTCTGGTGATTTTTTTCTTTTAGTGTCATTTAAATTTATGAAATTAAAGGAAGAATATTAGGTCCAGTATTTATATTAGTATGACAATACCAGAGCTGCAAGATGTCACCTTCCAAAGTTCCTTGTTTAGGCTGAAAGCTTTCTTAATGTTATTTAAAGTTGTCCTTTATACACAGTTGTTTGTATTTTCAGATGAAATTTGATCATCAAATGATTACTTTTTAAATAAAAATTAGTTGATCTGTTCAGCAGTACTTTAGTAGCATTTGAAATATAGAATTCTCTTTAATTGTATTCAGATTTCATTTGTTAAAATTTATTCATTACATGTACGTCTTCAGATGAAGGAAAATGAGAATTTTCCTTTAGTGGAAGTAAAAACTTCTTCATGAGAGGTTGCTGAATGCAGCATTTCTGCTTTTTTAATAGAGAGGAAAGGCCAAGGCTTCTGACAAAACACCCTCAGCATGTGGAATATTTGTGGTCGGTATATACCCTGGGGCTTGGGATTGTTGAAATTCCAATCTCTGGAGTTGACCCAGAAAAGTGACAAGCCCTGAGTGTCCCAGCAGTGCTGCCCTGGTGCTGCAGAGAGCAGGGACATCTCCAACCTCCTGCCTAGGTACGCTCCCAGTTTGTGCACCGTGCTGCAGAACTGGGAGATGGCCTTTGAGTGTTTTCAGTTTGTCAGCTTAAGAACAGCAAAATTGAAATATTGGCATGGCTGGAAACTCACAGCTTGGAAACAGGAGTGGTGGAGTGGAAATGTTGCTTGTGTTTAAGCTGCTTTTATGTTTGTATCTTGGTGGTTTTAGGATGCATTTCCATTAATAGAGGGTAGGGGTTTTTTAATATTCTTTTCAGGAAAATGTATTTGTGGCTTGGTGATTAATGTATTTCTAGATAAACACCTCCCTTCTGTCCACTGTTTTATTGGAAGATTTCTGATTTCTGTCACATTGGTTACTGGTATGACTTCTGTCACTGAGATGTTAAAAAAAAAGCCCCCAGAAAAACAAAGTCACCAACAACACAAGTGTGATGAATATTTTTATAATAATGAGTTTTGCCCTTGGAGTGGGAAATGCAGTTCTCATGTTGCTGTGTAAATGCTGTCTCTACAGAATAATGTGCTCATGGCCCATCTCATTTTCTCTAATTCTATGATGAAATTGCAGACAGTATCTTCTCATACTCATTCTTGTGTGTTCCCTAATCTCTAGTTTATAGGCTCTTTAGCATTATCAAAAAAGCTTCAATGCTCTAGCTACCTATAGGAGCTCTGTTCTCCGTACATAGGATTGAAAACAAATTTTCATTGCTGGCTGGTCTTTACTGTCTTTCAACTGGGAAAACAAGATTAATATTTGTATTTCTTTTTTTTTTTTTCATTCGTGCTTCTAATATTTTCCCCTTCCTTTCATTTTTTGTTTGTTTGTTTGTTCCCTTTAGTTTGGTTGGGGGTTTTTTTTTGGGGGGGGTGGGATGTTTGGTTTTTCCCCTTTTTTAAAGGGGTTTGTTTGTTTTTTTTTTNAGGTGGAAAATTTGGGAAATTTTGGGGAGAACAGGAAAATTAGGGATTTCTTTTTTTTTTTTTTTTTTTTAAATCCTAGATGTGTAAGCTGCATTTGAGAAATCCTGGCAAGAAATTGGTGAGGTTCTATGTAGTGTTAGTGATAAGTGTAGCATTGATTCCTTGGGGTGCATCAGTGTCAGGTTTGCACTGCTCAATTTGGAATTTCTTGTGTGTAATTCAGAAATTTTGTTAGGAAACATTGCTAATATGGTGAACTGTGTCACTTTGGCTTTTTCTGAGCAGGGACTAGGCAGGGAGTAGGTGATGTTTTTTTAGAGGGGATGGTTTGAATGTTCTGAATTCTGAAGTTGTCTTTTGTTTCAGAAGAACCTCTTGGGTCTCAGCTCCAGTTTTGCTATGAGATCTTTCCTGCCATGAAATTTAATTTTATTCTTAAATGCTAGCTCTCAAGTCAGGATTCACTACATGAGGTTATTCTAGCAAGGGAGAAGAATGCTTTTCTCAATAAAAAAGTCAATAAAAATGTGTGTTAATTGTATGATAGTCGTGACACAACTGTTGAATTAATAGAAACGTCTTGCCACGTAAAATTTCTTGCTGCATATAATCTTGGTCCCTCACCCCCAGTGTATTTGAAACTCTACTAAAAGGATCTGGATATCCAAGCAGGGCTTAAGCCAGAACCAGGATGCTGACTGATTATCTGTCTTTTTTCTGATTTCTCACCAGCCTTCCCTCAGAGAGCAAACTGGTTGGTTCTTGTTCATTTTTATAACTCACTGTGATGTAATCTTGTTTTTCTGCTTAAGCTATAAACTGGTGCAGGGCAATTGGCACTGATCTGAAAGAATTATGAGGTATCTTGTGTTAATCTTTCAAAAGAGAATCTTCATTGGTATATATTGTACATGAATAAATAACATCTCTTACTGGTACCTTCAGAAGCACCTTGAACTAATTAAAAGTACTGGGTGCTACTTGCAGAGTGGGTTTTTTGCAAAAGAAATTTCACCTCTGTTTTGTCTTTGCTTATTTACAGTAAATGAAACAGTTGAAATTGGATTCCACTATTTTTGCCCTTACGCACTCTAGCTTCTTTTCTGTTTTCTATTAAAATTATAACTTCTGAAATTGCTTTAAGCTTCACAAAGAAAATGTTTCTCACCAATTGTTGCATCTGACAATAACACACTGTTTTGAACTGTGTAGGACAGACTCAAGTTCTTGCCTCTGGAGACAAATGAATGGTGATTTATAACTGGTGGTTAATCTAAAGATGGGATGAGCATCTGTATGTGTCAGGAAAACAGTGGTTGACTATGTAGGTGTTAAGAACTCCTTAGGGAGAAGTATGCTTGTCCCAGTAAATGTGACTGATGTCTTCAGAGTAATTATGGTTTTTTAAAATATATAATGTATAGTATTTGAAAGATGAACTTTTATGTAGATTTTTTTCATAACAAAAAATGCTAAACCATGCTTTTAAAATTTTTAATAAAACCTTTTTTCCCCCTCTTACCACAGGATAATGAGAAAAGGACCCCTTTGCATGCTGCTGCCTATCTGGGAGATGCAGAAATTATTGAACTACTTATTTTATCTGGTATGTTCTGTTCCTGTTAATGGAAAACAAATAACTCTATGCACATCCAAAGAAGTGTTTATGTACATCTTAGTGTGTATAGCTTTTATTGAGATATTTAATGTACTAGAAGTTAAAGATGCTTGTACTGAAATTTTAGTTTCTACACTTATTAGTGTTACAATACTGTGTAGTTCTGTAGTTCTGATCTAAAATATTTCTTCATAGAAAGCTTTCTCAGTCATAGTTATTTTTATTTGTTGCTGGATCAGCTTTCAATAGTTCAACACTATTTTAAAGAAGTAATCATGTATATGGTACGGGTAGGTGTTAGCAGCATTGCTTTCATTCTGAAATGGCCTTCAGAAAAGCAATTACATTTGAACATAAAGATGTCATCCAGAGTTGGTTGTATTATTTTAAGTATTTTTGCCTGTTGGCTTAAATGCACAGCATATAATTAGAACCTGCTGAAAATGTTAAAATCTCATATTTTTTTCCTATTTATTTGTACTAAGAAAAATTCCAAGTTCTGTAGAACAGTATATTTTGGGGTTTTTTGTTTGTTTTTTTTTTTAATGGAGTAGAAAACAAAGAAACGAAACCAAAAACCTGAAGAACATCATGACTGAAGGACTGAATTGACTGTCTTTGATCTTGGAGAGACCTACCCTTCTCAGCTTAAGGCTGAATTCATAGTACAGAGCTTCAAGCTTACACAGAAAGATGAAAACTTGTAGCAGTCCCACAGAACTACTTTAATCTTCAGTCTGCTTAATTGCATGCTTTACCTGTGCAAAGCTGGCTACTTCCATTACCACCACCCCTCATCAACCCCTTCTAAATTCTGCTTTAAGGAAATGCCACTTTTAGGATTATAGGAGTTGCTTCCAGACCTTCAACTGAATTTGCTAGACATTAATTAATTTGTTCTAATTTAATATGATGTAATATTTTCATTATATATATTACTTGTACTCTCTATATAAATATATATGCATACCATAAAAAATACATGATGTGATATTAATTGGTACATCTATTGTATAGACATACTCTGTAGTGACATTTTGTCCAGAGAAGTTCACTTTTGAAAAGGTGCAAAATTTGAAAATCCAAAAGGTGCTGTTTTTCCTTATCGAGAAGAAAGGCGAATTCTGGTGACTCTTGAAAATACATAGTGACCACTTTCACCAACTAACAATGTTACAAACTTTGCAAAGTTGTAGTCAGCTACTTCAGAGAGCAAATCTTCTGTCTGGTTTAGCTGAACACAGTCTGTTTACCAGATCCATGATAGAACAAAATACCCGTTTCTTGGGTGAAAGGCATAAGGAAGGAGGGGAATTCTTGTTCAGATGGGAATGAAACAAGATCCTGACTTGGGGGGGGAAGTGGTAGGAAAAGAAATATTCATCCTGCTACTTGGGCACATAGCCTGGGGTTAAATGTAAGGGAAAATGGAGAAGAAAGAAGGCAGGTAAGAATTAGGACTGTACAAATTGTCCAAAGCTGAGCAGTTGCATGGAGGAGAGGCTGTGGGTGCTGCAGTGTCTGCAGATTGTTCAGGGAGGAGGTGAGGCATTGATATGTCCCAGATAACATTCATTTGATGAAAATCAAAATTTGCTTACAACAAATAATGCATTAGATAGTTGCAAATCAAAAGCTTTGAAAGCTGTGGTGATATCAGTCCAACCTTGCTGTGCTCACACGCTGTGCTGTGGACTGCAGTACCATGTTGTGCCTTGCTGGAGAGGCACAGCCTCCTGAAAGTCCCAGAGAGATGCTGCACTGGGAGTGAACTGGGGTAGTGCAGAGGACAGGTGCATAGGTAGGTGTGAGTTGTTGACACCTTTGTAAATGAGCAAAGAGGGGCATCAGTTGCAGGGTGAAAGTGATGTCCGAGTGTTCAGGTTGTTCAGTTTGCAAGGCTGTGCTGTACTTGGGCACAGATCTGTTTATTACCTGCCTGCAAGCAGTAGTCTTAGGCAAGCCTCTTAAATCTTTAAAATGTATTCACCAATTTAGTCTTCCTCATTTCTGAATGCTGGATTTGATATCTTTGTGGTTGGTGAAGAATGAGCACTCAGCTGTATCAGAAGTGCTGAGCCAGCTGCTTCTCAGAGAAATCAGGTCTAGGCGTCTCCAAATGCACAAGCTATGATTTGTCTTTTAGCTCTCTTAATTGAAAGGTGGGGAACAGAGGTTAAGTGTATTTATCCTCTCCATTTCATAAAGATAAGGAAAATTCATCTGTTGTGTTTCAGCTGGAAATCAAATCTCTCCTTTGAGATAGATGTATAATGTTACATTTAGTCATAATAGATGAGCATTAGGGAGCAAATAAAGAACATCTGTTACCACAGCAAGGCTTAAAAACTGTTTGTTGTGTTGCAAGACCTCTTTTTTAAAATTGAGGAAAATTGAGGTTTGTTGAATAAAATAGCATTTCTGTGCAACCATTTCCTCTGCAGTAAATTTGCATGTAAAAGTTGGATATGTGACATTCAGTGGCCTATTGTAACATATCTGCACAAGGGATTGAATTAAGTGTAGACTTCTTTCATCCTAACATTTCTCACCTTGTGAAAGCTTGTCCTTGCAATTTGTAATGTCCTCTAACATAGCTTTGCTGGAATGCTGCCAGGAACCACTTTACAGTTTTCCTGCTGTGCAAACTATTCTACAAAGACTGTTTGCTTTGATGTTTTTATTCTTTCTTCAAACTGGACCTCAAAATTACTGAAGTCAGTATTAATCTTCCCACTATTTGGTGGCTCTTACTTGATTCGGTCTCATTATTCTTTATTCTTAAAGGATTATTATAGACTACTTACACATAATTTTAAAAAATTTGATTAAATGTCTTTTTCATCCTGCTCGAGGGAATCCACGTTGCTTTCAAATATGTATTGTGGATCACATATTGTAGTCACAATGCCTTTATATTACTTTGCTACAGACCTAAGTAAACCTATTGTATCCGGAAGATACAACTGATTCAGCCTTTTTGCAGAATTTTTGGAGTAAGTTTTCAGTCTCAAGAACATTCTTACTTAGTTGTTGAATTCTCGAGATATTTTTCAACTAAACCTTTCCTTTTGTCTTTTACCTGGACAAGGAATCTGTAGGTGATGGTTTGGATACAGCCTCCAAACATCAAAGAAAATTGCTTTACTCCCTCCATTTTGGGCCTGGACATTAAATTGCCTTTTGGTTTTTATTTTGAGACACTGAACACTAATAAATTTGTCCCCTGAGGATGTGAATGTCTTACCAACAGTTTTTTCATACCACTGTGTTCTGGGGAAGTCTAAATTTTCAAAAAATCTCTCACTTTTGGATTGTAGCTTGATAAGCAATTATTCTAGCATTCCTAAATTTGTCGTGTAGTGAAGTGACCAAGAAGAGGCATGAAGATTATAGCATCCAAAAGGATAAACCAGAAGTTTATATTTTAGTCACTTGAGAATCATAATTTAGAAGCATTTTCCTTTTTGTATTACTCTGGGAAGAGTAGTAACACTCATCACAGTTATATTTTTATGACATTTATACAGCTCTGAATCCTGGTGCACAAATACATCTCTCTACTTTGCATAATTGCACTGACTTTAAGAGTGTAAATGATGGCAAACTACTGAAAAGTAGAAAAGTATAATAATTAAATCTAAATTTAATGTCCAGCTTTTTGTTCTTTCCAATGAATCCTGATTAAAAAAAATCAAACCCTTCTTTAAGGAGGGTTCTTCCTTTATGAACTGTTCTGGGGAGGCTTCTTGCTTTATAAAAAATTTGTTCTTTCCGACTGTCCTATGATTTTTAATTCCATCAGAGTCTACTGTGCCAGGAAGCGTCATGTGAAAAGCAGAACAGATTAGTGTGATCACTGAATGTATTCTTTTGATTACTAACTTATTCCATTTATTTTCTAAAAATACTGTGGAGATGATTATTGCTTTCACTGAAATCAATGTAATTCACAAAAATCAACATTTGAATTGTCTGTTGTTTTCTTCTGAATAGATTTAGTTACTATATTGCATTGATACTTAAATATTAACACAACACATTACTGTTTGCTTAACCCAGCATTTTCTCTGCATGAAGCTCAGTGTTACATGAGTGTGGTCAAACTCCATCTCATTAGGGTTTGGCAGCCCATGAGTTTTTGTTTCCTCTGGGTCAGCTGGAGAATGTAAGAACCGTGCTGATGCTGGAAAACTGCCACTGTAGTAACAACAGATTTTCAAATATAGTAAAGACCCTTCAGTGTTACACCACTCTACCTGTGTTTCTTTCATCTAATTATGAATCTCTGCAAGTATTAGAAATCCATGCCATGACAGTCACACAGCTCAGCTGTTGAAAGGCTCTTGCTGCCTCAGTCCCAGCCAAATGAAGCTCCCTTTGTTAGGACTGCAGCTGTACCCACACACTGAGGGCATTTCACAGCGGCCCCTTTGACACTGACTGTATCTTTGGGCTGCTTCCTCTTCTTTTGACAGTGATATTAGATGAGGTGTTTCTTTTCCAAGCTGGCCGAACTTGCCCCTGGCAGTGGGAAAAGTCAGTTGCTGTGAAGAAAGTGGCTCTGGTGTTCTTTGAGAGAAAAAGTTAAGCTGACTCAGGAAAAGATAGAACTGTTCAGTAGCTTCAGTCAGAGAACTTCATGTTGCTCACTGAAGCACAAGGGGGTAGTTAGTGGCTGAGATGAAGCAGAAACTGAAATTCTGAAAGGAAATTGGTTTATATTGACAGATCAGTAAAGTCCTGGAAGGATGGCTTCAATTGATTGTGGTTTTCCTCCCTTTTCTGGCCAGTGTGTCTCCATGTGTATTTGTTTTGTGGGGTTGTTTGGGGGTTGGGGAGTGGTTTTGTTTGTTTCTTAAGGAACAAAAATAAAAACTGTTCTTGAAGTCTCATTCTGTCTGGACAAAACATTCCAGACCTGTTCCTCTTGGATTTTTTCACTTTTCTATAGAAGATCTGCTATGCATTTAGCTTTTAAATAGCAAGAAACTTTCTCTCCATAAGGTCTTATTCATTATTTTTGCAGCAAGGATTTTCCAAGTATGCAAGTTTTCAATAGGAAATTACACTCAATTTCTATTATTGATTATTCTAGTTCATATCTCCTTATACTTTAAAAACTTTCGTGTCTCTTCCTGACTAGTCACATATTTTTCTATCTATGGAAAAGTTTTCATCTCTATCTGTTTATTCCTCAGTATAGTCTGAGAATTTATGCTTGCCAGTTTAAGTGCTTCCAAGGTCATTGTCTCTAGATAAAAAAGTGGATCATTCAAAAGGAAGAACTTCTGAACCTGTTACTAGGTATTAGGAAAATAATTAAGTAGAATCTAATTACAATAGGACTAGTGGTTACTCTCAGTGATTTATATCTGAGATTTTCCTAATTTCTCCAAAGATGATATCTAAAATTATTTTAGTACACTCGTTTTTAGGACAAAGTTTGTTACTTTCTTAAATGCGCTTGGAAAAGATCTTATTTACATCTTGTTACTCCTAAATAGACATTTCATAGCTTCAAATACCGAACAATACAAAGCACGTCTGTACTACATAATTGAATGAAAACACTTTTGCTTTCTTTGCTTATGTTATGATATTGCTCAGTCACTAGCACATCTTGTACAATAACAAAGGAAAATACCATCCTCGAGAGTCTAAAAATACAGACTGCAAACAGAACAGTGGAAGGCAATTGAGTACTTAAGTCAGTACTGTAAGCAAAGCTGAAAATGTCTTGTCAGTTCTGTTGTATTTCTTAATCTATTTCCAACTAGTGACGCATAAGTAATTCAGCCACTGCATTCATTAGTCTTCTGAGGACATTTCCAAATAGGAAGAGTTCTGGTGCAGAGGAGCTGTGGAGGAGTGTCACAGCAAGAGTTTTTGTGAGAGGAACACAGAGGTGGTGTGAGACAGGGCAGTGAAAGAGTTGTGTGGCAGTTTATGGGTGAAGGAAGAGATGTGTGGTTGTTCCTGATAGCATTTCCTGTCCAGTCGTTCCTTCTCTGTCTTTCTAAGAGATGGTTGAGATGCTAGCTCTTGCTGGAATGTAAGGATGTGCAGAAACATATGTCCAGGAATTGGTGGCTATTAGCACATTTAAATGTGCAATTGTCACACGTGGGCTGTGAATTAAACCCTCCAAGATCATTCTGTAAGTCACTGCATGTATTCAATTAGAAAATGTGCCTCTTGAAACATAATTTTGCTAGAAGTAAGCATCACAGAGCTTTGCAGTAGCTTCTGTACTTTATTTATTAAATAAGACATGTCTTTCTAATTGTCAGTCTTGCAAGTACAACTTGGCAAGATGAGATGTAAGATTCAGGGTCAAGGGAAGAAGATTATGTAATACTTCTCTCTCATTCCCTCCTCTTACCCCACCTTTTGCAAAGCAAAACTCTTGCTTTTGTATTTGCCTAGATGTGTGAACTTACTGGGCTGTACAAGCAAAATCAGTGATGAAAGGGGTGATCTTGTTTAATATTTTGGCTTAGTGCACCAACATGGAAGAATAATTTGCTTTGTTTGGAAGGTGCTGTTTTAGGGGACAGTCATTTACATGACTAGTTCTTAAGTTCAAGTAGAATATTTGTTTTCCAGTATTGTGATTGCTCTCTCTGATAAGTGCCCTAATCCTCTTCTGGCAAACTCTATGCCATTAAAAGAATTGAAATATAATAAATTTTACAGTAAACAAATGAGAAGTTTTAATAAACATGTCAAGACCAGGCCCTTGAAGTCTGGAAGATCCAAGGGACTGAGGCAGGGAGGGGGGAGAAGAGTGGTTTGTTAGGGTTGGTTTTTGTTTTTTGGGTTTTGCACACAGGGAATTAAGGTACACTGTACTGTGCTTTGAAAGAGCAAACTGCTCATAGCTGGCATTTGAAATGTGAGAAATGCCCTGGTTAACATGTCAGCAGGTTGAGCTTCACAGGGATAATATTGCATTGGCAGTGCTGTGCAGTTGGTTATACACATACATGTGTTCAGACTCTCTTTAAGCCAACTGTGAAGCAATATCTTAAAACAAAAGTTACTCAGTAGAGGTGTAATACATTTTTGTTACATTTATTTGCAGTGGTCTGGAGTAGAGCTTTACCTCAGATGATCAAGGCTGTAAACTCCTTTACTGTTGCATGGTAGGACTGTGATAGATTTGAGGGAGCCTGTGAAGGGTCAGGGAGGAACAGTGACATTTTCCCCAAATCATGTGCTACACAGTAAACAGCCTAGAGGAGGATTGTGTCCTCAGATACAAGGCTGTTTGGAGAAGCTCCTTTATGAAATTTTAATGATTCTTGGCAGCTTGGCTTCTTGGAGAAATTTAAGGGCAAAATATCTCCCTAGTAATTTTAAAATGTTATTTTTTTTAATATAGCTAAAGCTGTAGATCTCCCAATACCCACATTAATAAGTAGGTTTTGGTAGTACATTTATTCTGATTATTGCTTTAAAACTTTCTTTCAATATAACGATTTTGCAACTTCTTTAAGAGTTTTTGTTGTGGAAGGAAAAAAAAAGCTTGCAGGTTCTTTCTTAAGTAAGTCCATCAGAGATTCGGATTTGTTATCAAAAGTAAACTTTGGCTTTTCCTGTGTCACAGAATCTACAATTT
>WEIU01015052.1:64983-83568 GCA_013389925.1 Aegithalos caudatus
ACTGCTTGGACTCTAAGCACATTTTCACTTAGAGCTAGAGCTTAGGTAACTCCTGCTTTTTTGGAGTGGAAATGTGCATTTCTTCTGATGGGCACATTGCTTTTCCTGTCTTGGATTTCATTACCTGGATGGATCTGACCTGACACCAATTCTTGCAAACGCATTTTCCTGAGGAAAATCAGGGTAGTAATTAGTGACTTAGTCACTCACTCAGGTTCTTTCAAATGCTTTAAAGACATTTGTATCCTAAAGTTAGAGATAGAAATCAGACTATGCAAGTCTTTATTCCTTGGTTGTTGGCTGGATGTGAAGTCAGGTGGAGCTTGGAGTACAATTTTGGCTCTTGTTTTTGTCTCATCTGCTAAGAACAAGATGTGGCCAACAATTACCTGGAATATAATCAAGAATTGCAGATACTTTTGAAATATATTGATTACATTCTCACCTACCAATCATTACTTCATTATATTTCTGATGTCATTCATCACTTACTGTCTTTTGGGAACCATTGCCAAAAATCCTCAGGCATCTTTAGTAACTTTTAGAGTATGCAGGTTCTTTCTTTGCTTGAGATCTATGCAAGACTTGATATAGTACAGTCTGCTATGGCACATGATGTGTTGCAGTGCACCACAGGGTCCTTAGGTTGTGTGACAAAAACAGATACTTGTGGTATCTCCTAAACTTCTATTAGACTGTGTAGGTTTTCTTCAAATGGGCTTGGACTTCCTTCCCTATTTACTAGTCTTATTTTCCAAAAATTTTTGCACTTAGGAAAATAAGACAAAATCCTGTTCTGAAATTTAGATAAGGAAAGATGGCAATCCCTGGAATTGTAATCAGTAGTTAGAGCTCAGTTTTTTGTTCAGTGCATGGAAGACCTAAGATCAAACTGGAAGTTTGGATCCTGCATCAGCTTCTGTGTTCTGTTCCTATGAACTGAGAGTGATGGATTGGTTAGAAACTCAANTGGGTTGCTTAGTATATGCAAGCATGATTTTGTACACACTGCTGTGTTTCTTGATGAGACGGGCTGGGAGACACTTCTTTGCTGGTGTAGACCTTGGATCAAAATACCCTCTCAGTTGAGTATCCTGTCTTGACCAGCAACCTTTTTGCCATCTTGTGTCTTACTAGCCTTCCTTTTCTGTTCTTTGCATAGAAAAAACTGCAGTTGGTACTGGCATACCAGTATTTTGTTTAGCTTGAGATGTTAATCTGCTCTGGTCATGTAGCATTAATGTTACTGGGTGATTCTTTCCAACAGTATTTCCAAACTCTTGTTTTTTTTCAAAAGGGTAACATTTTGTCTAAGCTATCCCTATAGAATCTCAGAATTTTTGAAATAAAGATGGGTAAGTTTCCAATCAGGGTATAAATATTCTACAAGGTTCTCTATGTGTGTGTATCAGTAAGAAATTACTAACTTTAATAATTAGCTTTTCTTGTTTGTTGGAGTTCATTGGCAGTTAAGATGTAGTTCAGCTGCTTCCTTCAGGGCCTTCAGGGGAAAGAAGTTCCCAAACCCTTCCTTCCTTTTATTATTAAGAAAAAATTTAAAATCCAAACCCAGGCCTTGTGTCCCTTAGGGATATGTGTGCAGCTTTATTTCCTGGGGACAGGGACAGCTGTTCCTTGAGTGTGCTTTCAGAAGTAGGGAGTTGTGGCTCTTAGTCTCTCTCATAAAGGGAGGACTAGGAGGTCTCAGGGTGGGCTAGGTGACCTGCTGGAGTAAGGAAGATTTGTTCCCAAAGTAAGTCCCAGTAGAAGAGTCATCCTCATTCTATGGATCTGTCCATCAGACATGGCAACCACAAGCAAACTGTAGCCATGGGAAGTACATGCAGCCTCTTTCTGTATTTTCATGCAGAATTACAACTATAATGGGAAACTGCGTTGCAGTGTGAAGGCAAGGAGTTTGTCTTTCTTACACAGCAGCCTTTTATGTGGCTTTGGCAGGGCAAAAGATTATAGAGGATGACCTAGTGTAAAAATATGAGTATATTTTGATGTGGAAGAGTATTATTGGTATAGTGTTAAAAGAATTTTCTCAAAGGGTAGACTTCAGCTGAAGAAAAGATTCCTTTTAATTTTTTTCCATGAAAAACGCAAAGAAATGCCTAGAATAAGTAAATACATTTTACTGGAATAAGTAAATAGTTCTGTTTCTGTTCTTGAAAATATTTCAATCATTCTGTAAATATCTTTTAAGTTTTTGTTTTTATTTTTTGTTACAGGAGCTAGAGTTAATGCCAAAGACAGCAAATGGTTGACTCCTTTACACAGAGCTGTAGCATCTTGTAGTGAGGTATGTTGCTCTTTTGACTACTTTGTGTTAAAATAAGACATCTCAAATTACCTTCTGTCCGTTGTTCATTTTTTAAAAAGTGAAACTACTCCAAACATTTGGAATTGCAGAACATTTTCACAATTTGTTTTGCTTTTTGAGGGTATGTATATATGTATAGCTATTGCTTAAGCAGTAAGAACGGAGGAAAACTATAAACTTTGAGTTCTCAGCTTTGCTCTCTGTGACTTCCCTAACAGAGGACTATGCATGCAGTGTTCTCAAGTCCAATTTACTTCTCCTAAGGTAACCAGAATTGTTCAGACTGAGGGAAGTACAGATGAATTAAGATTTAGAACAGTTTTTACAGCATGGTCTTTGCATTACTTCATTTTTTTTACGTGATTGTGTGTTCAGGCATTGAAGAAATAAATGGTTCTATTAAAGGCCTGCCAGTGTCTTTTTTAAAAAAACTGATTAATTAATAGTATTTAATATCACTTTAAAATTTTTAAGGAGAATGTAGACTGTTTCTTCAAGTCTAGCAGTTATACAGTTGTGAGAATATCATAGTGCAAGAAATTACTTGGTTATTGTTTCTCTGTGGTAGTTGTCCTAATAAAAAATTTAAATGCCTGTAGAAGATCAAAACAAACAGAGAAATGCTAAGCTTGTTATGTAGAAGAGTTTATGCAAAACTATCTCCTTTGAGATCGTGAATCACACTGATAACTCAGTTCAGTACGTTTCAAATAAAGGTTTTTTTAGTAGTAAATTTTTCTTTGGGAAGATAGAATTGAGTATTTTAGTTTAGACAAGCATTGAACTTAAAGTGTTTGATCCATGAGCTATCTAAACAAGCTTTGTTTCAGTTTCTGCTTTTGAATTCCCTGGATAAATTGCAATATTTTGTCACTAGCATTAATAGCAAAGTTATGTAGAGATCATGTTATTCAAAAAAAACAGTGTTTGAAAATGAATCTTCAAGGGCTCCTTATTCCCAAATGCTATTTGTTCTTGAGATATTTTTAGGCTGTTCCTTTGGGAGCTGACCAGAGCACCAAATGCTGCATTCTTCAGAGCTGAGGAACAATAAAAGCTCTCCACATCAGTAATGCTTGCAGAGACAGGGGAGTGCTGCAAACAAACTGGGTTTAAATGATAACTTCAAGAAATGCAACCGTGGTCATAGATTTTTTTAAAAATTATGGAAGATTTTAAACAAAATATTAATCAAAGGCAAACAAGACCAGTAAACCAGTCAGACTCTTGATAGACACTTGTCAGAATTCTCTATTTATAAACACAGTGAGTCATGGGAGCCCATATACAGGGCTGATATGTGTAGGCACTGTTTTCTAGCTGACAGACCTATATGGGTTTGGGGCACTGGATAAAAAACTGTAATGAAAAAACTGGATAACAATTTCAGTAAAATGTCTGGACTCTTGAAATAAGGACAGCTGCAATTAAACAAGGACATTGAAACTTAAAAAATACCTGGAGTTATGAATTTAGCTGTCAGCTGCACAAGTTCAGGCAGCTTTATGTCGAGACAGTCACATTTTTATTTGTGTGCCTGCTGTATATTGCAAATTTAAGAAGAAAATAACAAACCAAACCCCAAGTAGATTCAGTCATGAAATTCATTCATGCAAATGCATGTAAAAATGAGATTAATTATTTTTATACTAATATTGTGGTGCTTCCTTCTGCAAAAGAGGGTAACAGCTGTTCTGAAATGTCCTTATTCTGATACAGTATTTCTTAATATTTGGGTTAAAAAAGACAAGACGTAAAACATAATTAGTTTTTTAAAGTACTGAATCTGCTTCAGTTTCTCAGAGAAGACCTAATCAATTTTCTCATTAAATTATAAGCCTATGATGCAGTATTTTCACTTTTGTGTTTGTTCCTATCTTCTTTTTTATTGACAGTACAGAGAAATTTCAACCTTTTAAATATGATTTATTCTAATATGAATAGAATCAATAGTGACTTAGCATTCTGTCCGTAGACCTTGCTGTGGTTCCACAGAGTAATTTAGAATCTCTAGTAACAACTTGTGTAAATGTTTTAAGTTCAAAGGGGTAATCAATTATTTGTGTGCTCAGTGACTAAGTTGGCAGTCACCAAAAGCAATTAGTGATTCGTGGGAAGGTCACACAGCTGATGCAAAATACAATATTCATCATTGTGTTGATACTGCCAACACGTTTATTTTTTTATGCATTCCAATTGTGTGTGTATATTTTAATGGGATTTGTTTATCTTGCTGTAAGAATTACAGTCTTATTTGTCAAATTTTCACAGCTTCTACTTCTAACAAAAGGAAATGAATAATCATTTTGAGAGACAGAATTCAGTGCAATATTTTAAAACGGTTTTCAGGAGTTTTGCAACAGTATATTTTGAAACTTTCTGTGACCATGAGCTATTTTCTTTGTGGTTCTCTAAATGTACATTTAATAATCTCAGGTTTGCCATTTGTAGACTTGGACAGTTGAAAACTTTTGCTTGGCAGATTGATGGAAATTCATTATAAATTCATAGTACTTCACTAATCCTTGGCCATGGATTCCACTAATGGAAGAAATCCTACGATGCTTTATTAAACTTTGGAAATTAGTTGTGATGACAAAACAATTTTCCATATGGCTTAAGGAAGTGGATAAAAGACCTGGAAGTGGTTGATTTGGTTAAATTATTCATGTCCTTGAGAACATCACCAAGTTTGGATTTGTGATAAAGTACAAATCCCAAAGTATCCTAAAGATTATGTTTGCAAATGAACAAGTTATAGAGTTGTTTTCTACTGTACTGTCCTTAAATCCGAGGCTGTCATTTCTGATCTTTACTAAGCGGCTTGGGTTTTTTTGTAACTCCTTCCAGGATGCTGTTCAGGTGTTGTTAAAGCATTCAGCAGATGTCAATGCTCGTGATAAAAACTGGCAGACACCCCTACACATAGCAGCTGCAAACAAAGCTGTGAAGTGTGCTGAAGCTTTGGTGCCTCTCCTAAGCAATGTAAATGTGTCTGACCGAGCAGGCAGAACTGCATTGCATCATGCAGCCTTCAGTGGACATGTTGAGGTAAAAGTTAATTTTCTTGTCTTCTACTCGTCATTCTGTTCCTCATATTCTGATGTTTCGTTTTTGAGTTTAAAACAATTTCTCCCCTATTCCCTCAAATCCTCAACCCCTGCTTTGTATTTGAATTTGGTTTCTGTATGCATCTCTGTGCAGAAAAGTTGGGGAAAATAAATGTTACATCATTTAATTAGAAGTTTATTACAGTGTTCACTTTTCTTATGACAGAAGCAAATTTGTCAAGTTGTGTGGAGTTAAATTAGGGACAGGTAAATTTAAAATGGAAAAGCCATGATATTTTTCTGTTCAGTAAATAGTGATCATAGGGAGCATGTTGTTACTGAAATTTAGAGGAAATATATTACAAATATATGTAATAAGCTCTGGCTTATTAGACACTTACTAATAACCTGAAGATTTAAAAGATTTCATGGTTTTGCAATATTTAACTGAGAAGTGTTTTTGTTGACATCAAGTTTTGTGTTCCTTACAGTCACTTCATTGTGTCAGCCAGTTTTTTCAAACTTAGAGAATATTCAAAACCCAACACATTTAAATCCTCTGAAAATGCATAAGTTTTTGTTTCCTTCCATGGTTTTCTATGTTGAAGCGAAGTTTTTTCCATTATGAACAGAAGATTTCTGTTTTTTCTTTATCTCAGATGGTCAGCTTACTATTGTCTAGAGGGGCCAATATTAATGCATTTGACAAGAAAGACAGACGAGCTATACATTGGGCAGCATATATGGGTATGTACATATTTCTGTTCATTAATACTGTAGTAATAAAAAAATCATGTCATGTTTAGTGGTTTGACATATTTTTAGGAAAAATATTTGCATTGTAAGCATTGTGTCTGCCAAAAAAACCTTAATAGTATAGTTCAAATTGCCTTGTAAATGTGTGTTTTGTGTTGAGGAAAATCAATTTCTTGGAAAAAGAAAAGTAAGGGAAGTAGTTTTGTTCTTTAAAAAGGAGGAACTATGTTCTTCAGTCAGCAAGTCTAGTCACAGGTGAAAAATTTTGCAGTAATGCTAAATAAAAAGTAAGCAGTTAATACAAGGGGCACCTGAAACAGAAGGTCATTACAGCATCCTTGGGAATTGTATTTTCAAAGAATATTTCATCTCTGAAACTACAAATTCTTGCCTTGCTATTCTTATTTCAGGAGTGGATAATTATTTTTCTCATGGTCTTGATCAATGCCCTGGCAATACTGTCAGACTAATGTTCCTCCTTGCCTTTTATCAGACTTGAAAAGAATTGAATGTGCCATTCAATCATCACAGCAGTAATGCTCTTAATTTATTATTTGAAGCTGAATGAGATTGCACTTCAGGTTTTGATACCAGTACTTAAAACCCCAGAAGTTAAAGAGTAATCTTCATTATTGATCTACTGTTCTTTCAATATTTTACATTAGAGTTTTAATGTACTTATATTTGCAAAGCAATGTCTGTGACAGTCTGTCCAGCCACCTTACTAAATGTGGATATTTGCAAAATTTTGTTGTATGAAACTTGTACATGAAATTTCAGGGAACTGACAAGTGTCAATGAGATGCCAGAGACACCTTCTGTCTTGTTCTTGCCTAAATGAGAAAAGTCTCCTGTTTTGCAGATAAGATACATTTATTCCAATTTTAATCAGTGCTATTTTGTAGCTTATTTACATGGAACTCTCTTAATGAACAGTGTTTGGGCAGGAAAAATGTAATTTAACTGATGTCAATCTGCCTACATTTCCTTGTAGACAATAGAGAAGAAAAAGCTTTTCAAAGTCTTCAATCAGAGTAAAAATAATTGACATTCTCTCACAATTTAGAGCCATTGTACCTTGCTCCAATTGTTTGGAGAAAACCTTAAAAACTTTTCCACCGTGTAAAACTGACCATAAAATAAAAAAGTTATGCTTTTCGTCACTCTACTATAAATAACTTTCTAGGGTTAGCCATTGTTTTGCTTCCTTCCTGCTTTTCACCCGGCTCCATTGCTGTCCAGCTGCAAAGCTGTGACTGAAATGGACTGACAGTCCTGTGTGCTGCTGTTGCCCTCACTGGTGCACTGGGATGTCTCTGCAGCACTTCTCACATCAAGTACCTTGCTCTTCCCTTTGAGTGTCTTCTACTGATCGCTGCTTGCCTTTTCCATGCAGGTCAGGGTGGTTTTTTTGGCTTTTTATCTTCTATCTGAAGTTTTTTCTGCCACTGTTCTGTTCACTGTCTCTATTCCTTTCACTGCTTTCTGTATCTTCTGTACTTCTGTCTCTCCTGTGGGGCTTGTTTTCATTCTTGTCCCCATTGTATTTGGGTCAAAAGATGAGTATTGTATTTGCATTTCTCTTTCCCTTTTTTCCTACTATACTGAGGTAATTAAGTAGTGAAATATTATTGCAGCACTTCGCACTGCACTCGTAAAGTCTTACGGTTTTGGTTGGTATAGCTACGTGAAATGGTGTTTTGTGTGCTGTTGGGTGTGCAGCATAAAATAAGCATTACAGTGTCTGAATGTTTATAAAAATAGCTTTGTCTGTCACTCCCTGTTCAAACTTTTGAAAATTCTCTTAACTGCTTAAAAAGGAAAGACCCCCACTCTTTGTGAAGCACCTAAACTGAAAGCTGGATTTGATACTTTCTACTTAGGTGTCTGAATGGATAAGTATAAACATAAGTATTCAGTGTGCCCCTCACCACTTCTTTAACTAAGAAAAGGGTGTCACTTGAAAAGTAAAATAGTCCCACATGTGTCTGTATGGGTCAGTTACAAAGGTAAGGTACCAAGTGTATTGTGCTCTGTTAAAGTCATTTCTTTATTCTGCAGTCCATGTCATGAATATCCATGTGCTTTCAGTGATGAGTTGTTTGGCAGTTAAATTAACAATGGAACAAGAATGACAGATATTTGGTTACCCCATTTCATGGCTTCTTATCAGGCAGTGTCACAAGTGCCTACAGGCAGAGGAGGAGTATGTGGAAATGGAAGGGGAAAGCTCCTTGCCCTTTGCAGCAGGGGTGGGTGTGGGTGTTGGGGTCCTTGGCCCAAAGCTGGCAATGAGAGCTACTGCCCACCACTTCAGGGGGGCCTCCCTGCCCTCTCTTCTCTTTTCCACCTGGAACTTCCCCCATGTCATGGATTCCTCAGTATCCCAGCTCTTACTCTCTTCATCTCCTTCCATTGTCTTAGGAGAGCTTTTGAAAGGCTGTGGTTCCTCAAAGATCATCTGAGTCAGTATTGAAAATAGAGCTTTACTAAATCCTGTATGATGTGGCTTAACATTTTAAATGCTTTGTGGGCAAAGGGGGTTGGACTGGGGGGATAGATATATTTTTATGTAAAGGTAGAATATTTTCTTCTTTTCATGTTTGTGTCAATTTTTCAAAGTTTCTGCCTTAGATTTAAAAATCTTAATGCACATTTTTGCAATTGGGGTGACAGTGGAAGATTGACAGTCACATTGTCTTTCAAGTTGTTAATGTAAATTTGCAGTAAATATTTAATAATTACAAAGCTATTTTGTCTCTCTAGTTCTCAAGTCTTCAGAAAGCCCCCTTCTGTTTAAGCAGAAGACAGGATTGTGTTTTGAGCATACAGATTTATTTTTGCTGCGTAAATGCTATGATTGTTGGGTGGGGTGACAATTTTTTGTTGCTTTTATAGTTCATGATAGGATTAGAAAACAAAAACAAGTTGTTTTTCACAATAGGTCCAAAGGAATAATGTCTTGATCGTGTTATAACAATTGTAGAATTATTAAGTTTGTGAATCTCTGCTGGTTAATAAAATATGATGTGTTTTATTTGTCTTTATTATTTTAGGTCATATTGAAGTTGTGAAATTACTCGTGACCCATACAGCTGAAGTGACATGCAAAGACAAGAAATCATATACACCCTTACATGCTGCAGCATCTAGTGGGATGATTAGTGTAGTCAAATATCTTCTGGATCTTGGAGTTGATGTAAGGAAAAATAAAATTAAATGGGAATTTTTTTCTTAATTGTTTGAAATGCTCCTGTTAGTACTGTAGCTCAATGTTTATTTAGGGACAGTATATAGTGAAAGTATGTGGGATGTAGTGAAAGTATGTGAAGGAAGATCTCTGGAAATCCTACTTTTTCTTTTATAAACCCTCATTTCTCCATTAAAAGAGAACCTCCTTAAGAGCCTCGCAGATTTTGCACAATAATTTGAAAATAAATGTGTATTTAATAGGGCTTTTTGTTTATTTGATGTTTCTTGTTCTTGTTCTGGACTGGAAGTCAGGAAATAGGAATTCTGATTGTAGCTTTGCCACATTTTTGAAGTGCAGGAAATTAAATGCTTTTGCCTCAGTTGGCAAAGTATACATGGAATTGACTTTCAAATATGACATAAATTTTAGTTAATACTAAAAATTTTGAGAAACTTCAATACTGAAGTGAGGCCATATTAATACTGAAATGCAAAATAAATTAAAAGGTTCTACAGTACCAGCCTACAAAAAGTGTGTTAACAGTAAAGTGTGAAACTGTAAGAAATCTACATTGTGAATCACAATCTGAGTCTTGCAAGGCTGGAGATTGCAACTCAGGCTCTATTCTGAGAAGTAGATCAGAATTCGGTGTCATGGTGTATACAAAAAATGTTGTTTCTGTATGTGCACCTAGACACACAAAAAGGGTCTTTGACCTCTGTTTTTAGTGAAAACTTGCAATGCTGTTTTATAGAGGCCTGTGCTATGCTTTGTGAGTAGCATCTGTGCAAATTGCCACAGTTGATATTTTTGGCATGTGTGGGTTCCCTTAAGTTGCATACAGGAAACTGGTGTGTAGACAATTGGAGGAGGTTGGCTCACTTGTAAAGCAATCATACTCTTCCCCAGGACACAGATCTCAATCAAAATGCTACATCCAGAACTTGCTTTTAATTTCTAGTTTTGAAAAGTTCCAAAACATAATCTCGTGACATGGGATTTTTTCTTTGTTAGAATTAAATGCTGAATTAAGTACATATTTTTGCCTACTAACTAATCTTGGGGTTATTTTTCTCTTACAGATGAATGAGCCAAATGCCTATGGAAATACTCCTCTCCATGTAGCTTGTTACAATGGGCAAGATGTTGTAGTGAATGAACTGATAGACTGTGGTGCTAATGTAAATCAAGTGAATGAGAAGGGGTTTACACCTTTGCACTTTGCTGCTGCATCAACACATGGAGCATTGTGTTTAGAGCTCTTGGTCTGCAATGGAGCAGATGTAAATATAAAGGTAGGTGTATCCAAAGCCATCCATTCACACTCACAAATGTTGTACATCTTTATCAGAGGTAGTGTTTTCAAAAATACTTGTTTTGATAACATGGAGAGGTTCCTACTCATAGATGGAGTATTTGTTTGGAAAGTACTACAGTGAAAATGAGCCAGTATGTTTCATCAAGAAACTTGATCTGAATCTGGAAACCTCTATGGGATGTATTGTATAGCCCAAAAAGATCAGGAAGAATGACAATATTGTATGGTCAATCTCGATTACATTTAAATGTTAGAATTCTGTATGATTTGTTTTCCCTAGTCTAGTCATATAAACAAGAGCAGATAATTTGAAAAAATGCAGAACTACATGTTTTTTCTTATAAGTTAGTAATATGAATGAAATCAAGTATTTCAGGGAAATGTGTATGACCTGGCTAATTGCTGGAGCAGCTGAAAAGGTGATAATGTAAGATCTTAGAATTTAATCAGTCAGGGAGATCTGGCAAGTGTGTATTAAAAATACAAATGTAAGTAGATCAGGCCAATGGAAAGCCTTAAACAGCTGGTGTTTTAATTACTCCAACAAAATTGTCAGAGCAGAGTCAATATATATTTTACTGACTGTTTGATCACGAGTGTTTGCAGAATATTCCTTAGAATCCAGCCTTATCGTAGGTAGAATTTAAAACAAGCAAGCTTCAAAGGAGACTATAATCAATATCTTCTATTTTCTTCTCCATTGTGTGCGGTAAGGTCTTGAGATGTGTGAAAGAATGTAAGACCTTCTAGTTTGTATTATGTTGATTTTTACTCTAGTAATGAAAACTGTGTTCAGAAATATTTAGTGGCAGTATCTGGTGTCTTGGCAGGTTTTAGGCTGAGGGAAATGGGAAATGGATATATGGAATGAAGAGTCCAAGTGTTCTTTATGGCAGAGTGTCTGGTTGCCTGAACTGTAGTATGTAGTCTGAAGAGAATTATCTGTTATTTAATTTTTGGGGAAAAAAGTGAGAGAAAAAATATGCTTAGTAGGTTTATGCTTGAATTTCAGCATAATCTGTGCAGGAGGTGAATGTTAGAATAAGTTGACATTTCTGTGAAAAATCGTGGGGTTTGTGGTTCACTTCATGTAAGCAGTTATTTTTACAGTGGTTCATGCTGATTTTTAGCTGACTAATTCCAAAACACAATTTTATGTCTATTGTTAGTACAAAACCATAGCCAACTGAAAATTTGTGAGTATTTAAAAATAAGCTCTTTGATGTGGAAAAATCCTAAATATATGTTCCTGCTCACTGTTACATATATTTAGACATGCACCTCATTTAATGAAAATGTACATAACTCAGTTGTGGAAAAATTCATCACCAAAGTGCCCTGCAGAAGTAAGGAGCTGTGTTACAGGGTTTATTGCCAACTTGTCCTAAAATATCCAGGTCACAGTCCACTTATTTTAGTTGCCAGCTTTCTGCTCTGCATAATGTCCCAGGCTGCATATGACTGAGTGTTCAGTGTTGCAGGACTGCCTGACTTTTGTCCTACATTTTTGAAACATCATTTTTCAGTAAAGTGTGGTCTGCCATGAAAATAATCGCACAATTTTGAATATACTAATGATTATATTAGTGTTACTCATGCAAATAAGAGCAAAGGAGAGCTTATAGCACCTTCTGGTACTTGAAGGGGGACCTACAAGAGAGCTGGAGAGGGACTTTCTGCAAGGGTTATAGGACAAAGGGAAATGGCTTTAGACTTTGAGGGTAGGAGTAGGAAGAAATTATTAGGAAGAAATTCTTTACTGTGAGGGTGGTGAGGCAATGGAGCAATGGAGCAGGTTGCCCAGAGAAGCTGTGTGAATTCCCATCCCTGGAAGCGTTCAATGCCAGGTTGGATGGGGCTTTGAGGTACTTAGTTGAGTGAACCCTGCCCATGCTAGCAGGGTTGGAACCAGATGAGCTTCAAGGTCCCTTTGAACACAAACTTTTCTGTGATGCTATGACAAATATTAACAAGCCAAGAATTACTGTTTGTCTAAATGCAAGGCTGCAAGGATTCATGATTTTGTGTATATTTTTGATGTAGAAGAAAGAAGTGGGCAGGGCTCCATTTCAGAAACAGCATTAGCTTTAGCTGTGGGTTGGTTGTAATTAAAATGTGTTGATTTCGTACATATCAAAATTCTTAAGTGCCAAGTTAAGTGAGTAAGGCTGTATAGGGATTTTAAGCAATTATAGCTTGAAAACAGCATTTTCCCCGGTTTCCTCATCAAGGTGTTTCTGTTGTAATTCTGTTAGTATCATTTCTGTGAATTTATACCAGTGTGACTGAACTTGGAGTATAAATTTGCACCTGAAGGCGTGAACAGCCTTACTTTGCATCTGAAAACTTAGCACTTGCACTGTAGAAGAGTGCAAGAACTGAGACAAAAGAAAATAATTTCTAAGTCAGCTTCTGCTTCCCTGGAAAGGCCTACAAAGATAAATCTTGGATTTAATGAGAAGAGCAATCCCTAAAAAAAAATTGACTATGTTATGTAACTAAGAATGAATTGTGGATTTAAAATAAGATGGAATTAGGATGTTCTTACTATTTATTGAAACCAAGCCTGTTCAGTTTCCAAACACTGAGGCTCGAGTTTAAAGTAGTTCTTAAAATGCCATAAGATGTATTTTTAATCATAGTTGTATTGCTTGTGTAGGCTGATTCAATAATTTCCTCCCATGTGCAACTTTTCCTGTGATTTTAGAGGTAAGAGAGTGGATATGGATGGTAATCTAGGTGCAGACTAGACAATACTATTAAAGCACTTCCTGCTGTGGATGTCTGAATGGGGAGAGCAAAAGGGAAACACTCTTATTCTTGGTGGCAGATAGAGGGGAAGTTCTTGTGCATGTCTGTGAGTGCTGGTCTCATCTCAAGAAGGAATTACTTAGCAGAAGATAATAGAACTAGAAATATGTTGTATGCTTTTTGTCACCTCTGGACATAATTTCCTACTTGTTTTCATAGCCTTGTCAGTGCCCACTGTAGAACAGTGAATCTTATTAAGTATTGCTCATTACTGCAGCACTCCCTCCTCACTATTCAGGATTTCCATGCATGGAAGAACACATTGAAATGAGTATGTAATGGGACAGTATTAATTGTTTTATGGACCCCATTGCTGCTTGAAAATTCAGTGACCTAAATAGAAAAAGTTTTTTACTTCCATTGGTGGTACTAGAACACAAGAATTGTTGCTAGGGGGAGATTTCATTTGGAGGAATGCTGTGACATGATAGACCCACATTTCCTCTCCTGCAGTGAAGCTCAGTAGTCTGAGTACAGTTAATATGTGAGTAATCACTCAATAAGACACCTTGTGCTGTGTATTTCTGTCTAATAGCAATTACTGTTCTTAGCAAATTTGCTATGATCTAAGTATTTTGTGGATATATTTTCTCTAGTGACAGAGGAGATTAGCATGATTTCTTTCCTATTACCACATTTAGCTGAGTTTAGTGAAGACAACAAAAGTTACCATCAGCCCATAGCTGTCCTGTCATTTGCTGTGACCCTGTCTGATCTCGTTAAATCACACAGCTGTAGTTAGCTTGATCTTTAGAGGGAAGACCTTAAAGATATAAAGAAAGGGAAATGGAAGCAAAGTTTAGAAGATACCTTCCTGCTTCTGCAATCCAACCTCCTGGCATCTCAGGAAACAGTGATTTGCTTAACAGAGTCTTGGTATTTCATTGCTTAAAGAGATGTTTGGCTGCTGGTTCTGGTCCTATATATCCTTTAGTCACAGCGTCTTAGAAGGGAATTCTGAATGCAATCCTATAAATAGCAGTTCAGCTTCAACATGGGAATTGACTTAATTTAATTTTATACCTGTTCTGTGTTTATATCTTGATAGACAATTGCATGTTGTATTATTGCTAGGCTGGAAAGGAACCTGAGACTGTTAGACATTAGAGAGGCACTCTCATAAAATTCATTGTCTTAGAATTCTATGTTAAGTGCATTTTTAAGTAAATTTGTGCAGAGTAAATCTAAAAATTGCTTATTGATTGTACTGTTTTTTTCATTTACAAGTGGAAAACAATTGTGTAGCTTGCTTTTCTGTTCTTTGTAAGATCTTACTAAAGTTTTTTTGCGAGGGTCCTCGCTTAACTAGTGCTCTTCACTTTCTAATATTGTCCCCTTAAGTTATTCCTATGTTTTTGTAAGGTGCATTATTAGATCAGTGTTTTTTCAGCTCCATCTTTTTCCTCTTCATCAGTCTTCCTTTGAAATACAGATTTATCCCATCTAAGCCATTGAGACTGCAGGCTACTTTCACCTGAGCCCTGAAATTCTTCTGTCTGTTACTTCAGTAAGCTTATTTTATATGATAATTTTTCTCTAAATTAACAGATTCTATAGATTCTTCAGGTTGAAGAAGGATAAAAGTGAGGGAAAAAGTCACCAGATGTCTAACAGGTGTTTTAAAGTAATTGGACACAGAGACTCTTAATGGTTGGATAAAGAGATGAGAACTAAACTGTAGGGAGAAAGATGAAAGAAAATTGGAGCACAGAGGTTGCATGGGAAAGTTGTCACTTATAGTGTGTTTATTTGGCCTTTTCTTAAGGCCTCCAATGACAGAAATAAAATTGATTGTCTAATTTCTCAAGAGGATTTCAACTCCATTTTCTGTATTTAGTTGCATCTGCTATGGATGTGTGGATGTTGTCCTTTGGATTATTTATGGTCAAAGAAATCTGCTAGCTGGAGGATCTGGAGATAACTTGGCTTTCTTTATCAAGTATTTTATTTCTTTCAATCTAGGTCTGAGAAGACAGTGTTTCACATAATTATGTTGTTACACTGTTCAGGGCAGTGACAATGAAAAATTCCGTGTCCATCCCTAAAAGGGTCTCCATCAGACTTTGAGTATCACATCCATAGAACCATGTCCATTTGGTGTCAAAAGGAGAGGAAATATGGGAAGACACTTCTGCATATGACAGCAGTTTGTGATGTTTCAATACAAACATTCATATCATATGTTTCCCTACCATCTTTGTCTAACTTAACTTTGTATTTAGTGAACATATGATACTCTTCAAAGCCATCATTGAAAACATAGATGTGGTATGCATGTGCATTCAAGGGTCCTTTGATTTTCTGTGTAGTGTTTGCAATTTTTTGAGTGCATGTGTAGGAACTTACTTCTGCAGTAAAGCTTTCCCATTACCTGTGCTAAGTATGAGGGGAAAATCATTCAAGTAATAGCAACTGAAAAATGGGTTTGTAAATGCACTGAGACTGAGCTGTTAAAAACTGAAGTTTCCTTATGCATTACTGTTGGCTGGGTTCAAGGATGTCTTTACTGGGTGAATGACAAAGTGCACATTTAAGGTGAGCATTTCAAATGTATAGTACCTAGTAAGGTTGAATAGCTCTACCGTAGGATTACTTGTGGTTTATGATAAATTGCTTACAAACATCACTTTACAGAAATTTCCAAGAAAAACATAATATTTATAGTGTGTTGTCTTCTAATGTGTAAACCTCTCTAGTGAATACAGCTACTTTCTTTCAAGAAACAAACTTAAAACACTGTTTTATTTTAGCCTTTGGAAGGGGAGGGGTTGGACATAGACTTGTTGCTGAAATTGTGTGCTGTCATCATCCTCTTGAGAGTTATTATCTTAAGGACATAAGTGTGAGTGAGTGGGTATCCTTGAGTTGTCACTCACAGCTGGAAGAGTGACTAAGAGCAGCTCTTGTGAGAAGCTTGCCATGTCATGCTGACTTGTCATTGCCAGCATCTCTCTGGCAAAAGTGCATAGAAACAATTTAAAGGATGGAGCATAGAGAGAAAAGAAGAAATAAATGTCTATTTTGTTGGCTTTTTTGCTTGTGTTTTTTGTTTGTTTGTTTTGGGGGGTTTTGTTTGTTTTGAGTTTTTTGTTTGTTTGTTTGTTTCTGGGTTTTTTGTCAGTTCTGATTAATTGCTGTTACTGGCCATAAGTAAACACAGGATTTTTCTTTTCATTTCCAGAGTAAAGATGGGAAAACACCTTTGCACATGACAGCAATCCATGGTAGATTTTCAAGATCCCAAACCATCATTCAAAATGGTAAAAAGGGGGAGGGAGTATTTTTGTCATAAGATTTCCAGTTTGGATGTTTTCATCCTCTTGTATTGGTAACAACATGCTGAATTTTTTCCATGTCCAGCAATAGTGGTAAAGTCTGGCATATGTATTTATAAAGTTTGATAAGTTACACTGATGAACCATTTCTTTTTCAGAATGCAAAAATATATATATAGATTTGTTTTCCATAACCCAGGTTGTAGTGTGTTTATCCCATAAGGTTACATTATAAAATGCTTTTCTCTACCACTGAAATCTTTATAGGTTTTAAATCCAAACTAGTTGGTTACTGACAATTAAAAACGTTTCTTGAATGATCATCAGTGCTGTTTTTCTAACAAAGTATCTGTATGCCTCTGTATACCTTTACTTAGTAATTACTCTTTATTATAGGAGCTGAAATAGACTGTGAAGATAAGAATGGAAATACCCCTTTGCACATAGCAGCTAGATATGGCCATGAGCTATTAATCAACACTCTGATTACGAGTGGTGCTGATACTGCAAAGTAGGTAACTTTACTGACATGAATGCAAGCTGACAATTTAGAAGTGTATTTATTAGGTTAACAGAACTAGTACCATTTTTAATATCATCTTCAACTTCCAATAGGAAATATTTTGTTTATTATTCTGTGTTTTAAGTGGTTAGTCAGTATATCACAATTTGTACCAAAACAAAGAGAAATAGAGGTTTCTGTAACGCATTTGAAGTAAAAGCTCTGAAAGTTTTAATAGGCTGTTGTGCTGATAATGCATGCTGAGAGCTTGGAAGGAAGTGTTTAAGATGTGAAGTTAGCTCAGGA
Source organism: Aegithalos caudatus (assembly GCA_013389925.1). Lineage (NCBI taxonomy): Eukaryota > Metazoa > Chordata > Aves > Passeriformes > Aegithalidae > Aegithalos > Aegithalos caudatus. The sequence goes on from WEIU01015052.1 coordinate 82,524, forward strand.
TTCTAATTAGGTGGTTTGCTGAACCCACCATGCATGTGCACTTTGGCACACAATCATGTTTGTTTTATTTTAATTGTAATGAAACTGTGATACCTGATTATGGTGTATCTTAGGCGGGGTATACATGGGATGTTTCCTCTCCATTTGGCAGCATTAAGTGGATTTTCAGACTGCTGCAGAAAGCTCCTCTCATCAGGTAGGATACTCTTAAATTCTTACCAAGTGCTTTGTACTTCATTTTTTATTTCACAGAATAACTTTTAATTAAATCACAATTTAGTGATACATAGAAATCCTTATAGTTTACTAGTATCTTGGGGCCAATGCTTGTTTTTTAATGGGCAATCCATAGTTACAGTGAATGCAAACTTTTGCAGACATAAGTTTAAAAAAATCATCCAAATTTTAATAATGCATTTACCATTTCTTTAATATTGTGTTTGTGCATTTGGCCATCGAGGTGGCATAACTGGTTTAGACCATAATGAAACTTCAAGGAGAAAGATTGACAGTCTTTTTTATTACTTCATGGAGCATCCAATTTCCATTCTATGATGTCTTTGACTTAATACAGATCAGCCTCTTCCTATCTATTCCTGTAATAAGCACCTAATAGCTCTGAAGACACTGTGGACTGCTATATTAAGAAACTGTTGCATTGGTAATATGTTGTTTATCAAATGCAATGCAAACTGCACTTTTCTTTTGATGTTTGACTCCTCCCTGAAGATGTGGACGTTGGAAGGTCATTACTTCTCTTGTTGGCCAGAATCTTAGGTGAATTCTGAGCTCTTTGAACCATTGCAATTCTGAGAAAGTAGATTTATCCAAATGAAGCTTCTGGAACAGAAGAAGAATAAAAATAAATGAAATAATTCTGTATTAATCTGAAAGCACTTAATGTTTTTTGAAAAAAGATAAGTGGGGAGGAGAGAGTTGGGGAAAAGGAAGAGTAAGAAGTTGTTTCCCCAGCTTTATACTGTTTGTTAGGGAAGCCTGGGAGAAGAATTTAAAAATATAGCTAAAGCTACCTACTGGTAAGGCA
>WEIU01015052.1:90105-128217 GCA_013389925.1 Aegithalos caudatus
AACCTGTGTTTCAGCATATGTTCTCAAAAGTCACATATTTTGTAATCCTGTTTTGTTAGGTAGCTGTTTAGTCTTGTTTTTAAAGACTGATTTTCACATTCAGTTAATTTTTGTGAACCTTTTTTCCTTATGACAGGGGTCTAATGTGTTTAAATTTCACTCATCCAAGGACATTTCTAATGCTTTCCAAATAATGTATTAGTCAAATCTATAAATCTGTGTCTATTTCTAAGCTCTCTTATTAAAATACTCAGTATTTTATTATAACTGCTTCACCTTTTTCCTTTCACAATATCCATCCCTTTCTGTTTCCCTGCTTGAGCTCTGAACTCTTTTGGAATGACATTAATTTCTATTTTTAGTATAGGATTATTTAAGTTTAGATGGCAGGATCAGTACTCATGTAAAATCTCTCATTGCACCATGGAAAATATGATTTTTCTGGGATGTAAAGAGCAGGAATAGGTCTTAAAGAAAAAGTTACAGATCCAAAGTTGTATTTTGCTTTAAATGCCACTTCTGTTATTTCCTGAGAAAGGAATAACTATCTGTCACAACTTTTATCATTGAAAGTTGGGGTTTCCTTTTGGTTTGGTTTGGATTTTGGTTTAATGTTCATGTTATATAGAGCAACTTTTTCAGGAGATGGAAAATATTAGTTTAAAATGGAGACAAATGGGAAAAAAGACATTTTAAGGGAGAGGAAAGAGTCTGTCTCCTCAAAATCAAGATATTTATAGCAGCAGTCTCTTTTTAAAAATAGAAAATGGAATTCTGAGTCATTGGGCTTTTTAAAATTTTAGCTATACTGGCATATTTTAAAAATTGTTTATGTATTTGAAACTGGGTAAGTTTTCTCTGAGATTATACATCAGTACTAATATTTCATGGTTTTGTTACAAGAAGATAAGGTATATTTAACACTGCTTCTGCTATGTCAGTATAGATAAAAATAAATAGTAATGTTTTCCACTCTTTGGCAAATTGTGGTTTGTTTATTAAAAATGTCTGTTTGTGCAATTGTTGTATTTTATTTGTGCTATATTTAGTTGTTGTGCAGTTTTTGATTTGTTCATATTTTTCCATGTGGCTTAAAATTACTTAACAGACAATAGTATTTCTAATGTAAACTGGATTTCCCTCTCTAAGTTTACACAAGAAAATTCACATAAAACTTCCTTTAATATGAATTTTGTGCATATTTTGGCTGGCAAATCCCCTGTATATTGTTCAGCATTGTTAAGTGGTCCCAAAAAATGGCCCTATTCTTTAGTACTGTAATGATGCATTCTTCATCACAAATACTTATTTAAAAATGTAAGGAGGATTTAAGTTTGACTTTATTTTGCTTTTTCTGTCTCTATAATATTATTTTGCTGTTATTTACCATTGTACTTTTTATTTAAATGTGTACTAAAGAACTCCACTCCATTATGCTGCTGCCAATTGTAATTATCAGTGCCTGTTTGCCCTTGTGGGATCTGGAGCTAGTGTGAATGACCTTGATGAGAGGGGTTGTACACCTCTGCACTATGCAGCTGCATCAGACACAGATGGGAAGTAAGTGGCCTGCTTTGTACTAAAGCCTTTCTCATTAAGAACATTTGAGCTGTGAACTTCATGTGTGTTCTGCCTTCAGATATGCCAAATGCATTTCAAATCTATTTTTAAAGATTAAACTTGACAGTGGTGTGTGCATTGTATATAAAAGACTTCATATAAAAATATTTCAAAGGAAAAAAATGAACAACAGGAAAAGGTTTTGTAATGCAGATTTTCTAAATCAGGAATTAATTGGGAATAGAGTTCTTAATCCCATCTGCTGTGTAGCAGTTGAATAAATATCCTCTGTGGGGGTTTTTAAGTTAGTTGTGGGCAGTAGGGTCATTTTCCCTTAAAATCAAATTGCAATGAAGGATGGATATTAACTTGGTATTTCAATATAAGATGCTTCATCTCCTTGATATTTGAGCAAACCAGAGTTGTAATGCCAAACATGACTATCCCTTGATAGTGTAAATTTTTATAATGTAGTTACACTTTTCTTAATGGAATCAATACAGAATCTTTCATAAATCTACTGATCTCTTACATGTATTTATTTTCTAACCAAAGGTTATATTTGACATATTTATTAATGACTTAAATGCTTATATACAAAGTGTGTATAAGTAGCACCAAACTAATGAGTTTATTTAAGCTCCAGACATTGGATATATTGAGGAGACAAGAATAGCATCACTTCTTGTGCACACACTCACATATGCAGGTCATGGTGTGCAGCGTTCCACCTGCATGCAGTGACACCTTCCCTGGAGAAGTGCTGCTTCGTGCCAAATCATCTTTTAAAGGCTGAGGCAGCAATAGCAATGAGGTGGTGTATAACTTACAGATTAAGTTTTGAAGGCTAAATAAAGAATACTTTCATGGCCATTTAACTTATATTTGAAGAATGTGTCTTTTTTATGTAAAGCCAAATTTCAAAGTTAAATTGTCGGCTGCTTTTTCGAAATAATTTCAATTCCTTCTGAAGCTTGCTGAGATAATTTTACTTCGATTGCCCTCTTACAAGTTGAACTAGGATTAATTTTAGCTTCACAGTTGCTCTGAAAACCTCCAAACTATAATGGCACTTCAGATGACATAATTTTGCCATCTGTCTTACAAAAGGTACGAGCAGGAATGATGATGACAGCACTGCAGAGCTCTGTGAGGTAGCTCAAAGCATCGTCTCTGGAGCCCACAGGCTGTTGCCCTTCTGATTAACATTTAGGTCTGTGGAAGACAGGCTGCAAAGCAGAATGGCCTGAGGGGAAGCTTTTTATATTGATGCACCAAGATGAGTAGAAACAGCTGGAAAACCAGCTCAGCTCATTCAGAACAGCAATGAAGTTAAAAAGGATTGTGTTGGAATATAAAGCCTGGGAAAAAACATATCAGGAAACCATCTATATAAAATTCCAAAGATATTTATGTGTGGTTTATGGTCTTTGTTCAGACATTTTTAAAGACAGGGATGTTTCTGATGAAAAATTAAAAAGAAAGTTAGATGATTAGACAAATGAAATGTAAGAACTGTAATTTTTAATGAGACAAATTGATTTGTCTTTGGGTTCTCAAAAATCTCATTTCATTTTAATTCAAACAAAAACATGCAAGCACAGTCATTAATGAAATCCAGGCATTTGTTTACTGGGCAAATAAACCTGAATTGATTGGTTAAAAACATAGATATGCTTTACAAGTAGCTTTTTATTTGCTACACTGAACTAGTTTTAAAGTTACTTGTAAGCATCTTATGTTGCATATGTTATTCTTTAAAACTCAAGAAAACATACCTTTATCACTACACAGTAAGTAATTTTTTATGCTGGGCAAATATGATGGAAATGAGTGTGCACCTTTGATAAAGAAGTATTTAGTGATCCCAGAGAGAAGAAGGGATGGTGATCTGTTGTACGCAGCAGAATAACAAATGGCTTCACCAGCAAATTCAAGGTCATGATAATGACTTTGGAAAATGTTGCTGTAATAATAGACAATACAAAATTATGAAATAGCAAGGTTATTGCTTGCAATCATTTGTTGTGCACACATGGAGTCTCTTAAAAACAGAAAACTAGGGAGTGAGCTGACTTGAATCCCCCATTTCTTGTCCTCCTGGCTGAGGGTGATTGAAATTGGGCTGACCATGTTCTGCCTTATAAATTTGTCTAGTGAAAGTAAGGAATGATAAGATATAATTATAACAACAACTGAGTATTTACTGTATAAATAAATTTTTAAATAGTGTCTGGTAGTGGAAGTGTGTGTGTGTGTGTGTGTGTGTTACTCTTGTATGCTACCATGAGGAACTGCTTCTCTTCTTTCCATATAACATACAGAAGAAGGGATTAATGCAGAAAAGGATACAAAATAGTAGTCATTGGTATTACCAAAGGTAACTGCAGCTGTGTTAGCTAGGAGGAAAACACCATGAAATACTAGCTTTAACCAAGTCAGATCACTCAGAAGATGCAGGACATCTGCAGAGAAGGATTATTTCAAATTTTGAAGCTTTGTGATTGACCTTTATGTTTGATATAATGAGGTAGCTTTCTCTAGTCCTAGCCAATATTGTACATTAAATCAGTGTCCCTGTGTGCTGTATTCTATTTTCCAGTTGAATTGGAACAATTTATCACTTAGCATTAAGTTGAAATTCAGCATTTAGATACATGGTTGCATATGTCAATTTGAATAGGTGCCTGGAATACTTGCTAAGAAATGATGCCAACCCTGGGATCCGAGACAAACAAGGATACAATGCAGTTCATTATTCAGCTGCTTATGGTCATCGCTTATGTCTTGAGTTGGTAAGAGAACATTCCCTAGATGAAAGGTGTAACAGCTGCTCTTACAGGGTGCGATGGAGAGGCCAGGGGGTTCTTCCACCTTGGCTGCCAGCTGGGTCAAAACTGTTTTTCAGCCTCTGTGCAAATAAATTTAAGCATTTGGTATTCCTAAAACAGAAGTAAGGTGAGGAGCTAGGATGCTAGATACTGGCTTAAAAAGATGAAAAAGTCTCAGATGAAGAGATAGCTGGTTTGAAGATGTGGGATATATTAGTTTTGGTTTGTTTCTTCATTTAGACTATACTACTAATTTTTTTTTGCTGGTGGCTGAAATAAAATAACCACAAGTTATACCATTGACAACTATTAAGAAATTTCATTAATGTAGTTTGAAAGAGCAAATGAAAATGTGGGGAAAACCTCTAAAGAAAGGGTGCCTTATAAAACAGTTCATGCAGTTACCGTAACTAGTGGCCACATAACAGAATTTCAGATAATTAAGCAGTAGTTAGTTTTTTATTGTTCCCTTTGCAAAAATATGTAGATTATTTGACATACTATGTTATACAACTCCAGTATTTTTATTAAAATTGTACTTTTATATTTAAATTTTATATTGAAATCTGAATTGTGCATGTTTTTAATTACAGATTGCAAGTGAGACGCCTCTAGATGTTGTAAGTGTATTATTTCTCACTTTTTAAGTACTACTATAGAGCTAAAGGGAACAAATAGTTTTAAAAATACTGCTTACTTTTAGACTTATTCAACCATTTCTTCAATGCATGAATGTATTCTTTAATTTCAATTACAATTTCGATCTATAATTTTAAAACAGGAAATTCTTTTTTAAGCCATGTGGTTTTTTAGTTAAACAGTTGGATGACCATGATATAAAAGTGTGATAAGGGAAATTTTATTTCAATGTATTTGGTGTTCTTCGAATACTTTAAATGTTTAAATTCTACTAATGTACTTAATTAAATATGGTCTTGAAAAAGACCCAGAAGTAAAACTTTAGAACATATATGTAAGTCACAAATAGAAATGTATATATATAGATATTTTAATGCTATAATGCTTTTTCCTTTTTTGAGTCAATTTTTTCTCTCTGAGAACTGTTTTCTGTTCTGAGAAATCTATCCTGCCTTCTGACCTTTCATATTGTTTTCTTGCTGACTTCTCATCTAATCAAAATGCTTGCTTGGTTGATGTTTGGGATTTTTTTCCTGTTGCTGCTGTCACCTGTCCTTGTCTTTCCTTTGTATTCATCTTTCATATTGCTACTTCAGAAAAAATACTAATTTTTATTTAGTTTCTGATTGAATGATTGCATTATTACTCAAAATTAAACTACTGAGGTTGGAACATGAATATGGGAGAGGTGTTGCAGTTGAAGGTGAAGATCAGGACATCTGTAATTTTATACTATTCTTCCTACTTTTTCTTTAATTTACTTTATTTTTCAATCTGTGTATATAGGAAAGCATAGCAATTATTGTTGAGTGTTTTCAAGGGTGAGGGGGTTTTGCACTCACTCTGACTTTCTCTCTCCCAGCTGATGGAAACATCAGGTACTGACATGCTGAATGACTCAGACAACAGAGCGCCTATAAGCCCGCTGCATTTAGCTGTAAGTGCTCAGTTCTTTAGTGAGGACAGCTCATCTGGTAGCAAACAGTGGGTGCACAGGTTTATTCATTGTGGATTTTTTCAAAATAGGTTAATAAACAAAATGCAAACATATGTACTAATATTTCTGAATGAGGTATACAGGATGATTTTTGCATGTCACTTGAAATTGCTACATGGAACAGCTTTCATGTGGAATCTTCTAATTAAAATTTATGCTAATGAAACTTTTAGAAGACTTGTTCTATAAGTAATTATGACTTCTTTAGTCATTACATTGTTTTACTCTCATAATTGTTTAGTATGAGAAATGTTTGTCCTCAATACTTTAAGAAAGATTTGCACAAGGAGTAGTGTAGGACTGTGATGAAATTCTGTCTATACAAAAATATTCAAAATACAGAGTAACCAGCTCAATGTGGAGCTTTGATCTTTTCACTGAATTTAAAGCAATTGAAAAACCACACTATACTTTCTGGAAATAGAGTCTCATTCAGTACATAAATATATATATATATCTACAAAGTAAAAATAATCTTTGATAGTGGTAAATGAAAGCTATTTGTATTGCATTCTTATTACAGGTGCTTTTTAAATATTTTATGTTAAAAGCTAAAAGGAATTACTTTGTTTATGTTCCTCACTTGAAATAATCTGACGATGATGTAACTACAACAAAAAGTTATGGAACTTGCAGTAGTCAAAATACTGTTATTTATGCAGATTGAAGACAGATGATTTTCTGAGAGTAGTTGCAGTTGCTGACTGAAAGGATAAAATAGGAAAAAAACCTACCAACCTTCTTGCTGAAATTATAGGGTTTTTTTAAATTAGTTGTAACTCTTGTAACTACTTACGTGCTGCATCAGTTGCTCTTCTGCATGCTAAAATAAGAATAATCTCTTTACAGTTTCATTTATGTAGTTCTGGCAAGAAAGGTAAAAATGTTGAGGTGGCAAAATTGAAGAATTTTCTTATTCTTGTAGGCCTATCATGGCCACCATCAAGCTCTGGAAGTCCTGGTACAGTCACTGCTGGACCTTGACGTGAGGAATAACAATGGAAGGACACCACTGGATCTCGCTGCCTTTAAGGGACACGTGGAATGTGTAGATGTGCTCATTAATCAGGGAGCATCAATCTTGGTGAAAGATTATGTTGTAAAGAGGACCCCAATTCATGCTGCAGGTATGTGCTAGCCATTAATCTCCAAAATTAGGACTTTTGAAGTGGATAATCTGTTTAGAAGTCTCTGTCAATGATGTTCTAAGAAATGTTTAGAGACAGAGGATGACTTTTAAGGTGTATGCTGTGCTGAGAAACATGTAGCAAAAGAGTTGCTGGCAGGAACCAGTATTAATCCAACAAACCAGTTGAGTCCAAGGGCTGCTGTTCCACACTTCCCTCTGGAAGGGTACATTGTCCTTGTCTGTTCAACTGGCTGTGCTGACAGGTGTCAGTGACATGTCCTTGCTTCTCTGCTCGTCTTGCACGCAGCCTGAACTGCAGGCCCAAATTTAGATAGGCAAATTGCATTGCCTGTCTTGGCAGTAAAATGCTGCTAAAAATGACTGGAGTCTTTGAGAATTTTGGCAGTTTGAGAAGAGACGTGAAAACTTACTTTGATTTTTTTCCAAGGATTTAAATGACTCCTGAGCATTTTTCAAAATAACAGCAATCCTTTGCAGTATTTTCTTGCTGACTTTCCTAGAAAACATCTCTAGGCCTGCCTTTCTCTGAGTCTAGAATCCACACTGTAGTGGATCATTTTCCTCACATTAAAAATAGGCTTATTAAATTCAACATTTATAGTAATGGTGTTACAGAAGTGTTGCAGTTAAAAAGAGCATTATGTACAAAACATCATCATTCCAACCATTTAACTTGTTGTCCATGAGCACAAGCTGCATTCTTCTATTTGATTGAGCTTTCCTAACTTGTGTTAGCATGTCTGTCAGCTACAGAAACATGAATTGTTGCTGTGCTTGTGTGGACTGAATACTGCAGCTGTAGGTCGGAAGTAATTTCCCTTCCAAGAAGCAATCATTTATCTTTCATGAGTTGCATTTAGATGAGATTTCTCAATTTTCTGTTTGTTCTTTTTCCATTTTTTTAACTGCTTGGTTTATTACATCTATGCATTAAATTTCCTTCCCTTTTCTAAATGTGATTTCCATTATTATTTTATAACTATGCACACACTACACTTGCTAACAAAATCTGACTATGGTTTGCTAGGTATATGTTTACCTGTGCGTTAAAACAAGAAAAAAATTATGCTAATTCCTGTATTTTAATGTTCCTTTCTGTGCATGTTGTATAAGCATATATTCCAATTACTTTTAATAAGTGCAACATCATTTATATTTATTGAAATAATCTGTTGGCAATTGATAGTTGGAATCTGTTGTTTCTAACACTCTACAGTTGAGAATACCTGATTTCTGAAATTATTTTCTAGTGTTCATATTTTAATTTAAGTTATAACAATGATAAAGCTGTACAGTGGGTTTTCAAGCTAATGGGCTTTAGTCTGAGCAGGTAGGTTGCCATTCTGTTTGAGGTCTCTACTCAAAGACAATTAATGTAAACCCCATATTTTTATAATGTTTTACAGCTACAAATGGTCATTCAGAATGTTTGCGGCTATTGATAGGAAATGCAGAACCACAGAATGCAGTGGACATTCAAGATGGAAATGGACAGTGAGTTTAAATGATGGACATTCTGTTCTACACAAGTTATTGCATTTCGTAAAAGAGAAAAGCAAATATTTTACAGTAGTTATTTTTAACTTATTTTAAAAGGAAATTATTGCAATCAACATAAAGTTGGGAGTGAAAAATGTCCTTGTTCAGTTGGGAGCAAACTAAAATGTGTCTTAGTGCCCAGATGCTGAGATAATGGATTCTGGTTATTTAATCAGGACATCTGAACTGGGCCATGTTACTTTATTTTCTCAAATCTAAAAAGCAAATGAGTGGAAGGTCATTGATGATGTAAATCTTAACAGTGTTGGTTGGAAGGATAGCAGTTATTATACTTGAGCTGAGTGCTAGTCTGTTAAATTTCCAAGTGTAAATTTCCACTTTATTTCTGTCTCTGCTTAGGACTCCTCTGATGTTGTCAGTTCTCAATGGGCACACCGACTGTGTTTATTCACTCCTTAACAAGGGAGCAAATGTAGATGCCAAAGATAAGTGGGGAAGGACAGCATTACATAGAGGGGTAAGAGAATATTCCCTTGCTTTCATTTCCAGTTTCCTACATGCTAATTTCAAATAAAGACTTAATGTGTATTGTTAATGAATTCCTCATTATTCTTATCTTGCCATTTTAATTTTTAATGGTATTTTTAGTTGCATTCAAAAGATGGATTCTGCCTGTTTACTACCTACCCTCAGAATTCCTCTGGACTTCTAGAACCTCCTAATCTTGCTGTAAAGTGTTCACTGAAGAGGTCCTAGAGTACAGTTTTTTGTTGAGGGGAAGGTAGTGTTAATGCAAGGAAGAAAAGCATGATGCATGCCACATGCCAAATATTTTGTTCATAGTGTCTGCCAGATAGGACAATTGAATGAGCCCTAGAGATTAGTAGTTCATTCAGTGTTATTCCAAGAAAATATTCTGTCATAAGCATTATAATACATTGCTATTTTCCCAACAGAATGGCAACAGAATGGCTGTTTTCAGGAATAAAAATAACTTCTTTTGTTATGCATTAAAAATGCAAGAATTTGCCTGAGGTTTGCTTGCTTCAGTTTTACACCTTGGCTTATATATATGAATATTTTCAAACTGGCCCTTTCCTGTCTCCCTGTCACAGGCAGTTACTGGGCATGAGGAATGTGTGGAAGCATTGCTTCAACATGGTGCTAAGTCCTTACTACGAGACTGTAGGGGCCGGACCCCCATCCACTTGTCAGCTGCGTGTGGCCATATCGGTGTTCTGGGGGCTCTCCTGCAGTCAGCTTCCTCTGTGGATGCAGCACCTGCAATGACAGACAATCACGGCTATACATCGCTGCACTGGGCCTGCTATAATGGTAAAATGCACCAAAATACAGCTCTAAATCCATTTGTTGGTATTGAGGTGGATGTTATTAATACCTACAGAAGCATCCTATAAAGTCTGGCCTTGTTCAGTTCCTTTCAGTGAATGAGAGAAAATGACTGACATGGTATCTTGAAGAGGAATGTCTTAAGATCTAATACATAAGAGATTTTTGTCCTACGTTTTTGTCATATACTATCTTAGTTTTATACCTCAAGGAGTCTTTAAAGATATTCAGCGTAATACCTTTGAATGGAAGTGTGCCATACATCCCAAAAGAAAAACTTTTATAGGGAGGAATAGTTTCAGATTTAATCTGTTTTTAAACTTGCTTTGTATAAACTATGGTAGGCATAAGAAACTCAAATATATAAAAGTGATTCAATAAGAATTTAGTTTTTCCTTCACTGATACTTTTCATGGATTTGAGAGTGAGGGAGGCCTTAAAATGCAGGAAAATCACCCAGCTCCTTTGCTAAACGTTTTGTTCTGTGTGTTCATTTAGAACATAGTAGAGGTTGTTTTTTATTTCATCTCTGAATGACGTGATAGAGAAAAATCAAGAAATAAGAAATTAAACCTTAATTTTGCCAATTACTATTAAGTGAATAACTATTGAGCTGATGCAGCTGGGTGATAATTTCAACTAAATGTGGAACAAAAATAAACCTCAAATGGTGGAGTTGTTTTCATGGAGACAAAGTGGTGAATGTTCAAAAGAGTTTTAAATGCAGAGGTGTAAAGAACTAAATTATGTATTCTGGATGTTGTTCAGACAGCATGAGATACTTTAAAAATTTCATAAAGTTTACAGTATTATATGTGAGTCTGATTTTCAGGATTATAAGAGTGTATTGGTACCTAAATATAGCCCTGTTGAATATAATCAGTCTTTCTTTGAAACTTTCAAATACAATACTGCTTAATCTAATTTAGATACATATTTTTCATTGTAAGCTGTAGTTAGACCTTTTCCCTTCTTTTCAATACCTAATTCTTATATTTGCTTTAGGTCACGACAGTTGTGTAGAGCTGCTTCTGGAACAGGAAGTTTTTCAGAAAATGGAAGGAAATTCTTTCAGTCCCTTGCATTGTGCTGTGTAAGGAAGTGCAAAATTATTCTTCATAAATATCATTGCTGTATTTAACAAAAGATTTATCATTCTGTAAATAACAGTCTGTTTAATTCATTGTAGGATAAATGACAATGAAGGTGCTGCAGAAATGTTAATTGATACACTAGGTGCTGGTATTGTGAATTCAACAGATTCAAAAGGAAGGTAAGAGTATAAATGCAGAAAGAATGTTTGTAATGTCATACAGTGGTGTACTAAACACTTCAGTCATTTGGGGGGTTTTGTATTTGCTACTTAACGTTAATTCCTCATTCCCCTGGTTTTATTCTTTGCAGGTTTTTGTTTTATTCTGTGTTAGAAATAAATTTTAGATGTTAAAAAACCTGTTCTAATTCAGTAAACTTGAATTGGCTTTTTATTATACAGGCAGCTTGGAGCACGTTTTAAATTTTATCACTTTGGTGGATAGAGTTCTATGCATCTTTTATTTTTGCTGAATCAAATTGTATCTCTATTATAAACTGCAGGGGTGGCATTAGTTGAAACTGGAAAGGGACTTTTTAAAGGCAGCAGTCACAACTCCAGCAATACTGATTGCAAAGGATCAGTGGGAGAGACTGTAGTCTTTTTTATTTGTAGAATCACAGGCAGGGATGCCCCTTTGACTACAGTAGAAAGCATGGCTGAACATGGCCATATTGTCTTTTGATCTGTTGTAGAACTCCTCTGCATGCAGCAGCTTTTACAGATCACGTTGAGTGTCTACAGCTTCTGCTTGGTCATAGTGCTCAAGTAAATGCTGTAGATTCTTCTGGGAAAACACCTTTAATGATGGCTGCAGAAAATGGACAGACGAATACAGTTGGTAAAGAGAAAGCTTTATATATTTCTGCTCTTAGCTTTGTTAATCTTACTGTGGCTGAAGTAGCCTTAAAAGTTAAAGTTTTTGTGAATATATTTTGTCAAAATTCTGTTTTTATTTTGCCATTTGGGTTTTAGGGACTATGCTTTTAGGTAATACTAGTCTTTATTTCCCCAGAGGTGCTGGTTAGCAGTGCTAAGGCTGATCTGACTTTGCAAGACAAGTCTAAGAACACAGCACTCCATTTGGCTTGCAGCAAGGTGTGTGCACTGTCTGACTTATCAGTGCTGAGCTTTGTGTTATCAGCACTGTTTGGAAGTATTGTTACTTTGAAAAAAACACTCAAAGCAATTTGTTATGTGACAGATGTTTGTTCTGTGTTAAGGGTCATGAAACTAGTGCCTTGTTAATCCTGGAGAAGATTACAGATAGAAACCTCATCAACGCCACCAACGCAGCCTTGCAAACGTACGTATCAGCAGGGAGGGTGCTTGAACAATGAGCTCTTCGTGTGTATCTTGCTCATAAAGAAGAAGATTTTGCTGAGTTTTTTGTTCAGATTCATTGAATTTAAACTGTTAATAGGTACCAAGAGTTGAACCAACTTGGAACTGAAATGGTGTTTTGCTCATATTTAAAGCTCTAGATTTTTTTGTCTTGTGGGTGAATAGGATGAGAAATAAAACTTACATTATTGTGATTTCTGTTGGAGTTATGCAATCCACTGAGAATACTGTAAACTGAGATTTTTTTTCTATTTTAAAAATAATCCAGTTTTTCAGTTTAAAATCACTTAATTTAACAACTTGAGGCAAACTAAGACTTGGTCTTCAAAGATAGCTACTTTTAAAAAAATAACTGCTTGAAGTGTGCTTTTAGTCTTCAGCATGCTTTCTGTTTCATGTTTCAAGGATGAAACATTATTTTCTATTAAATATTATGGAGAATACATCTTAAGCCTTCCTGGAGATCATCTCTCAAGTAGAATTAAACCTATTTTGTTAGCCTAAATCCAAAGGAAAACTTGGAAATGCATGGTATGGCATACCAATCAGGATGGGCTACTAGAATGACTCTTCTGCACTTTTTCCCTTTTAGAGGATGCATTTGTATTACAGGGAATACTTAACACATGATGTGTAGCTGAGTTATGCACATTAATTATTAGACTGTTTCAGTATTGCTATTACAGTCCAATTAGAGGAGGAAAAAAAGACAAAAAAAAAAAAGACACCTTACACTGGAACTTGTAAGCAACTCACATATTATTCTGGCCTTACATCCCTTCTGGAATCTTGCCATATTCAAGCTAATACAGTGCTTCCAAGTATTCCCCCCACAATCTGCTTGAATTAAGGAGTTAAAATAATAAGAATTCTTCCTTTGCTTTTGCTGCTCACCATGGTGCACCTCAGGCAGCATGAAATAACCAAAAAGCAGGAAAGGATTGATTGCCTCATTTCTGGCTATAAGCAAGGATGTCCTGGGAGAAGGAAAAGCAAAAAGGAGATGGGAACAGATGTGGGAAAGTATGCTACCACGGGCTCATGTAATTCCACCCACATGCCTTGGCTTAAATAGTTTGATCAAGAGATGTCATGGGATAAAATATTGCTTAAAGTGTTTATAAATTGCAAGGTTTAAACGGTTCTTTAAAATATTACTTCTTTAGCAAATGTTTAATAACTAAATTGACTTTCTGAACAACTTAAACAAAGTCCTTCTTTGTGGCAAGATAGGCATTAAAATTCTTGGTGTCTACATTAAAATTATTTTAATTACAGTACATTTTTCAGTATATAGTACTGTGGGGTATGGTCGTTCTTCAATTTTTAATACTTTAATGTAAGCACCATAGATACAGCTGCTCCTGTTTATATCTTTTGTCAATTTGATATGTAAATAAGGCATTTGTTTCCAACTCAAAATATAGCTTATAGTTAATTCAAACAACTTCAGGAATCTTAGAATGAATGAAAAGCAATATAAAGCCGAAGGGAAGCTGATTATTCTGTTCCTTCTGAGTGATGGTAAGGTTTTATTTAAGCCACTGGGAACCAATTTTGAAAAACTGTTGCATTTGAAAAAGATATAATTAGAATATTTGAGATAAAGCTATACTTTCCTTTATAGAGCAAGTCAGCACAAAATTGGTTTATGGTTAGTAGTTTGATGTTTTGAAAAATAATCTGCTTTTCTTGCTTCATACATTATACTGTGAAATATTTTTTCATCTCTAGTCACAATGGAATATACTGGTCTCTAGAAAGCAGATTGATGAAGTGCTTCTGCATCTCTAATGAGCATTTACGTGTAGCAGCAAAACAACTGCCATTGTGCTGTTAGAGCTCCAGTGACTGATGGCAGTGATGTGCAGTAGCTCTCAGATGTGACAGTATCTGTTAGAGCAGTTGAGTGGGGGATTTATCAACAGTGGGCTGCCAAGTGTTTCTGACTTTTTAAGATGATGAAGTCCACAAGCAGACACATCTTCTCTAGCAGCTGCTTCCTCACTGTGTGCTGCCCATGGAAAGAAGAAAGTTCACAATTGGTATTGTAGAGTTTCTTTGAAATAAGGAAAGAGATTTGCTGAGTTTTTCATCTTAGTTATTACATCTACAATATTTATATAATGTGTAAATAACGTAGAAGTATAAGTATTACATTTAAATAGATGCAAGCTACCTATCTTAGTTAATGACTTTTTCTAAGGTTTATATATGAGTTTGCTTGTCTTCACAGACCTCTGCATGTTGCTGCTCGAAATGGACTAACGGTTGTAGTTCAAGAGCTTTTAGGGAAGGGAGCAAGTGTACTTGCTGTAGATGAAAATGGTAAGAAAAATCTAACTTTGTTTCCCTGTAAGGAACTGTGGTTCTAAACTCAACTCCCTAAAAAGCAGTAACTCTGGAAACTTCAGATGAGCCTTGCAGTAGGTTGCCCTCACAGAAAAAAAATGCATTGATGATGGATCATTTTAGCAAAGCAGCAGAAGTGTAGGGAGAGTGAAAACTTTCAGAACGATGCAGGTCACGGCACAGAAAAGTTTGGTTTGCATTTGTCGTTTTATGATGCACTATAAAAGTAGTTTTATGATGCACCTATAAATGCACTAGCTTTGGCATACCAAAAATGGTCAGAAAAACATAATGCTCAAAGTAAAATATAACTTTCAGCTGTTAAGGAGCTGGATTGAATTGCTATTCGTTTTGTCACAGTAGGTATATTGGTGTTAGCTTTTAAAAGCTAGTATGATTTACAGCTCACAGTTACTGTTCTCAAGCTTCTGGCTCTTCAGAGTTTTTTGGCACATAGAAGTAAGAAGTAACTGCTTTATCACAAGAATAAATCCTGCATCCTGAAAGAACAAAAGAAAATTAGATTTACTGACAAATTCATATATTTTCATGTAAGATATCTGCGGTCCTCTGAAGCTGTGCTTTTGAAAATGTAAGGCTTTGTCTCTTATGCCATGAAAGCAGTAGCTGGGATTTTGGGAGGGGTAAGGCAATGGATTGTTTGGGTTTTGGCTTTGTTTGGGTATCTTTGTTGTTTTTTATTCCAAAAGTGATGTGCCTAACAAATAGTTCTAATTATATTTCCAGTTTGGAAAGTTTTTCCTCTTTTAATGTTCATGGTGACTTTCTCTGTGTGTTTCTCAAATTACACTGCTTAAAGTGACATGGGTGACTTAAAGTTCATTCCTTGCCTAAAATAGGGCACAAGAGTAAGCACTAAAAGAAACTCCCTAAAATGAAAAGACTGAAAGTTGTATCTTTTTTTTATTTTTGTTTCTTATCACATGTATGCTAACTGGAGACATTTGGATTTTTGTGGGCTTCTCATATACACCCAGTCCCTTGTTAGGATGGATCCTTGACATGACAGGGGAAAAGCATTTGTGTCAAAGTACCCTGGCTCCCTGGGAATCTAAAAACCTTATTTTTAATTCTGCTCACATTTTAAATTTTAAAGTAAGTCTGAGCACTATCTAATAGTTTTGCTCACTCTGTTTGGGTTTTTTTTAATAGCAATTGCTTTGTTTATAAAATTTTAAGCAGCCTTGGGAATATATCAAGCAGCCTTGATGAATTATTTTTTCTGACTGAAGAAATAGACAGTAGAATATTTCGGATCACAACACTGACATTTTCTTATTTTAGCATAGTCAGATAAGTTCAGTGATCTGCCAGACAAGATTGGCATTTCATACAGAATTAGATGATAGGGGAGTTTACTTTTAGTTTTAGAAAGGTCTGGTGTTTTACATGGAAGCCTGTCTTGATATATGGAACATGTAGCCAGCAGGGCCTCAGCTGTTATGGAGTGATGATTCATTTTTTGTTTTTGAATTTAGCCCTTTCCGTAAAAACTGCATTGACATTTTGCAAGCAGTCTCTATTAGTATCTACAGCTGTATAAATTGAGTGTTCTGCTGCTATATCTGGGCTATAGATCATTATTGAAAAACATGAGCTTGGCAAAAAAAACCAGCATCACTCCAGTTACCTGCATTTCAGTTTGTAAATAGTTTATAAGATTTTTAAAACTCTAAATTTGAAGCCACACTGCTTTTGTCGTAGAGCATCTCTTAAACTGTTGAGATAATTTTTGTTTAAGAACTAATGTCAGTAGAAAAAAATTAATCCTCTTGGTTCTTAATAGGTTAAATGCAGCTGAAACATCAAATTACCTGTCCAGTATACTTCCCAAAAGCAGTTTTGTTGAGGGTTCATTATGAGCTCTGTATCAGTTCTTACTCAAATTTCTTTTTTTTCCTTTTTTTCTGCCCCAGTCACGATAAAAGTGCCATCACTTTCATCTACAAAAATTCTGTTGAATTGGACATCATTAAGGCAAATTTGCCTGTCTTAAAAGAAATTATTAGCTTTTTCTTTCATTTGACACCATAGGAAGTTTTATATTGTCACTCAAGCAACTTTTCATGGGAGTTTTTTTGTAGTGGTTTTTTTCCTGACTATTTAACTTTTATTTTAGTTTATATTGGAGATATCCAGTTTTCTGGAAGGAATTTTTCTGTAAGTGCTTATAAAATGATTTGTGCTCAGACTCTCAGTGTTAATACGTCATTCAATTGACATTGAGAATTCTCATTGCACTGACCACATTAATAACCCTCTGATTTTCCTGTAGATGCCTTCCTGGCAACTTTCAAGCCCCAGGGAAGGGAGCAGCTCTGAATTTGGGCAGGGGGAGCCCCAGCCTTAAGTCAGTGTCCATCATGCAGACTCTTGTTTTTTGTTGTGCAAGGATGCTGCTCCAACTCACTCTACTTCTATTGCCCTATCTACAAAAGAAAATAGTAAATATTTTGTTTTTCTGTGAAGCCTTATGCAGGTACAAGTGCAGAATATGGTGAACATTACTGGACAGCTGAGTAAGAGTATTTCAGTGGAGTCAGTTAATTTACTAACATCATCTTCAAAAGAAATATAAAGTATTTATATCAGCTGTTTCCCTGACTTATGAATTATCATTCTGCAGTTAAGTGGCAAAAAATTACAATTTGTTCTCATAAATTTGAATTTGATATAGTGGAGTTAATATAGTGGAGGACAAAGATGTCAGTCTTCTGTGGTGTAAGCAGTTACTTCATCTTGCTATGTCTAAGGCAAGAATAAAACTGGGGTGTTTCATTCCTGCTTATGAAAGCCAGGAGCTCGAGACCTACTGTTGTATATTAATTATAAACACAGTTTTTAGAGAACAGAGAACTTTTAACAGGAGCAAGTATTTTGTTTAATCCTTACATTGACCTTTTTTAGGATGAACTGGAATGCTCTGCTCCAGAAGGAACATGAGTAGTCAAGACCCTAGAAGTCTTTAAAAGGGGGGAGGGGGAAGGGGGCAAACAAACAAATAAACAAAATCCTTAAAAATAGCAGGAGACTGCTTGTTTTTCTTCTTTGAACTTGTTATCAAGTCACATAAGTGAAAGGAATGGTGTTGAATATAACCAGCTTGAATAAACTTACTTTGTGTGTCATCTTACCTTCACACAACCTCCAGCAACTGTAGATATTAAATGGTGTGCATCTGAGTATCAGTTCTGAGCCTTCTGTTCTGCCTTACATGCCTGAAATGCAGTCATGATCCAGGTGTGGCAAGCTCTGGCCCTTGCTTCTGAATCCTCTCAAAATGTATCTCTTCTGCAGACTGTCACTGTTAACTCTGAGCTGTTTAAGTGCTGTGGTACCTTACTAACAATGAAAACATCCGCTGCGCTGCACTTCTGTACGGCCCTATCGCATGGTCAGCTGGTGCGTTCTGTGCTTGACTTATCTGTGTTTCCTTGGATTGTGTGCTCCTTTGGGCAGGGACTCTTGTCTTGCTCTGTTCAAAGCATCAAGCACAAGGTTGTCCTGAGCAAATAATAGTTCAACTGCAAGACTGTCCCCTGCTTGCTGTTTTCTGAATTTCTAGCTATAGTTATTTTCCATAATGTGCTTACTGGTTTAATACTTACGTGCAATGGTACAATACAGTAACTGCTCCTGAGCTCTATCCTAAAACTTGATCTGGACCTACTTCTAAAATAAACATGATTCCTTTGAAGTAGTCGAAACACTTGGTAGTAGAATGAGCATTGCCTTGTTTCCCCCCACTTGCTAAAGTCTGGATAGAAGTCTATCATGCACTTTGCACAAAAGCCATCTATTATTTAAAACTACTTGTGTGCTTTTTACTTGTATGTCGTACACCTTAAAGTTGTGAACTTTGGGGTAGTGCGGGACTTCAGACTCCCAAATGTGAATATGAGTCTTCCTATTGAGCTCACAGTGGTGATTTCTGTCCCACACAGGGAGAGATGCTGCAGGGTCACCTGGGCACACGCTGCCAGGTAGAGCCAGGCAGAGGAACTTATCCTGCTGTTGGCAGCAGAATTAGCTGTGATCTGTGGTTGTATTTAGGAGACTGCCCTGCTTTTAGAGCTGCCAGTGGCACCACCAAGTGCAGTCCCTTGGTGCTGTAGGTGCATTCTGTGCCAGAACTCCCCCTCAGGCACCGTCCGAATGCTCCGAGACAGGAGCAATGCACGGATCTCCGCTGAGGAGAATTTGAAGCATTTTTCTTGACACTGAATGAATAGAGACAAGTGCACAGAGAAGGGGAAGCTGCAGAAGGAACAATGGTGAAGGATTTTTAGAGCCACAGAAACCCAGAAGAGATGTCACAGCTACATGACCTGACTGCAAATCATTCCATAGCCCAAGACCTCCTGCATTCGGGGGTTGTCACAGCAGCAGTGCCTGGCAGAAGTTTGGCTGAACCAGCTGGGCAACCAAGAGGTGTCCCTGCAAGTTCTAGCCTGGCATTCCCTCAAACTTCTCTGGATTTCTTAACTGATACTGTGCAAATAAAAATTAGGCATTGGCTTTATAATTTTTATTATTGAATATTATAATAAAGTATAGGTTAATTATACTCTGCCTTTTCAATGAACTGGCCCTGATCCATTAGCCAGCTTGTTCAACTGAGATAACACAGTGTTGTTAAAGTTACTGTCTGTGATGAACAGCTGTGGAGGAACTTCTGGATGAAGAAATATTTGAGCTGTAGTTTCTGCAGTAGCTCTTTAGTGAATCCTATCACCTATCACTGCTGGCTGCTGTTAGTTTTCTCTCCCCAGCCAGGCGACTTCCTCACCATTTTCAGATCTGGGCTTTTCTCACTGGCGTAGAGTGTTTGGCTGTGCTTAACAAAACAATTACATCGTTTTTGCAAAGCCCATTAATTTCAAGTTTGTTTTTGTAACCAGAATTTTAAAAATACTAATTGATAATGCATTTATTTCGTGGTTTTTTTTGGTTTTTTTTTAAACAGTGCGGAACTAAGCAATGTAAAATACTTTTGCAGCTGACAGATTGTATGAACTGGAGAAATTTGTAGATTGTCTTTATTTTAAATGAAGGATTTGCTTTCTCTTGATTTGTAGGTTACACGCCGGCTTTGGCCTGCGCGCCCAACAAGGACGTGGCCGATTGCCTGGCCCTCATCCTGGCCACCATGATGCCTGTTTCATCGAGCAGCACATTGCCCTCCCTCACCTTCAATGCCATTAATCATTACACCAACACCTCAAAAACTGTCACCTTCGATTCCTTGCCAATTATGAGGAGCGACCACAGCTCCTACTGTACTTTCAACAACATTGGCAGGGAAGGTGGCTACCCCTACACAGAGGAAGATGAGCTCAATGACTCAGATTCTGAGACCTATTAGAAGATGCTTTTTGTAGGTCTGAGTGAACCCTCATGCTGGAAGGTCAGACTCGTGCTCTCAGAAAGCTGTTGCTGTTTGAATACAGAAGGAGGACACACCTTTGAGAAGATGTTTTTTATTGTGGTTGCATATAAAAAGAAATCTGTGAGACTCTAGGAAGATTTTTAAGAGCATATTTTGCAGAAGAAGCATAAATTCTTGAAAAAGTACTTGGAATCCATGGCAAAAAAAAAAAAAAAAAAAAAAAATGTCAAAACTGTTTTATTTAACTGTATTCTACCATTCTGTTTCTGGTGCCAGGAGTAATTCCTGCAGACTGGGCACCCAACTTGGTGTAAATGAACAACACTATGTACAAGACAAAGGATGCTAGATTCAAAGGCTCTCAATAAACCTAAAACCATTTTGAAGGCAATAAATGAGTTTGGTACAGGAGGCATTGTTTGTGCTGCAAATTGCCAAAGGACCAAATAACTTAAAGGTTTTTTTAATTAAATACATTTTTGTGAAAACTGGAATAGGTTATTTGAGAAGTTATTTCAACCAAACCTTAATTACTTCTGGAAAAGAAGCTTAGATTTGGGTTTAAATGTTGAATTTTATTTTTTTTTTAATCATCTGAAAGCCTTCCGACACTATTAAATGTACCATGAAAGAAAGCAGATGTGCTTTTAAGTTTTATTTTCTTTTTCTTTTAGGTGAAATGAAAATGATCTGTCATACTTTTATAATACTAAAATTAAACCAGCTAACAAGGTGAAGTCAGGGTGAAAAATGTACAGTGTAATAAGGGAAGGAAGGGGTGGGAGATGTGGGAGGGAAGAAGTAATTGTTGCACAGTTACAGATTTTTTTTTAACTTTTGAGTTTTGGATGGAATTTTTCTTAATTTAAAAATACACGAGTAACTTGGAAACTATGAAACTGCATAAAAAACTGAATTGAAATGTCTTGATAACCCTGTTGTGACTGAGAGTTCTTTTCACTAATTTATCTAATTCCTTACATCATAAATTTGTATGTAAGATTAAAATTGTATATCCCTGTCACCTTTTTTTTTCTAATCCCAGATTTACAGAGGGGGGAGGGAGGAGGGGAGGTGAATTTAAAAGTACATTTCCCTATTAGAGAAAAAAGTACAGTGTCTGGTCTGTGGGAAGAGCTGTGTATCTTTGTTGTGCTCCATTTAGAAAATAAACAGCAGAAACAGGTCCCTGTAATGTAGTTCAGACTTGCCCATTTTTTTTTTCTTTAATTTATAACAGACTACTGTGTTTTCTTTAATTGCCTGAAGAATGAAAAACTGACATAAGTAAGCTGAAGTTTTGTCTGTTCAATATGAATTTACTTTATTTGGCTCTGCTTTAACTATAACTGTTTCTTTTCAAGTGAATTTGTTTATGTACATGCAAGGAATCCTTGCGTGTCCTGGCAAAGTACAAATAAATTACTACAACTGATTCCAATTTCATTTTTATCCTTTTTTGTATTGTGAAACTGGAAATCTTTGATATTGTAAATTAACCGCTGCTTTTCTGAACATAGTGTGGAAACATGGGACAATATTTTGATCTATTTGATAATTTTGTGGGGTTTTTGAAGAATTAATGAGCATGTACATAGAAATAGTGACTGCTTGAATACTGTATTTACCTGCACTCTTTCAGTACTTCAAGATTCCTGTATATTTTACAGAGTATAATAAACCCAAATGTGAGTTCTACTAATGAATAATTTATTTGTATGTACTAAGAATTAATGACAAAGTCTCTTGTCGAACAGTTGGAATTTATAAAATCTTCACAAAGGCTTTGCCAACATTTTAATTCTAAAGTGAGGGTGAGCTACTTAAAGTAATTTTAAATACTACAGTACTTCATTATTCCTTTGGGCTTCCTTATAAATACTGCTTTCTTAACCATTTGTGCCTGTGGTCATTGTTTATCTGTGAGCAGAGTTAGAGGACTTCAGGGAGGTCGTGGTTTCTGTGCTCTCTTCCCTCTGAATCTCTCCGGTGCGTGGCTCTGCAGCAGTGATGTTTGTGCCACAGGCAGCACTCACAAGATCCACATTGGCCTGTCTTGGGATTCACTGTAACCATTTATGCAAAGGCTGAAGCGACATGGAGCCATTTTTTCCTCAAATGCTTGTGGGAAACCTGATGAGAGTGCCAAGTGGTGTGTCTGTTATTTAAAAAGTAACAGCTGCATGTTTCTGTTTGTGAAACTGTCTGATGTTAATTCAAAAGCACTGTGAAAGGATGATTATTAATAGGCCTTGATTATCTATGCTATAATGATAGCATAGATAATAAAGACCTCTGTCTGACTTGGGGATGACCTGTTATCTCTGTGTGGTGTCTGTAGCCATAGGGCACAAACCATGGCAGGGGACATTCCTGTCCTGCTGGAAAAATGGCAGTGCAGTAGAGGCTGAGCTGTTCGTGACTACTCTGTGCTTGGGTGAGAGAGGAGGAAAAGCTCAGATGGCACTGGTTTGCTGAAAAGTCAAAGATTTGGATATGGAATACAGGAACATGCAGAAAACGGTGCTGTTGAATGTGTTTGTTTCCTTATAGCAATTAGAAATTGTGCCTTTCATTTTGTTGCCACTCACCTCTTGAAGAAAAGTTTCTCATTGCATTAAATTGCATTATTCTAACTTAGGTTTTGTGAACTTTATTTGAGCTAAATGTCTGTCTTTCCTAATTATTAATTCTTAAATCCACCTAGGAATTCGTAATGACATGATTTGAGTATCTCATCATTGCAGTTTATTCAGTGCACCTATACCTTGCAATTTGCATGTATTTGGAAAAAAACAAAAAAACAAAAACAAACAAAAACAAACAAACAAAAAACTCTATTACTACCTGGCAGTATGGGTAGGGCAGTAACTGTGCCTTGTAAGTGATAATTAAAATTATTACTGTTATATGGTCTAATTCCAAAAATGGAATGTGATTTGTTTAAAGACCATGCTACTGTGCTCAAAGACCACTTCCTTAATGAGAGGTCAAAGAACAGCAGGTTCCTTGTTTCTGAAAAACAAATAATGATGATGGTGTCTGATGGGGGTTTAAAAAAAATGTTCATATCTCAGTTGGAGGTCTATTCATTTCCCAAAAATTATGTTGGAACCTCCATTTTTCTAAAATCCTCCTGATTTTCTACAGATTTATATTGCACAGCTACTCTTACAGCCTTTATCCAGACAATCTCTTGGATTTTCACCAAGTGAGCCTTGGCTGGACTACTGAAGCAATATATTAGAATAAAAGAAACTGTTTTTTGTCCTGGGTAGAAAAAAAAATCAAATGGACTTAAGGAACGAGGACAGCTGGCTCTGCTCAGCTTTCTGTGTACTCTGACTTCTGGGATGTTTTATGGGTTTTCCATTCTCAGGATAAATGTTCTGCAGGAGAAAATGCCAAGTCAGTATTAACCTCATAGGCTGAGCTGTTACTTTTAGAGTGTCATGTTGCAGGATAAATGCTGGATGCTGATAAGATGAAGATTCAGTCTGTCTCCCCCTAAGAATGACCTTATGGCAACGGAGGAGTTTTTTTGTGTAGTTCCATATAAAATCTCTGTGTCCTGCTTTGTATTTCCTCCTGTAAGTTTTTATTGCCTTCCCATGCTTAGATGTCTCTAAAATAGCTATATAAATATATGTGGAACAGTCAGAGCTTTTATTCTAGGCACTTTTTAAACATAGATTGATTGCAATTGTTTGGGGATTTTTTTCTGGTGATTTATTTTGTTTAAAGTTCTGATTTGTCTGTGTTCTGGTTTTGGCTACCAGGCTAGAGAATTAACAAGTGTTTGGTTGAAAAATAAGTTAATATGTAAAAATTATTACTTCAAAGTTCTGCTCCTTTTAACATCTACACAGATGTTAAAAGGAGCACTAAAGATCTCAAAGCTGTTACCTAAACTGTAGGGAAGATGACTAAAAAGGAGCATGAGATAATGTTTACCAGATCTCCAACCCAATTAACTCTGGTTTTGAGAGGAATTAGCCTTCCTGTCCTGCCCAGATTGTAGCCATTTAAACACAACAACTACCGTAGTAACCCAAAATAACATGCTCTGTTTATAAATACTATTAAAAAAAAAAAAAAAAAAAAAAGAGAATGTTCATTAAATGCATTTGGTTGGGGATAACACAAGTGTTTGGGTAATTCAGGTTGTCTTTTGCAAAAAAAAAAAAAGTGTGATGACCTTTCTGTTATTGATCCTCCAATAACTGAGAGGATCAGCGTGTAGAAAGATGGGAAGTGTCAGCGAATGCTGCCCAAAGAACTGGCCAGCATTACTTGTGAGAAGTTTGTCATAATCAGGGAACTTTTTTAACAATGCAGGGATGTCTTCAGGGAGCCCATATGACTCCATTCCATGTTGGGATCAGTGAAGTTCACATCTTAAAAAAACCCTGAAACCTAAATAAAAAAGGTAAATGCTTATGGAAACAGCAGTTCTGCAGGACTCTTTGGCTCTGTGTACAGGATGGGCAAGGGAGCCCCTTGGGTTTCCCTGGCTACAGCTGCAGGAGCAGCAGGAGCATCTTCCTCAGCTCCTGGGACTTTGCACTGAGCCTCTGCTGAAAGTATGTATCCACAAAAGAAATGCCACCACACTTGGTTAAAAAGCATTGATTCCCATTGACAGTAATTTCTGATAATCCAGTCCTGTTGGAATCAGACTAACTAGACTTTGGAGAGAAGAGCCTTTTAAAATCTCTTAATAAATAATTTAAACTTCTAACACAACTTCCATAGGTCTGAATTCAAACTTGGTAAAATTGATATTAATATCACAAAAAGGTAAGTATTTAAATTCTTAAAGCTTGTCAAGCCAATTAATACAAAATCTTAAATCCAAGATTGGTATTTATTGCCTCTTGCAGTAATCTCAGTGTTTTGTTATTATTTCATATAACCCTCTTTAATATGCTGCAGAAGCTGGCAGGACAGTTGGAATAGAATTCTGATTGGGATGGAAAACATTTTTTGTATATAAAAGTGTAGCTGTGAGTCTGAATAGGACAAGGTAAGGATTTATAAAACATGGGGCTCCAAATTTTACAGACTGTAACCTGAGGTGGTAAATGCTCTTGGGAATGTGGTGTGGTCCTTGGGGTGATCATGTGCAGGGCCAGGAGCTGAGCTTCAATGATCTTAGTGGGTTCTTTCCCATCATATTCTATGAAATGAGAAGAGACAGCACAGGCCTCTTTGTTAGCTGATGGCATTGGCTTTTTGCTTTTTCTGGAGTCCTTCTCTCACTGTAATATCTGTATGTTTTCAAATGTTAAGTGCAAAGGTATCACTGTGTATTAATTTTAATGACAAAACAACTGGCTATTCTTAAGAAACTATCCTGTTATTGTATTTATGAGAATCTGTAAGCTTTATCACAAAATCCCTTCATTTTACTGTTTCAGAGGAGAAGGAAGTGCCTGGCTGGACATGGTGAATGTCACCCAGGCCCCCAGCCTGATCTGTGTTTCATCTCAAACCTACTGAGTGTAAAATCATCTGAGATGGCAGCCTTTGAAGAGCATTTTGTTCAGTTGTTTAGGCATCTAGAGCCCAGCAAGATCACAAGACTGTTTTGGTTTCCTTTCCCTGGGGAAGATTAGTTATAAACATGACTAAAATTTTCACATTCTACAGCTCATCTCAGAACTGAACTTTTCTGACAAGGAAAGACGACATTCCCTGTTTACAGGACTTGAAAATTTCTTGCAACTCTTTCTAACCTGGTATTCCAGTCTCTTTAGCACACTATTTATCTTCAAATAAAGCAGTATTTAAATATCCATGCTTCCCTGGTGTGCTGTGTTTTATTTTATATTAGGATAAATTTAGCTCACTCCATTCTATGCTATGTTTTGACAGTTTTCAAGCTGAGGTTGGGAAAGAGATCTTGCAGTTTTCCCCATGTAACCGTAAACGTCATCAAATAATAGAGAACCTAAAGAGCCTTTTATGTTGACAGTGTCACTAAATATTTAAAGAGAAAAAAAACACCTTCAAATCTTTCTTTTTTTAATTAAAATTGCAATAGATGCAGCCAGAACTCTTGCTATTCAGGTTCACAACAGAACAAAACAAAACCTGCTTTGAAGTCTTGTTAAAGGACAGATTTACAGGTTTTCTTCTCTGTACCTGGGATCTGACATAAGTCAGGTGTTCTTTGTTAAAAGAATAGATTATTTAGCTTAAATAGTTTTAAAGCAAAATCTAGTGATTCATGTATCCTGTCATGTATTTTCTGTCACTTGCCAAACTCTGGCATGCAAACTGTCTGCATAATTTTCTAAAAATCTTTAAAATCTTCCTAATCTATCTAATTCAACCTCTCTAATCTCTTCTACCAAGAGTTTGTTTCATTTGCTGTGGGTCCTACTATTATCTCTGATTTCTGACCTGTGTTGCCCACACCTGCTCTCTCAGGGCAGGGAAAAAGGAGACCACAGTGATCTCTCAAGTATTTTCATTGTTGTTGACATTTAAAAGCTTGATGGAGTGATAATTCAGTTCATCAAGTGAGTATTTGGGGTTTTCATTTCACTGGCTGAGATCTGCCTAAAGGAACTTATGTGAAGGTCTCTGATCTGAACAGATTGTGTCACCTCAGTCTCTTCCCATGCCTCTTGATAGCTCAACTCCAAGGCTCTGTTTTCCAGCTGTTCTCTTGATGTACTTTCTAGTGTTTCTCTCACAGTAAGGAGAGTGTCCCAATATCCACCTGGAAGAACCACTGTGAATCCTGAAGCAGCAGATCCCCTATAAGGAACCTTCCAACCCTTCTGATTCGTGTGCTGTTACTCCTGCCTTGACAGAGAGTTTCTGTGATTGTTATCCTTTCCAGGAACAGTGCCCTTTAAAGATACCATCCCCTCCTAAGAGAGGAAGTTTCTTTGATGTCAGTACAAATTCCCAAATCCTGGTTTCACTTTGGTCCACAGACTGAGTCGTTTAAAGCTGCTCTAGATTTCAGTTCTATTCTTCTATGTCAAAAATCATTGTGTCCTGGTTTGGTTTTGTTCCACTCTCAGACAGGAATGGCTTGGGAAGCTTTAATAAAACTGTTCATACCCATTAGATGATGGGCTGCATGACAGTTGTGTCACTAGTGAACATCAGCCTTGCTGAAGGCATCTCACACCTCCTCAGCCTGTGGTAAGTAGCTTCACTCACAAGACTGCAGGCTTGTTTGGGAACAGAGCAGTGCTGGGATTGCTGCTCCAGCACACACTTCCAGAAGCCACCAATGTGTGGTGGTGGTGTAGGTCAGACACACACATCTGCTGGTACTCAAAGATCAGGGTGGGGGGTGGGAGTAGATACTTCCTGGTAATCCATTGTGTCCAGTACTGCCTGTTTGACCTTTCCCAGCGTCTCCTTGCTGGAGGTGGCTGTTTTGGGTGAAGGGAACAAGGTATAAGAATGCCTGCTGTTCTCAGGGAGGAGACAGGAACATGCCTCATGCAAACTCCAGTAGGGCTAGAAGGTCTTGTTCTAACAATTTTAACATACCCAGAGTTAGAGTAGCTGTTTGGGACACACTTTGCAAGTATTTCACAGATAATACCTCTTATTTCCTTAAGCATAGCAAATATGTGTAATGCTATTTATTTGTTTAGCCTGACTTACTGTGATAATGGTCTGCTCTGGAACTAAATCCCAAAGAGTATTTTAGTGCATGAAGCTGCATGTTTTTCAGCCTCCAAAGTGGAGGGTTCTGAGAGCTGGAATCTCCATTGTTCACTGTTCCATTCTTTCAGACTTGGTCACGTGGTACTAGAAGCAGAAGCATCAACAAGCAAATGCTTTTCTGTTCTACCCTGTACGTCCTGGAATCGTGCAGCATTCAGCAAGAACACGGTATGGGTGCCAAAGAATGATCTTTAATAACCCTGTGGTGCAATGGCCTACTTTTACAGCAGCAAGTTTATGCCTAATGAGATACAGACATTCCCCTCTCCATATTTCTGTCCAGTAGATCCTTCAGGATAAACAAACAGGGTGTGCTGCTGTATCAGAGCAGTGTTTGACGAGGGCCTGACTCCCAGGGAGACAGGCTGGAGAAGGAAGGTTTGATAGAGCCCAAGATCTTCCATAATTATACACTAATTCTGTGTAAATATCTAAGAAACCCTAAGGTAGAAATTCAGCAATTTTTTGGTTGCTTTGCTTTTGGAAAACAGAAAGTGAGTTCATTCAAAGCAGGAACTGATTGAGGGCCTCTCAGGACTCATCCTTGTAGCTGTAGTGGTTTGAGTTTGAACCAATGCAGACCACCAAAACAAAGGGAGCCTCCCAGCTTTCCTGTCTCCTGTGCTCTGCTCCTTTCAGCCTGACTAACAGAGCAACTGGAACACAAGGACTCACCAAAGGAACACTTGTGTTTATTCCATTACTCAACAGCCATTACCCAGATGAAGTCATAACAGCCAGTAAGACCCCATAAAATTAAAATGCTTGAGAATACATTAACTTGTCTGAATTTAACCCCAAATTAACAACCTTTGAATACTCTCTTCCCAACTTCTTCACTGCAGTAGAACAGCTACAGCACTTAATCTAGTTACTGCTTTGGAAAAAATGGTGTGTTTTACTCAGCAGCACAAACCTGCCATCTGGCACATAAAGCATTGATGCAAAATCCTGGCTGTCTCAGTTTATGTGCTTTTCCCAACTTCTCTTGAATAAATTCATGAACAGTGTGTGTAAGATGTCTTAAAGTCAAAACAGTCTTAAAATGACTTCTCTTTTAAATAGGGAAAGTTAAAGTACTCAAACATTACATAACATGGCCACTGATATTCAATGCTGGTGTTTTCTTTAAACGTAATTTCTTGTGAATTGTGTCTTGTGGCAGTCTAGGTTACAGTCACTGATATCCTGTTCCCCAGATTAGCTGTTCTGTAGATGGTTACAAGTGTAACATTCAGTTAAATCTGTAACAGGATTACAGATACCCCAGTGGCCACTCAATGGTAATGATTTCAACTGGGAGTTTCTGACTCTAAGAAAAAAAACCAATCATGACACCCTAACCAAAAATTAGACCTTCAGCACACAGAAGCTGTATGTATGTATACCTACATGTTTTTGTGCATATTATGCAAAATATTTGTGTTTTCCTTCCCTTTCTTTTGTTTTGTNTTTGCAACAGTTTTCCATTCCATTAACTTCCATACTCCCAGCCAGAACCCCCAAAACCCAAAGGTTAAGTTAAAAGGAATAAATTCAGTTGAAATGGGAAGTGTTATTTTCTGGTATAAAACATCTCACCAGATCACAGCAAGCTTTGAAGTTCTTTCACTCCTGGCAGGACACAAGCTACCATGGTACAGACTGTACTTACAGCTGTTATTTCAAATGTGGGACCTAATCAGGCATTGATGGGACAAACACACCTGAACCTCTAGGAAATACGGATATTAACAATTTCTGTTAAGATACATACTCTGAACATACAGGCAGTTGTTTTCTAACTCAGTCAGTATCTGTGCTAGTCCTTCTCATACCATCGTCCATAGAGAGCAGCTGTCAGGAGGCCAGAAGATGTTCTATTTTTGCTGAGGAAGTAGTGGTTGTTTTTCCAGCCCATGTGATCAGCAAAGTCCAAGGTAATACCAGATGTCAGCAGCAAAGGAAAGATGTAAGGGGTGCTCATATTTCCCCATAGCTGGAAATCTATCAGAGCAGTGGCATCTGTGACCTCCTGTCCACAAGTGCTAAAGCTGAGACCACCACACTTCACCAAGGCACATGCCTGGACATAGTATGTGCCATGCACTGTATGGAGCCCGTCAAAAACTCCCAAAGCATATAATTCATCAGTCAAAACAGCTCTCCGATAGTCTAAGTAACAACAAAGGGTATTGGCACAAACCTGGAGCTCTCCTTTTTCCCCCCATACAGGAACAAAAGTGAAATTGTCATACATCATTTCTGCATAAAAGGAAGGAGGTGACTGTTCCTTTCCTTTTTCAGATACCCTGCCAGGAGTCTCTTCTTGCTCCTTAAAGCAAACTTCATCATCCAGTGAGGTGCTCGTAAAAGTCCGGCATGAGTCATGTAAGTTCTCTCTAAGTCTTTCATTACTCTCTAAATTGGTTTTATAATCTGCAGTAATCACAGGAATTTCTGCTACTATGAGCTTGCCACCGTAACTTTCCATGTTGTGGTAGATGAATGATTTGACTGGAGTGTATATGCCACTCCCTGTCATGCCCAAGGTAGGGTGGTGGATGTTGGCTGCTAAAATATTGACATTGAAAGCCGTCGCAAAACCTTGTTGAAACTCTACAGCGGACAAAAGCGGGAGCTGGTTCATCCAGGCAGTTGGATAAACAATTTGCTTCAAATTGTATTGTTTGATGAGGTTCACTGCAGGCTCAAAGAAGAGTATATCAAAGCAAGTGAACATGCCAAACTTGCCAGCGAAAGGGGTGTCAAAGAACGCATGGTCTGGCTCCGGAGGGGTGTCAAAAGCGTACTCGAAGTACAGGTTGTGCTTGCGGTAGGTGGCCAGCAGCGCTCCGTCCGCGGCCAGCGCCACGTTGGTGTTGAACTGGAACCTCCCGTCCGACGGGCAGCCCGGATCCGAGCGCGCGCACGGCTGCTTGGTCCCTAGGTTGGCCACAAGGAATATCTTGTTCTTCAGGGCCATGCAGCTCAGGCGCTGAATGACCTGGAAAACAGCGTGGAGAAACGTGAGCGCTTCAGAATGTGTAAGTTTTACTTAAGCACCTATGACTTACTTAATACTTTCCAAAATAATAATTTTGGAAATTCAAAATTCAACACATTTAACCACATCTGTAAAATTTAAAAGCACTGATGATTTTGTGGCAAAAGCTACTGGAACCAGTAGCTTTGTAGGCAGAAAGGTATTTCAGATGTTTATTTTAAAACAGCTCTGAAAAAAAATCGTCTGAGTTTCATTTCATCAGAAGTAAGTAAATAAATCTATTTCAAGGGTGTTAATTTTTAGAAACTTGTGACTTGTAGGAGCACCAATGGCTTTAAAACACAATATGTCAACTGCAAGCTTTGCCAAGGTAGCACAGCTAATCTGTGTGTGTCTTTAGAACAGCAAATGTCTAATAATGATCATCTGCACCTGGATGCTTTTACTGTAAATTTTTAAAAAGAAATTACTACCTATGACTTAGAGAAGCAGAGATGGAAAGGGATAGACCTTGCATATTACAGCTAAAAAATAGAAAACGTTGAAAACCACAGTATTACTGGGATACTTCTTCCATAACACAGACTGTACCAAAGACTGACATTACTACAATCTCCAAACAGCATCTGAATGACAAAGTAAGTTCTTGCTTGTTTGGCCATGATCACCGGTAACAAAGACTCATGCCAAAAGAGATCATTGTTTACAAATGCGATTCATGTTTGCACACAAATCCTGCTCACTAGGTACAGGCATGATTTCTTTCATTATATTGAGTACTGGAAGAATTAGCAATCTGTATTTACTGAGCATGGTTACAGTTCAGGCCCAGAATAGCCAATGACAATACCGGTTTTGTAACATCCAGGTCATGTCTCATGTCAAGCTGTGACTTCTATTATGTTGTAGCAGGTAAGTCCTGTTACTTGTGCTCACCATGTGGCAATGATTGCTGAGTCAGAATGCTGTGATGTCATTAAGTCATTGAGGCTGAGTAGTGAGAATACACCAAAAGGAAAGATACTAGTGTGTTGTTTTATATAAAACAGTGTTATTCAAACTAAAACCACACACAATGGATCTTATGAGAGAGCAGTTACCATTTCAGAGGTTGAGGAGGAGGAGGAGATGACAAATCCAGATAGTTCATACACAACTGATGTCCTTGCATGTATGGATCTAAACCCTCCTCTGCTAAGAATGAGACCAGCAGAGCTTGAGCATCCATAAAAACAGAATCTGGTAGTAGGAGTTGTTAAACTTCTTGCTTACTTCCTTAAGCAAACAACCTGAACTATTTCCCTCTTGGAGCATTCAGTTATCCCACCCCCACAGGCATCACCCCTACATTTACCTCTGTGTCAT
This sequence comes from Aegithalos caudatus, assembly GCA_013389925.1. Taxonomy (NCBI): domain Eukaryota; kingdom Metazoa; phylum Chordata; class Aves; order Passeriformes; family Aegithalidae; genus Aegithalos; species Aegithalos caudatus. The sequence continues at coordinate 122,384 of WEIU01015052.1, forward strand.
TGAACAAATAGGGCTCCCTGCAGGGATTCCACTTCCCAGAGTGTGAATGTGGAACGAAATCCAGGTAAGGGTAAATGGAGCTTCTGGTGAAGTTGAAGCCATGGATTCCATCTTCAGGAAAAACAATGATCTGTGCCCCCTGTATGTAAAACAAAGACGTTTTATAGGCAAAAGAAAAGGGGGGATCTCATGGGTAAAAAGAGCTAAAGAAAGTTAAGGATAACCCAATTATGTTTTGCCAATAATGTATCTTGAAGATGTCTTTTCTTCAACTTCATAGCAGATGTAACTATGTAGTAGGTGTGTAACTATATGTATTAAAAAACCCAACTTATTTAACCTGAAACATCTTTATCTTGAAAAATAATGCCTTTGAAATTATTTTTAAGGGCATGCAAGTAAGAGCATACTGCATCCAATTTCTTACCAAAGGCATTCTCCCTTCACACAAGTCATGAGAATGTCATCATTCAGGTTAAAAACTGATGGTGTTAAAACTTGTCTTAATTTTTTAATCAGAATTATGCAATTTGCAGATGAACTTTGACAAAGGTGCAGCATCACTTAACTAATTAGGTATTGGGTGATCTGCAGCTCCCTGAATGTTTCCAAAGCAAATACAGATTGATAGACACAGGCATGAAGAGACTTCTCTAAATCCTGTTATAATATAGGGCTGGACAGGATACTGGGAGTGTTGACTTTAGAAACAGCTTCACTGTGGAAGCAGTGCAGTCTGGCAGAAACATAGCCATGCCAGAGGCTCTGCCTGAGGTTCAGGGAGATCTGAACTGTTCCTAAAAATGAGGTGGATTCTTCTTAAATCAGACACAGAACCAGTCACTCAAATTCCTGTTAGTTTCCAAATGTCAGCTCAAAAGTGTTATCTATATGATGGCTTTGGGATAATGTATGTGTTTTGGGTGCAGGGATGCATAAAAATTGCTCTTACACTTCTGCCCAATCATCTGAACTTCTCAAAAAAAAAAAATAAATTATGTTTTCAAATTATATAAAGATAGTAATTATTCTCTCCCAGAAGAACAGATCTCTGAAAATTGCAAGTCAATTCTTCTCTGCGTAGGGCCAGTAACACTTCCTGTCACTAGAACCAGCTTGGGTTTTCTTGGGAGGGAAGGAAAGAGGGCTCTGCATAGGAACAGATGGCAATACTAATCTCCCTCCTCTAAATATATTTAGACTGAGAACCATTCCATGGTGGGTAGAGAAAGGAATGAAAAAGTTTAGTTCCACAAAGCTGTTAAAGGCGGAACATTAATTTCCAAAGCGTTTGACTTCCTTAGATTTTAGAAACATTCAGGAATTTCCATTGAGAGCACTGGAATAAAACCAAACCCAAGACATCTGCCAGCAAGACAAACTTTCAAGGAAACCCTTCCATTTAAGAAAACAGAAAGGAGCTAGGTATTCAGACCAAAACAGAACATTAATTTCCCTACACTAAGTAATGATGGGCGTGTTTTTCCAAGCTTGGAATAGCCCAAGTCAGGCGGGGTGCTAATTGGCCGGATTCTTTTTCAGAGCTGCTGGCAGGTCAGATCGTCTGAGAACCCAGACCATAGTTACGGATATAAACATAGCTTTAGTTGCCTGGGAACACAGATGTGAAAGATTATCTTCCAGTGGCAGTTCCTCTATATATACCCAGGGCACACACACCTGCCTGGCAGCAGCCAGCACCTGCTGCTCATAGATGTCGAGGTTCCTGCCCATGAGCTCCAGCGCGGAGCGCCGCTCCACCAGCGCCGCCGGGTTCGGGCTCAGGATGGACTCGTGCTCGTACACGGCCGCCACGTAGTGCCCCTCCCTCCTCGCTCCTCCTGACACCACTTGGTAGAAGAGAAGGCAGATGGGCAGCTTCCAGCACAGAGCCACCATGGTGAATGGCATAAATCTAGGGAAAATAAACCCAGACAGGTGAGGTGGGGGAGCTTGAGCAAAACATCCTGCCAGGAATTTAAATTTAAAGTGAAGTGTGGATGGTAACTGAGGCTCTCAGCAGTGTGGTGCTTTTAAGTTCCTGAATGGCCACGTGCATGTTGTTTCTAAACCTTAAATCCATCTGCACTGGTGCTTTAAACAGCTGTGTCCTGTTTAAAAGCATTTAAGCTTCATATATAGTTCTACTGATCTCCTTGCTTTGTTTCCCTTTATAATTAACATTAATTTCAGATTATTTCAGCATATATCAAAACATCTTTGAGAAAAGTTTAAAGCAGCTCACAAATTTGCAGTTCCTCCCCATTCAGTGACAAGAGATGGATTTAAGAGTAGCATTTCCTAAAATTACTTGGAGACTGTATTAAGCAGTCAAGCAGAAATAGGACTTATTTTATCAATACTGAAACAGATAATTGCCAAGAGAATTACACTAGACACTACTTCTGCATCTATCTATCATGAAAATGCCTCTCCTAATGGATTATGAATTCACTGTATTCCAACTCCACATATGAAACAGGCAAATAGTTCTCCTACAGTGCAGCCTTTTTGACCACTTATAAGATGTTGAATGCAATTCAGATCCGCATTCCTCCCATGCAATGCAGATAGGTAAAGTTAAAAATGCTTTCATAATAATAAAAATAAATCAGAAAACTATGTAAAATGGAGAAAAATTGCATTAGTTAGCTTTTCTTAGAAAAAAAAAGAAGAATTATTGAGTCTGGAGGGCTGGGGCATTCTCTGAAGTATGGATTCCCCATATAAGCTTTTGACTTCCCAAATTAGGAAAGGACCTAGAACAAGGACTGGCACAGTCAATGGTTGTGCAACACTTGAGAAAGACTATAGAAATGCCTTTTTATTCAGAATTATTCTCACAACATGAGAATTCTGTATTTGTCACCACAGTGCCACTAGTATCAGTAAGGAATTAAATCTCAAATATCAATGAAGTTGAAAGAGCGTGCAGGAGAGATCTGCTGGTGCTACATATTGAGAGCTCCAAGTTCAGTTACTGACTTTTTAACTGTATTTGCTCTCTGGAAACTTGTATCCAAGACAAAGAAAAAAGTTCCAAAACACTCTTAATGCCCTTTGGTCTTCGTGATCTACAACTCCCTGAATTTTTCCAAAGCAAATGAAGACTGACAGACACATGCATGAAGAGACTTCTCTAAAGCCCATTAGTTCAGCAGGAAAAAAAAATCAGATCTAAACTAATCACAGTCTTATTTTTATTCATGGGTTAGTAAATGTAGTTTTGTACCTAAAAAAAGAAAGTCTATGGCAAATTAACTGAAATACATCTTTGCTTAAATTCCAGGCTGAAAAGCAGCTAATAACAATCTTAAATACTGCTCTTTCTTTTCCCTAAACACAATGAGCCAATGGAAAAAGCATTATGTAGGACAGCAAAATTATAACCTTGGTGCCCATGGTAGGCAGAAGAATTGTTTGCTCAATCAAAAAGTCTTAACATGTAGTAGTATCACTTTTAAGGGTACAGGAATAACTTAGCTGTCCAATGCTGCTAAGCTCAACAACATATTTCTATTTCCTTAAGCTTTAATTAGCCAATGTGTCCATATGTACATGCCTTTGAGGGTAAATTTATTTAAAGTGTGATAAAAACAGAATAAAACCTTGGCCCGTCTGTAATCAGATGGATTAAAGATACTGCATTTATATAAACAGTTTTGAAAAGTGATGTATGAGAAGCTATCCTTGCTATTCTGCACGTTGAGGAAAACATTTGGTATTTTTGTAGGGTGATTTGACAAAGCATATCAAGACTGGAGGAGCCTCCTTGTCCTGTGCACCTCAGCTTTGTAATTGAAATGCCAAAGCACACGTGAAGATATAAGGCAGTGGCAGGAGGTGGGAGTTCACAGTTAAGGAACATACTGAAAATAAACAAGCTGTGCTGCACTTCACTGACAAAACTCTCTTTTCTATTTCCTGTCACCCCTTCAAAGCCAAAATGCCTATTGAGGGCAGGAATGGGTTCTGGTCAGCTGCTTTTTAATAAAGTTGTCAGCTAAGATGTAATTAGAATTCATCATTACTAGTGATGGAAAAAGCCTGAGAGTTTCAGATCACGAGATGGAATTGCTATGCATTAGAAAAACTGCCTTTTTAAAAGCCAAACACACTAATAGAAAAAAATTAACAGGTAATGTGAGCCTCTACAAAATGTTGTACTTTACAAACATGCTGGGGGGGGTTATTTTTCTACCATGTTTCATTTCCTGGTGGTCAGAAACACTCAAAAGTACTAATCTGAACCTTTTACTCCTGTAGATGCACGTGAGGTTTAGCACTGAATATGCAACTACACAACCTCATCTGGCTGAACCTGGGGCAACTAAAATAACTAAAATAATTCCTCTTAGTGCAGCCCTGGGTTGTGATTACTGCCAGTCCTAGGGATGATGGCTGAGCACTTGTGTGAGTGCTCCCTAAAGCCTTTCCCTTCTCTGGCAGCTTAAACAACAGGACTGGGCTCTCTCATGGATTGCTTCTAACACACAGAGCTGTGACAAGCCCCAAGGCTGGGCTTGGGTGTATTAAACTTTCCAGCCAAAATAAGGATACCAACAGGGTTTACTCAGCCCTTAGGCTGTTGAGATTCCAAATATGTCTCTGCCACACTCTGGATGTTTTTACTGCTGGAAAGTGCCACCCATCTCATAAATCCTTTCCTTGAAGAGAAGTTAATTTGCTTAGGATCTACAGAGCTGTCACCTCACCTGAGCCATGAATTTAGATTTTCATTACCTGAAATGCTTTATAATTTTATCTCTTTTTATGTCCCTTTCCTGTGATTTATGTGGTCTTTTGCCTGACAGACATGCTTCAGCAGGACCACATCACCCAAATATAAAGACTTCAAGCATTATTACTGTCATGTGGTCACAATACTCCAGTTATAGTTCCACACAAAGGGTTAAAAGACTGGTGTCCAAGTTTGGATGCCAAGTTTTCCCCCCAGTCATAATGCAGGCTGTTTTCCTATTCACCTTTTCGGAACCATCTGATCTCAGTGTGTTGTGAAGTAAAGCATCCACTCACTTTTCAACAACTTTGGAAACTTAGAACACCTGTCACTGCACCTGGATATATACACAGAGGAAAGCAACACATAACCCTCCTTCACACTTCTACACTCCGAAGAATCCAACAGACCTTAAAATAACAGAGGTAGCACAGCACTAAGTGGTTAATAGCAAATGAATGTTAAGCTATGCCTAATGTATAGTACAGTAACACAAATAGCAATATAAACACTAACATAAGCAGTAATGATTACTAGGCAACTATTTAATTGGCTATGAAGAAATAGTGGTTTTAAGTTGAATTATAACCGCGGATTGTGATGTTGCTGCCATTCTACTATACATTATACAGCATATTTTAAAAATACATTTAAAATAGTGAAATGCAAGTTTTCCACTGATACCTCCTGTCTACCGCTTTTATTTGCTGCATTATACTACAGTATTTAACAATGTAGGTTTTGTGAAGGCTATTTGTTATATATGTCATCTGTGTTTTGTTATCTATGTTTTTTTTGTTGTTTGGCGAGCGAGGGCGAACGGATGCTATCGTTAGTGGTTTGGCTGGACAAACCGAGGGCGGTGGCACAGACAAGCCCGAGCGTGGGGCAGGGACACGCTGTCACCCGTGTCACTTTAGCGACACTTGCCGGGATGGCCAGAGCCCCGGACAAAGGGGCGTGGGCCATCCTGGGCTGGGATTTTGGGAGGGTGTCTCGCACTCCTCCAGCGCGTCTCCCGGTGAGCGCCGCCGGCGGGCACCGCCGCCTCACGCAACCCCTGCACTTTGCCCCGCTCCGTGTTCGCCACCCC
>WEIU01015054.1:0-12259 GCA_013389925.1 Aegithalos caudatus
TGCTACAGGTTTCTAGAGGGTAGGTTATGCTCACCTCTAGCATTAATTGACTGTTTTTTTGGCAGACTCATCAAATGATGTAATATTTCTTAGGTATGGAACTTAACCTGACATCTCATTTCTGCAGAGCATTAGAGTGTGGAGTTTACAGGAGAAAATTGTGTCACTGTTGTGTTTTCTCTCTCCCTTGGATAAACAAAGCTTCAGCTCAAACCTGATGGTTTTTGAATGCAATGTTTCCCTGAAAATAGGTGGTTAAAAAAGGATATTGATAACTGTAAGCTCCCTGCTGTGAACTTAGGAGGACCTTTTGGAAGAAATCAGGCATGCTGTTGGCTCAGAAAGTCTCTAAAATATTTACAATAAGAAAAAGAGCAAAAGCAAGCGAACATTTAAAAGCATAAAGTTAGTCCCCAGCCTTCAAACCACATATAATTAGAGATAAATATAGTTTTTTTCTGTATTTTTCATTTTGTTACTTATTCACATTTCCACAAACTAATAGCATAAGTGAAAATTTTTCAGATTAAAGATGGTACATGACCTGTGTCGTTTAGATAGTCATTGCTTCTTTTTTCTTGTCTCTGATATCTGAAAAGTCTGCTAAGTGTATTGTTTCACTAGCTACATTGATTTCTTGTAATCAATCAAATACTGATTAAAAAATCATAGCTAATATGGTAAATTCCTTGTGTTGTAGTGGATATTGTCAGTAGATTTTAAAATTTCTTTGATTGCTACATTTTTTTTAACTTTCCTTAGATTCTTATAGTCTGTTTTGAATTACATCAACTGAAGTGAAATACACATCTCTTGCTGAGACATGATCTCAAGGGTTGCTGAGAGTCTCTCCCTCAACACAATAGCTATTGAGAATGTCTTCTTCACTCCTTAAATCAAACTCATCTCCTGGGAGATGGGAGATAACATCACATTTCTGTGTCAGGGGAAAAAAACCCACATCTCTACAACCTCCAGTCTGTACAAGTCTTCTTTGCTCTCCTTTTGACAGCACTGAACATGTGCAGTGAATTACTGCTGTTGTTCTGATGTTGGGTCTGCCCTAGAAAGGCACTTGAAAATTATGGGTAGTTGTGCTGCAGACCAAATGTGCAAGAGATTAGCTACCAACTGCCCAGGTTTGATAAAAGCAGAAACTGTCTTGAACCTGACTTCTGGTTCTAAAAAAGATTTCTTCCTTATCACAATAAGCTAAAATTCAATGAAATTGATCTAAATGTGGGGTTGACAAGCACACCTCAGATAAAAAGTAAGTACCTATCAAAACTTCCAGATCTGTTTGGAAGTAATGGCTCAGCTGAGTTTTATTTTGTGTGAGGAGAGATTGCTATGTTCCCTTTCTTTGAACCAAGATACCACGAGTTGTATTTATATCCCCTGTTGCATCAAATTAAGCAGAAACAAAGAAAATGTGCTCTACTTAATCAAACCTCTTTGTCTGCACTTTCCCTTCATAACTTATCACTGTCATGTCCCCTGACAGCACACCTTCATGCTAGCAGCACTTTATCACATTTTTTAATATCAGAATTTTAATTATTTTTTAATTTTTTAATTTATTACTTAAAGGGTCCAATTTAAAATTGTCAATTTAAAAATTTATGTATTTTATTATTTGTAAAATTGGTCTTTGTTGCAAGCAGTATCTATTATTTTTTCATATGCTGCATGTTTTATTTTGGATTTTCCAGATTCTTTGCATCTTCCAAATGGTACTGGAGCCCACAAAACAGCAGAGGAGTGATACACTCTTGAAAGGGAGGATAGGGAAGTAGGCGCTTTTTAGAAATGTAAGTAGAGGAATATTTTCATGGTGAACCGAGAAAAAAAGAGTATACGCAGGGGTACAAAAGCTGAGGTAAAGAAGTAAATTAAGATGCTGGAAATAAATGAGTAGGGATCAAGGAACTTACTGTGAGAGAAAAGGGTGAAGACTAGAAGAAAAGAAAAAGAATTGTAATAAGGATGAAGCTAAAACATTGGTCCCTGTCCTGCATCTGTGGTGGGGATTGTGGGGATGCATTTTCTCCTTATAAGAGTATTTAAACCTCTCCAAGATCCACACGGAAGTTGGAATCTGGGAATGTGTGGCCTTTAGGATAATTTGAGCCCTCCCTTCTGCAGGAAATTACCACCATTTAGTCACTATAATTAGGAGAATGGTCAGGCAAAAGAAATACTTAGCCTCATCTCTGTGTGGGAAGGAAGACAGTCAAACTCTAATGTGACTCTCATGTCAAACCATTACTGCTTTCACAGGTTGTTTTGTGGGGGTTTTGTTACATTGTAGAAGACTAAGGTTTCCTGATGCTGCTGTATTTTCTCATAGCTCTGATTGGCTGGTGATTCTGGTGTGAGTCAGCATGAGTAGGAATTCTAAATTTTTACTTCCTGTGAGTATGGCATATTCTTCCATTTGAGTTTATGCCAAAACATAGCTAAAATATAAAAGAAAAATTTAAGGAGATAGAATTTCAAGGAAAGGATACTGAAGTAACCTGAGTTTATTTTCCCTGTTAGCCAGCTTCATTGTGCATTACCATTTCAGTGGTCCTGGTTTCCTCATATGACTCAAGTTGTTCTCAGCTTTGAAGAACAAAAGAGTAATTAGATTAGTCAGTTCTAAAGATCAGTTGAGAAGAAAAGGTAGATAAATTGTCAATATAATAAAAGATGAAATTAATTGCTGACAAATCCATAGCAATGCATATTGGATGCTATTTGTAGGCACTGTTGAATTCTAAGTGATGATGTGTAGAGCTAGGAATGATTGTTTCCAAATCAAGGAAAGTCTCAGGCAGTATGCAGCAGCCCTTACAGAGGCAAAGATAAATATGAAGAATGAAAGGGAAATAATCTGTGTTTAATAAATTGTAGCTATGTTTAATAAATTGTGAATGCTTTTATTGGAATATTGTATGAAAATTTCATAAATAGACAAAATATAATTTGAATATAAAATAAGTTTCCCTTTTGTACATATAAAGAGGTCCTTAGAAATTGCTAAGAAATTAAATACATTTTAGTAATTTAGAATAGTAAACATTGTAAAACAAATATGAAGTTTTTTCTTCATTTTAATGAACTGGAACAGTAATGAAAATTAAACTTGCAGTAGGAAATAAGATTAATTATGAGAAACATATGTACCATGCAGAAGTGAGAGTCAGTAAATGGATATGGAATAGAGCTGTGGTGTGAATTCTTTTTCAAGCTACTGTCAGTTGGACATCACAGAACACTGTTTTGGCAATAGTATTTTATGTTTTACTTGGTAATTTTTGAAGGAGCCTGAGACCAAGCCAGTTTCTGACTTCACAGATAAATCTAATAAGGAAGAGATGTCCTCAACTGGGCAGGAACACAAACTCTGAGGCAGTCAGCAAGAATCCTGACACCTGTGTCAGTTCTGCAACAGTCAGTGGTGAGTCAGGGGTGCAGGTTGTAGAGGAGAGAAGGGTAGAAGGAGAGCCAGATGGTTAAAGGGGAAAACAACTAGAACAAGCAGCCACAAATTTATGTACAAAATACAGTAAGTGTCATCTTCTTATCTGGATGTGAAAAAGAGCCAATTTAGTGGTGCATGAACATACCTGCATTGTTATAATGCCTTTGATCTACACAGTATCATCAAGCAGATATATATTCTGCTGTCCTTCACAAGTGGTCAGATTGCTCCATAACAGTAAACTATCTATGAATTTTGCCCTCCTGGTCTATTTCTGAGTGGTTCTCAGAAAACAGTTTCTAGTAGTGTATGGTTATTTGCCAAGGAAGGAATCAAAGATTAGTTGTTGTACTGGTACTAAGTACATTTTCCTCATTTTGCCCTTTCCTGTGTCACAACACACCTTATGCGTTCCCTCATTTTTCAATCTATTTGTGCTTCTTGCCTGTCACTGACAGCTGCCCCTCAATGTCTTCTGCTTTTAATCTTTTCCCTCCTTCCCTGTCTACTGTGGTCACTTCACCTCAGTTGTACATCTGCAAATCAAAGCAATTTGGTATGCCAACAAAACAAAAGACCTGTTTTCATGCATGCACATGGCATTGTGAAAGCCACAGAGAACTTGTTATCCTCCCTCACCTGACCAGCACAGTCCTTAGGACTGCATTAGATCACAGTTGATATAAAGAGATTAAATTCACGCTCAATATCCCTCAATGGCCTTTCAAAAGCATCACACACATCAGCTGACTGAACCTTACTGCCCTACCAAAGTAGTCTGTTTTAACTCTTCTGTATAATAGAGGAACAAAACAGGCTTGCTGCCAGTCACAGTACATCAGTAGCAGAGCTCAGCTCAGAACCATGGTGTTTTGGCAACAGCTGACTACAAACCACCAAGTTCTGCTCTCTCCTGTATGCAAACCTAGAGTCCAGGCAGGGTCTCAGCTGAGACCACACTCCCCCAGCCTCAGCACAGATCCTGCACTACAGGAAAAGCTCCCTCCCTTTCCACATATTCATCACACTTTGCAAACATTAACTAATTAGTTAATCTGAGGTCCCACTTAGAACAGAGATACATTTTTAGCATCTGATTTAAAGCTAATTAATTAAGATACATTTTTGGCTTATTAAGCTCATCATAATAAGGACGTTATTTTGATTAGTCTAACACTGCTCGCTCATCTTATTTTTCTACTCTAAGCTCATATCATGCTTGATGAAAGAGTAAAAATTACTTATTGACAATTTAACAGTGAGTAAGAACAGCAGGGGACAAGTTTGCCCTTATAAAAGTAACTGTTTTGCCTTACTCTGTGATATCCAGAATGCATTTGCTTGGTAGGAGCTACAAAGGCCCACTTGTCCTCTTATTTACATCCAACACTGCATCCAGTTCAGTGGAATTGCAAAGCCTTCTGGAACATTCTCTCCAAGTAGACAATGTTTCTCTATATTTCTCTCCTGAAAAGCACAGAATTACCTCATAAACAATACTTGAAGAGAAACCAACAATAAATGTATCAATCCTCAGTTCTGATGAGGAGAGAACAGAGGGGACAGACCTTATCTATGTTCTTCAAAAAGCTTAAATCTTAGATGCTCCTGAAAACCAAGCCCACTAAATGCCTTTTTTTTTTTTTTTTTTTTTTTTTTTTTTTGGTCCACCTAAAATCACTGTCCATCAGGTTTTTACATTCCTGTACTATTGATAAGATTGTACTATGATACTATTGTACTATGATAAGATACTCACTCTGGCCTACCTTAGAATAAGGGATTAAAAAAGCAGGGAAACAAGTAATGACCTCCAGAAATCAATAGAATGTTTAAAGCAGATTTTTCAATGTAATCTTATGGACTACTAAGGAAGAAAAATATTTTTTGCAGCTTATTTCTACTAGTCTCCATATACATTTAAATGGACAACTTTTAAGTAAACTTCAACAGAACTTCTAGTCTCAATAAATTAATGAACTTGCTCATTTTTTTTTTTCATTGCCTCATATAACAATGTGGTGCATTTTTCAAGTCATATGCTGCTTCCCATTCTTCTTCTGCTTGTTAGAAGGAAGTAATTAATGAGTACCTAGGAGAATTTCGTTTCTTAAATGTAGCTCTTCACATTTCAAAGTCCCAGACTTACCATTGTGTGCGTGTGCCTATGCCTATATCTTTAATATTAGTCAAGATTCATTTATAGAGCTTGAGTTTGGCTATCTCATCTTTTCCCTTCTAACTTCCTTTTTATTATTTTGTCCCTTCCATAAAGACAGAGGGCAGGAGCTAAGGTTTCCTTCCCTTTGCTCCAGAAACAGGCTCCCCTCTTTCTTCACCTTTCTTCATATCTCTTTATTTCTTTACATATTTTTTATCACCCTTTGAATGTGCAATAAATCTATCACTTATCCAGCAGGATATTCAACATACATACATCTTAGATGTGTAACTTGCACAAAATAGGGATCTTCAAGCAAGACATATCAATACAGCTGCTGGAAGGACTGTGTTACCATTAGCAGAACATTCATAAAACAATCATTACATCATGGACTTAAAGGAAAACTTTCATAGTACCATTAAGAGACAAGCCTAAGAATTGACGCTCATAACTTTAACCCAATAAAAAATCATATAATGAGATCAAGACTTTAGAATTTCCCTTGTGCCAAACATCACTCCTACCTCATTGCTCCATTGGAGATAATTACTTCTTTTTCTGTATTCTCACAGGAGGTACTGAACTTCTCTCCTTCTCCCTTTGCTAACATATCACTCTGTCTTATGACTACTCAGTCCTACCTTTTTTTTTTTCAGACTGATGAATATAATTAAACTGAGACCAATTTTCATAAGCTGTTTGAAGTGTTGTTTCTGTTTTCTTACCTGAAAAAAAGTCTGTGCAAAAATGCTTGCTTATTTTTTTCCATCTGTATCAACTGCTCTAAAAAATACATTTTTCTATTCAAACTATGATCACCACATGTTCTCTACTACTGGAGAGACTTTCACTGATTTTGGTAAAAATGAAATGACATTTTTTCCCTTATGTGGTTATGACCATATAAACCAGGAGGACTGTTCAGTAGGATGCCATAGTTCCACTTGGTCTCTCTTTTTCCATTAATACTTGACATAACCTCTAAAGATTTATTTACCATCTGGTCAATGAGTAAGCTATCAGAATACAACCTGGCCTCCAGTTTGTAATAAAGTGGGCAGTCCTGCAATACTCAGTGGACCTTAGAGCAAGACTGTGACTTTAAAAAAGGAGAAAGGTATATTGTGGGCACAAGAATGAAGCAGCAGCATCCAGTCATTACTGCTTTCAGTTGCAGAAGAAAAGCTCAATGGGAATTGGCCTCCTGGAAAATTCAGCACATCTTTCACCCACAGGCTACGTGTATATGTTCAATTATGAATGTAGCATGGACTAAGTTGACAGAAGAAGTATGGAATTAAAGAATGAAGTGTCTGTCTTGAGATCAGTTGTAGCTTTGAGGAGCCATAAGTGTGATAATGGAGAAGGTATCATCATGGTGGATTGGACTGTCTGTAAAGTACTATGAGTCATATCAGCTGAGCTCATTCCATAGGGAAGAAATAGTAAAAAAAAAACCCAAAAACAAAACCTATACAGTGCAATCCAAAAAATTCTGAATATATCCTTGTCCCTGAAGCTAATTTATGTGTGTGTGCCTATTCCTATATTGTTTATGGCTGGTTCCTTCTACAGTAGCGAAGCTATTTACCACATGGCTTACATGTTATCCTGTAGCCCTAAAACACTATTACTTTTATGTTCAAAGTGCTTGAAATAATATGAGGAATGTTCTACTATCCACCAAAATGTTTTTATCACCTGGCACTGACATTGTTTATGACAGGCCCTAGGGTTCTTTAGTTGTTAAGGATGGGGTGGTGAAGAATTGTACTGGGTGGAGAGAGCTGACAGTGTTACAGTCACTGCAAAAAAGATCACTCTCTTTCAGTGTAATCCCTGATGTGAATCGTCCCCAGATGAAGTTAGGGTGCTTTGGAGAAAACTGGTCTGAACCATCCAGGCAAAGCCTGGGGAAAAAGGAACAACTGAACATTGCACTCAGCCAGGGGTCAAGCATTCAGGTTTGCTTCTTTTCATTTTACCATTTTATACATCCTTGAGGTTTCACTGCTAAGCAATTTTTCAGACTAACACTTTTGAAAACAAAAGGTCGCTGTGAGAAAAACCTGTTATAGTAAGTCTTTGTAGAAGAAGGAAGGGAAAAGGCTGTATTAGAAGGGAAAAAAGAAGAATATTTGGAGCCCTATTCCTTTTGAAAGAGTGTAAATAGAAGGCAGAAGGAAGAGAGCTGAAGAGAGAAACAAAGGTAAAGAGAGGACAAGGCCAAATATATTGTATAAGAGAGATGTGCAAATAAGAGCACAGAAGGAGGAAAACCAGGCAAAGTTAATCAATCTGGGAGCAAAGTGGAAGCTAGCTGTAAAAGGTCACAGCAAGGTGTGCTCATGGGATTGAATCAGGTTTTAAAGGAGGCGGGTGAGTCAGTCTGCAAAAAAAAAATTGCAGATGGCTGCAGGAAGATGAGATTTAATCCACAGGAGAACTGGGATAGAGGGAAAGCAGCACGTATGTTTAGGAGCCATAAGATAGAGGTAGCTCTGATTTTTTTTTTTTTTTTGTAATAATAAAAACGGTATCTTGGGCTTAAAGTGGGTGAAGTTGGTAGTTAGCAGTAAGTAGCTATTGGTAGTTAGCTGTAAGTAGCTATTGGCCTCATTTGATCTCAGTACTAACCAGATGTACCTGATATATTGTCTGATGGCTTTCTTCCTCTCTTACAAGGTTTTCTTTGTGTATGGAATTCAAGCTATAGGTGATGCTCAGGCACAGCTGTGCATTGATTCTGATGGTATTCCAGAGCAAGGGCCTTCTCTCAGTATGATCTCTCTTCAGGGAGTGCCTGAAACACAAGCTGAGGCTGCTGAAAGAGCAAAGGTAGACATGAGCCTTTAATTTTAAGAATTCAACTTTGAAGTTGCAGATGAGGTCAAGTCAGTGTTCTCTGATTCAGCCTGGAGCTCTCCACCACTTGGAGCTCCCCAGAACCAACCTCTAATCCCTCCAGCTGACCCTACAGCATTTGCTAACATCCTTGAAACTAGTCCAAAACCTCATCTGACTCTTCAGGCAAATTAGAAGAAAAGAAAACTTCTACTAAAACGAACTTCCAGGAAAGGTGAGGGCATCAGAATGGATAGATGACTCAGTGTAAACATACCACCCTCAGAAATAATGCTGAAATTCCAGACTCACTGTAATCTTAGAGAAACACTGTTCAGCACAGGAAATTAACAGTAGAATAGAAGAGGTTTGGATTAGTCATTAACTGGTTAGACGGATATATGACTTGATGACAATCTTTTAGTCAGAATCACAAAACATATGGTCACTTCATCCTCTTTATTTCAATATGTCAATCACAATTTTGAGAGATCCCCATCTTACACCCTTCTTCAAAATTAGTATTGGGAATAAGCACAGACACTGTGCTTTGTTTGGTCAAATAGGAGATCACCATTCCAAGCCTATTACTACTAGTTCATTTTGAGGACTATTAATGAAATATGAAAGGAAGGTGAACTGAGCTATGCATAAGGAGAGGACAGACATATGAAAGTATTCTTAGGTAATAATAGGATTCACCCTGCCTACCCTATGACTAATACAATGCACATATTGAATGTTTTGCTCCTCATATGCATTTATCACACTAGATTGGATGACAGATCTGTTGCTATCTCACAATATACTCCCAAAGCCTTGTCTCCAACTCCTCTGTCAAGAGGCTGTGTTCCTCATCAGATCCTTTTATTAAAAAAAGAATTCAGCTATGTGTTCAAAGACACATCAAAATTGAAGGAAATGGGTTATTTTGGCAAGCAAGAGGTAACATTTGGCTAGTTGCTGGTTTCATGCAGCTGCAGTTATTAGCAAGNGTACATAATACAGCTGCTCTGTCATGTGAACCAACCCATGATACATACAGCATGAAGAGGGGAATTACTTCAAAAGCACACTCCTGAGCCAAGCTCAAATGTGAATGTAAACAGGCCCAAGGTGTGCTGAGTGATTTCAC
Organism: Aegithalos caudatus; assembly: GCA_013389925.1. Taxonomy (NCBI): domain Eukaryota; kingdom Metazoa; phylum Chordata; class Aves; order Passeriformes; family Aegithalidae; genus Aegithalos; species Aegithalos caudatus. The sequence goes on from WEIU01015054.1 coordinate 9,613, forward strand.
AATGCCTATGAATTTACAGGGCACAAGAACAAATGTAAAAATGGGATATAGGTAATTGAAGAGAGAAAGAAGAGAGAAGACAGTTTTAACAAAGGATCACAAAAACTCTAAAAGAGCAGCTGTCTGATACATGGCAGAAAAGTTTGCCAATGGGAACAGTTATTCCTGTTCTTACACTGCCGTTATTTTTTCTTCTGCATCTTGTGAATATATATTGTAAGCAGAGGGGAGGATCTCTGAATCTGTAACATACATTGAGCCACTGCTTAGAATAAAATAATCCATACAGTGCTGGGATAATAATTGTATCTGGTAAGATTCCAGAGAGAAAATGGTCTATATTCTCTTCTCAAATCACTTTTGCACAACTGTCAATGCCTTGGCTCTGATGGAGTTTCTCCTGGTTTTCACTTTTTTATGAAACAGAATATCCAAAAGTGTCTTTATGATAATGTCAACCAAATCAATACCTTCCTTCCCTCTGTGTTTTTTTTTAAGTTATGATACATTCTAAAGCAACATCTTATTCTGTTTACAGAATAAAGAAACACTATGTGAAAGCTAACTTTAATTTTTAAAATAATTTGAATGTGTTTCTGGCTTTTAAAATTAACTTTCCAGATTTAATAATGCACAGATTTTGTGCACAAATAAATTCTTCCACATACTTAGAATCTGAGAATACAACTCATGAAAGAAACTGACATATAGGCCAGAACTAATTATAGGAAGTTAGCTAAAATATTATCTACAATTTATGACTGAAATGACAATCATTCATGGTTTCGTTTAACTTTTCTATTGCTTAAGAATTTATTTAACTCCCTTTACCATTTCATTTTGCATGTGTCAAAATACTGAATACTTAGAGTTCTACACATAGATGACAATACCAGCTAAATTCAAAATGCTTTTTTTGGTTATTCTATTTCAGAGATGATAATCTTTCTTCTATATTTACATTACATACAGAATGCGCCCCAATCAATCACTGTGAAAATATATGGACTTCTATACAAATTTTATGGCCAGAAGAAACAATTGCACCACTACCTTTTGGTAAGCTGTTTAATACAAGGGATATTACTTAATCTTTGCCTTTTTAAATACCAAAGCACAATTTTGTGTGCTGCTGAGTAATACCTAGTGGGAACATTAAGAGACGACTTTCCAGAGCTGTCATGAAACCTCTTTTATGTAACTGTAATATAATTTTGCAATTTTAATTTATTTTTGCTTTGAAGAGTAAGTATCCATGTGACTGTACTCCACCTGAAATCTTCAATGTCTGCTTTAATGTAAAGTAGCACATAGAAGAGGAATTTTCTTCCTGAGTACATATTCTATTTGGTCATCCTTATTTATCATCTTCATTAATCTGAGGTTGGAGTTTTTAACACATATATTGGTTATTTTTGATAATAAAAAAGCATAGTAACTAGTATAAATAATGTTAAAATAAAATTTAATTCAATTTTATTGATAAGTCCATTTTTTTCAAGACATGTCATTTCAATAGCATTGATGATTTTCAGATTTCTTCTGAAAAAGATTTTTTCTGACTTGCTTTGGAAGCTCAAAAATTCTTTTTATGAGATCAATGTTATGCCAGAAGAATTCTGATAGGACTGTGTTGAATTAGCAGGAAACTGTAACAGTGTGCTGTAAGTTTTTTAATCTTCATTATCTTCTAAGAATTTTCTAATATCAAAAGGCCCATTCTAGATGATTGAAACGAAAAGTTAGCTGATGTTTGTTGGAGGTAAGTAATTCTTTTGCAAGCTTTACTCAGTCCTTTTCTCTGAGCAAAATGCAATGCTGTCTTTGCAATGCTCAGATTGACTTTTCTAAGCCCTGAACTGCTGCTGATGGTTATCAGCACAATCTGGGTACTAGTAACAGTTCTACTGAATGGATAAGTTTTAATATCCAGGAAATTCTCACAGAGAGGTCAAAATCATCTTAATCAAAGTACTTTTCCTATGTATTAGAGACAGCAATAAAAGTAACTGATAAGATCACTGAATCTTCCACATGTTTAAGGTAGCCTGATTATTTCCAAGTTAAAACTTAGCATTTTGTTGGTTGCATTGGCTTTTGAGCTGTTAGGTCATTTATTTTCCTTTATCTCTCTTGGTATTAAGATCTGAGAATTAAATTTATATTAGACATTCTCCATTCATAGATGGTAAATTCCTTCTAGTTAAGTCAGAATTCTTAATTTTCTTTTCTTTACCTCACATACATGTTACAAAATACTCCAGACCCCCTAGCAGTAGCTTTCCCAGTTTTCCAACAGACAGTTTGGAATCCAACCAAAGCCATATTTTGTTTTATAGAGCAAAGCATAATTGGTGCACTTTAAGTCCAAAAGGTGAGTTGGGTGCAGAGTGGCCACATGGTGCTGACTGAGTGCATGGCATGTATTGGAGCATGATTAGGCTAATGGAACTCATTAACTGCAGTAGCAGAAATGTAATAAAACCAAAAATAGTTTGCCCAAACTATAACAAGTGCACATTTGAATTATAAATCCCAAATGCTCAGTGGTTTNTTACACTAGTTACTGTGTTTTATCATCAAATATGTACTACCTTGTAGAAATTAAAGATCATATATAGCAAAATATTCACCTATTATTGACTAG
>WEIU01015054.1:13342-24112 GCA_013389925.1 Aegithalos caudatus
AGTTCCATCCTTCTGTTATTGCAAGCAAGTCTCTTCTGCTTTTAGAGATAAAAGTTGCATGCATAGCATCATCTGACACTCTCTTTAGTTCTACTAGATGTTTTTTCATCAGTTATGTTTTTTTGCACCAAGATAAAAATTCTGCTCTCCTTGTAGTTAACTGATGACATAAAATTTCTAAGATTTCATTATGTGGATGAATTATTAAAGCAAATTTAAGTATGCTGAGCTTTTTACTTATTTCGTATATATTTATAACCATATATTTCAAATACAGGGATTTACATTATATATGTTCATGTTTGTGCAGTATTTATTTTTAAAAAACTGAAACCTATCCATTTTATCACATATCTGGTGACACTGTTCCCAACAGTGCTATCTCTCTTCACGGAGGATCATAAATTTGTGCAGTCATTGTGTTCCTCTTCATTCTGTGGTGAAATAAATCCCTCTCTTGCATTGCCCATCTTCTCTAAAAGTATGGAAAGATCCACTGGGGAGTCAGAGAACTGCTTAAAGTATGACTCACACATAAAGGTGGGTCAGTGTTTGGTCTGACTTTGGAGGAGACTTAGAAAAGTGAAAGAGGTGGGAATTTTACTTACTTTGATTTGCAGGCTTCTGCTTTTAAAAAAATAAGAAATGCTGATGTGAAAGTCTATCACTGTTTCAAGTTATACCAAGATTTTTCAAATGAAAATAATGTTATGATTTACATTTATAGTAAAAATAAAAACAAAAACCTTGAAACACAAAAGCAGCACTCAATATTATAATTCATTAAATATGATTGGTTTAAATGTGCTCACATGTTAGTATTTATATGTTTATATATGTAACTGTGGAGATACAGCTTAGAAACTATTGAAAGGATATAATAAATTCTTAATTTCTTAAAATCAAGATTGTTGTACTAGGGTTTGTGAAGCAAAAGACTGCACAGATTAATTGTTTCTGGACAGTGATGTTATGCTTTGACAGACATCATAAAGACTGGACAGCACAAGTTAAATCCTTGGTGCAAAGTTTCTAAAATTGATGTTGTTTTTCCTGAAAATATGCCCAGTAAATAATTATCCTTTATTTTTGCTGAGTGCAAGTCTAGGAAACCAAAAGTCTCAATCACATCTTTGTGTCTTTAAGTTGCATTATTAGGAATTAATCATTGATTTGCAATTAAATACCACAGCTGTGAGCTTGGCATTTTTCCACTTTCTTCTTTAGCTTTTTCTTGGTCCTTCCCTTTTTCTCCAATAGACAGAATTGTATTCTGCTCTGATGAAAATGAAGAAATTCCTTAAGTGTTTCTTTCTCTACCTGTATTTTTTAAGTTCTGTGGAAAATTCATGAGGTAAATATTCTTAATTCTCTCTCAGCCTTCTGATTCAGCATCACTTTGCATGCCTTTACAATTGTTTCTCCTCTCCTGCATTTTGGTGGCTCCACATTCAACATATTAATTTCTACATATTACATATTAATTTCTACATAATATATCTTGAATGTGAACCCTACACCATGAATTCTGAAGGAGCTCCAACCATTACTTATTTTGACTATTGAAAATAAGTAATTTTCTGCTTAATGTTATCCAACCTTTGAATATCCTTCCAGGCTTTGAAAATCCTTATACTTTCATCTACTAGGCTAATGATGTTGTTTTCAAAAATATTTCTGAGAAATACAGTTATGCATTGTATAATCATGTCATATTTTGATTGAAAATGTCACATGCTAAGAGTCCCTCAGTGTCTCTGGTGCCTGCTGACTTTTGTATCCAAGTTTGCACTGCACTTCGAAACCTACTACTGGGTTTCAATTTACTCAGTATATCTTTATGTCATATTTTACATAGTTTATATCAAATTTTTTGTGAGACCAGGAAATAAAATGCCTTTTTTTTTTTTTTTTTTTCCCTTTTGTCCTCTAAAGCTCAAACAAAACCACAAACAAGCTCTAATTCTGTCTGAGATAATTACTGGAGCACTGAATAACCAAAAAAACACATTCCCTATGAATACTGGTAAATATAAAGGAGAGTGAGAGATTACATTATCACATAGTCCATGTCTTCTCAGAGATTTATTTAGGAGGTTTTTATTTCCATAAAAAATGAAAATAGAAGATAAAAAAACATGCTTTCAGAGCTGTGTGAAAGTTTTTCACATTTTACATGGCCTGAAACAACAAATTTTTCATTGTTCTCCTTACATACACAGTGAAGCATCTTGTCTGAGTAAAATGATTATGAGTGATACAAAATAAATATTAAAGCAACCAGGATCATGTATACATGAGCTCTGGAGAGCATCATCTCTGTGTTGTGACATTTTAATGAATTACTTAAGGTAATTGATGCAATTAAAACATTTCAGCCTGATCTCTTCTGTTTGGGTAATCTTCAATTTAAAAATACCTAATGCAATTGGCTCATTTTTGATGAAGGGCAAGTGTTGGATTCTGCCAGCACTTTGAGGTTAATCAGAAGACCAAGCTTTCCTCAAAAGAGAAACACAATTCTTGATAGCTTTTCAAAACAGAAAGACTGTAGGCATATTTTTCTACAGATCATATAATCATAAAATCACAAAATGGCTTGTTTTGGAAGGGACCTTAAAGATCAGCTAGTTTCAAACCCCCTGCCATGGGCAGGGACACCTCCCACTGGTGCAGGCTTCTCAGATGCTGCAAAAGAATCACAATTTAGGTTATATCTTGTTTCTATATTTTGGAAGCTGGGTACAGAAAAAAAGCCTTTTCTCAGACTTCTGTGAATTATGATCAATTCTTTACATTATCAGGTCCTTTCTTGCAATTAATTAGTCTCGAAGTCCTGTCTAATTTTTTGCTTTTTTGAGAATGTAAGTATAGCCTGATTTACATAAAATACTGCAACTTGTAATGATGTTGATAGGAATTACAGAGATTAGTTTCATCCAGACTCCAAGGCTCTGTGGTTTTTGACTTTTTTTTTTTTTTTTTTTTNTTGTTTTTGTTTTTTTTTTTTAATGTACACCTCATGTTTTAATTGATGGTATTGAACAACAAAACTGTTAATTGAAATCTTCTGTAAATTCCCATAGGTGCCAGAAGAGATGCTGTAGTCCAGTGGATTACATTGCTATGTTGTATTTAAAAACATTCATATTCTGGTAAGTTTATTCTTTTCTTCACCATTCTAATAGGTATTTTTCATTGTGCAATTATGGTTTAATTACTTTCTAACACTTTAATCTATCAGTGCTTTGTAACAGTTTGAATTTAGTGAGGAGGTGGAACAGCTGTTAATACATTCATGGCCAGTTTCAGGGAGGTCATTAAATTACAAGAATAGACTCTAAACATTTCTAAGCACTAAGTCCTCCTGGGCATGCATGGACTGCAACCACATTTTTAAATCCCTTGCTACACTTCTCAAGGAACTTGCAAGCAGCATTGCATTAGATTTTGAAAAAAATATTCTTATCCCTCAAATATTATAGTTACAGAATGTTTGGAATTTTTACTCTAAAACTGTAGTTATTCAATATAGCATTTCGTGAAGAATAAGACCTTCAAACACTAAACTATTAGCTCTGAATAGCTTCTAACAGGTTTGCTACCAAAGTCACCTTTGTTTCTGCAAGAACAATGGAAGAAATTTAGCCAGAGTATAGTCTTATTTTCACAAACTTCAGAATTCAGACATTTGACAATAGGGCTAAATGTTGATCAAAGTGGTAATTTCTGTACCTCTTCTAAGATGTTTGAAAATGCAAAGAGAAAGCTGTGCTGAAGCCATGAAAGCCCTACAGGAGTTTGATCAGGATGAAGTGGCAGGTTAGCAAGGTGCACAATAAAAGCCACATGCTAGCTTCAGAAGTAAGCAGAACAGACTTCATTATGAACCTGAAGTTATGAAATTTGTAAAATATACATGAATATTTTTTCAGCATTAAAAATCAATATAAAAACCTTAAAACCTAGACACACCTAGTTTTATTGTTGGACATACTTTGTTTAAAATTTAGGTTTATTTTGTCTGTATTTAGAATTTTTTCTATTGTCATGATTTTTGTCTTAGCAAATTGTGCCAGGAATTTTATATTAAAATACATTGATAGACTAAAGACTGTATAGAATAAAACAAAACAATTTCATGCTTTCATGACTGTAAGTCAGCAAAAATCAAAGTCATTGCCTTTTGCCATGTTTCTGTGCTCATTGATATTGCAAAGCTCTAGGAAAAGGAGGTGACTAAAAAAGCCAACAAACTCTCCAAGTACCAGCCTCCACACTGCAGTATGTACTTTTCATTATGAATATCTTATACAGGAGATGTTCAACAGTGTGGCTTCCCTATTAGCCCTGGATTGTGCAATATCCAAGTATAAAGTTGGCCTCATTTTCATCGGTGCTTACAGCTCATTATCAAGTCTGTGTAATCTTACATTTGCTGTACTGCTCTGTAAATCAGGCCAGCATCTTTTAGTAGGGGTAGTAATCAAAAAAGGAGACTGGGGATGGGATGTTTAACTTGTGGGATAAATAAGACTGAATGTAAGTACAACTTATTTATCACACAGTAGGGTGTATTCATGCTGTTGAATGGTTCTAACAGCTGTTGACAAATCTAGCAAAAGAAATTTATATTCTGTAGAAAATGTAAGAAAAAATATATTCGTGTATTACACAAATATACATACATATCCTCTAGCCCCAGTGTAGACTCTGCCTGTTAATCCACCATCCCAGCACATTATCTTCTCTCTTTAACCATTTTCCCCCAAGTTTCCACTCTGTAATCCATAGTCATTGATAATTCCCTGTATTTCTATTGTGCATCTCTGCTTTCCTTCCTCAAATTAAGACCTGCACCTCAAGTCCTTCAGCTTCTTACGGCACATGGTATCTCTACAGCCCTGTGGTGTGCACATCACCCTTACCCTCTTTCTATGTCTTGAAGTAAGGCTTTTTCTGAGCTGCTTATATCCCTGCAGAAGCAACCCTACTAGCTCTTTAAAAGATGGGGCACAAAGCAACTGCATTCACAGTTTTAGAATTTCCCTCCCTTACAATTACTCCAGTTCTCACATCATCCTGGCAGAATATTTCTTATTCGGTGAAAGAAGTGAACAGTTTGACTGACCCGTGTCAATGAGATGTGGGTTATTACTGGGTGGGAGCTTGGTATGTAGAGTAGCTTCAGTTTTGCAGCCCTTTCTGCTCTTCTCTGGAAGTGCTTTGCTGCCACTGCTCCATGGGGTTGTCATTGCCAGCACTCCTAGAAGAGACAACCCAAAGGGTACCGTGATGCACGCGTGGATCACGCTCCCCCTGCTTGGAGAGCTCTGGTATGATGGCAGTGAAGTAGCAGTAGTAGAAGTCACACTTTCATTTTCCACTTTCACAGACACAAACAGTGTGTCTTGCTTGTAAGTGTGCTGCCAGCTGCTTAAGGAAACATTTCTTTCAGACAGATGAAGAGTTTCTTTGTAATTGCCATTATTTTAATTGTGTGTCATTTGCTTATGTAAAATCTTAATCGAGCAAAAGCTAGCCTTATTTTAGAAGCACTGATAATATAAGAATCATATGTATATCTTTTGAGTACAGTCTTTTTTAAGAGGCATTTCTATTAACAAGAAAATATTCTCATGATTTTGTAGAGCATTATAAATAGTTGGAAAAAGAAAAAAAAAATCAGTGAAGAGATTGATAATAATTATTGCCAACAGGAGCCACCGTATTGATAAACAGTGTATTGTATTAATAAACAGTGACCTCTTATTTGTAAAAATTCTTTGAAAATGTTAGAAGTATATTATTAGCAGTGTATAAGAAAAATATGTATTTTGCATTCATTCAAACTGATTTTATTTTGTTCAGTTTGTGGTGTCCCAGCTATGCACTGGAAGGAGATCCAAGCCAAAATTTAGAGATTCTAAGCTGAGACAGAACTCCACAAGGAAAGGATGACACATTCTCTCCTAATGTCTAGGTCAGACACCCCTCTGCTTCTGGTACTATTATGTTCAACACTACCAGTGTCTGGGGGATTATCCAATTTCATAAATTACTGTAAAAAACTCTCTGGCAGCCATCTCAGCCAAATGTCTCCAAGGATTTCTTTGGTTTCCAGGCAAAGCTATGTATAATCACAATAGTTGCACACCTTTTATGAACTAGAATTTTCCTGTTGCTTCCAAAAATTTGTCTAATATCCCAGAGCCAACTGTTCAGAGGGAAAAAATGACCCTGCTGGGGGCTGGGATCATAGGGGCCTCACAGGAGGAGGTGGCTCTGCCCACATGACATTGCAAATTAAAGACATACTACATGAATCTGGATGTCTGGATGAAGTGGATATGGAGTGGGAGCTACAGGCCTGGAAGGAGAAGGTGGCGAGAATTTGAGGGTCAAATGTATCTGCTAAGTTCTTTTTGCTACCTAAAAAGTAGACATGAATTGGGAGGTAACAAAACAGTATAGTTTTCAATACTTGAAAAGAAAGTTAATTACTGGATGACCTGGAGCTATGCATGAAGTTGCTACCTAAATTTAATAATCTCAATTAGGAGGTTAGTGTGGAATTCATCTCTCCAACTTCTGGCATTTACAACATAAGCTGAAGGCACTTGCACTTAAGAAAGTAGTTTGAGTCTTTTTAAGGTCAGTGGGAGAAGCAGAAAGCGATTCATTAGACCTATTACAGACATGCAGTTTAAAGTTTTACTCCCTATTTTTCCCACTGACCTTGAAAAGAAGCCTGAACTGACCAGCACAGCTCTTCATATCTGCATTTGGTCAGACAAATCTCATTTTTAGGCTCCCTAAATAGTTGACTTTCAGTAAGAAAATCAAAGGAGATGCCACCTTTAGGAACTTTGAACTGTCCTCTGGCTCACTACTGATCTCAAAAGAAAACCAAAGACAACTAGATTTAGCATTTCAGTTACATATTTACAAATTACACATCAATAATTCTTCTGCCTTATTTTTTCACTGTTTATTTTTGCCATTGGTGATAATCTGAGAAGTCAGAATGTATTGCATATTAATTAGGTTGGTTGAAGATGTAGATGCTGTTTACATTACTTACAGCCAGAAAGGACAGGATTCAAAAAGATTTAAAGAAAATATACAAATTTGGAGTGTGACAAGCAGAATACAAGAAACAGGAACTCTGGAGAGTTTTAACATTAAGGTAATAAAAGATAGATTTTTATTACAGGCATTAACTTTGAAAAGAGCAGAATGTACAGAATGGCACAAACTCCCTATGTAACCAGTGCCATCTTCCTGTCTTTGAGGTCAGCTGAGGTTGAGGACAGCAGTTTTAGTAAGAAAAACAGGTTTAGGGTTTTTTTTTGTATGGATGCAAAGATTTAGGTAGAAAGGTACTCACCCATTAGAATGTAATCTTGATATTAAAGGGTAGGTGAACTTTTAAAAGAAAATTATTAAGTAGTAATGCCCAGGTTCTCTTTATGTGAAAAGGAATTTTACTAGGTGTGGAAAGTGAAATCTAAGCCTATGGTGAATACAGTAGAAAATTCCTGTAAGCTGTTCTGCTTACATACATGAATAGGTGCCCACGGCAAAGACACCAATTTCTGAGAATTTAGAGGTGCTCTGAGAAGGTCAAAGTCATCCTCCTGAACTTGAACTTGTCAAAGGAGATAAAAGCTCCAATCTGTAATGAGATTGAAACTTTGATGGATTCCCGTCCTTTGGGAACAGCTCACAGGAATCATCATTTTACAATGCTATAGAATAATCTTTGTTGCTGTCAGACAAAGAGACGATAAAACAGGGTTAGGATCATATTTACTGTATTCCCTTGATGCTTTGAATTGTCTTTGTGTACTACAGGCTGTAGAGTCTTCTAGAGTAAACAAGTTGCATAAATTAGACAGAATATAGGGAAGGACAGGGTCTTCTCCCTACAGAAAGTCCTTTGAACTGAATCAGGCTAAATCTAGGTCAGTGCCTGAAAAGAATGTGTCAGCACTCCACATATTTCTAATAGTTATCAGCAAAAAGTGTAAAAGCTTGGCCTAGGAAACCACAGCCCAGCTTCCAGCTGTGACCACAGCAAATGCACTTAGAGGTTGAATTTTTTTTTTTTTTCATCACATCCTCTAGGTGGAGAATGTAATGTATGTGCTGCTTTTTCCTGAAGCTTGATCCAAAGTGTTTTTTGAGGATCCTGACACCTCAGCAGGTGGCTTTTTTGATTTGCATCATCTGAACAGTTCATCTGTCCCTCAGCATTTTCAAGTGAAAAGATAGCTTGAACTTGATATCATTTGATAAATTAATCTCCAATTACCTCTGCTGTTCTCTACTTACATTCTAAAATAGGTGATTCAACAACCTTATCAGACACTTTCTTTTATAACCAGTGAACCACGTTTACTGCAATTATTATTTGTATAGAGATTTTTAGCATATAGCTATTTTACAACATTAATTACAATTATCTAATTAATTTTGTTTTCTTTATAGGGGCAAGTATAAAACAAAAAATTGGTTTTATTTAGAGCAGAAGTTGATTTCAACTTTTATTAATTCCTAAATATCCTGTTACATTGCTAGATTTTTCTGCTATATATATTAATAATATTTATACATTCAAAGTCAGGTCTGTTTGACCTCTTAGGTAATATTAATATTGAATTGCTGAAAGTCATTGCTACATCTGACTTGCAAAGTCCTTGTTTGAATCTTTTAGAAGGACATCAATCCTAACTGCAGGTGATGAAAAATTTGTCATGTTCCATGATATTCACCTTCACTGTCTCACTACTAAATATGGCAAAACTTTTCCAATTTGAACTCTGATGACTTCTTTCAGTTGTTGATTCAAATTCTGATTATCTGTAAAATCCCTTAATCCTTTTCTTGACATCATAATCTTGACACTTTCTAGGTGAGAGAGCAGTGGAAGGAAGCAAAAGGCCATTGAAACCTCTTTGCATCTAACAAGTGATTTGATCCTAAGCATCCCTCTTTTGGCTCTTGGTCTCAGTCTAAAATGAAACCTCTTCCTTCCTCTCACCTGGAATAGCAATAACAGTGTTTTTAAGTCACTGTTTTGGCAAACCCACCTTTGTGTTTCCTCCAGCTGTTTGTTCAGTTTTTTGAGGCCATGAAAAATCATTTATCCCATTGCCATTTAACTGTTCTTCTCATGGGACTAGACACAATATAGACTGAAATTCGTTCTCTGGCATGAAAATACTATTTAGTGGATTAAGACACAAAAATAGTGACAAATTCTCATGTGGGCGTACAAATGTTCAAAATCAGATCCTAAAGAACACACTAATGACAATAACAAATGACTAATAATTTTTTAGATCTAAATTCCATTTGAAAATAGTATCTAAGAATTGTCCATTTACACTCATATAATCACTGTGTGGGAGATGGAATTTTATTTCAGTGTTTTAAAATATTTGAAGACAGTCTGTTAAAAAACCCCAACCACACAAAATCAAAACAAACCCCAAAAGGATAGCAATTATGTTCTACTATTCAAAAAGGTGCCAGTTACACCACATGCACATTTCATCATTTGCTACAGGCCATATTTAAGCAACTTTCTATTTACTGTAGTAACAAAAAAAGGCTGATAGTTTGTTGATGAGTGGTTGTCCAACTCCTAAATTCTTTGGGGAAAAAAAACATGAATATAGAAAGAAACTGCCTCACTTAAATTCCACTGTTTTTATATGTCTATGTTTTCTCTTCTTTCTCATTGAGAAAATCCTATATACCATTTACATACACACAAATTTCACACATTCTTATTTTTTAAACTAAAAGGTAAATTCAAATAAGCATCAATGAAAGTTGTACACCAATATGTGATTTTCAGAACTGCTTTCCAGTGTGTAACAAGAGCAAGTTCATATATATGTTATCTTTTATAATTTTCTTGTAGTTTTCTCTTGATAACTTCTGTAAAAGTAAAATCCAACAGGGCTGCTACAGGATAGAAATAAAAGAAATTGTAGACAACAACCTGAGAAACAAGAGAGCCTCAAGTAGGAAAGTGGTCTCATGATACAGAATATCAGATATTACTCTGGTTCTGTACCTGAACATAATAAAAAACCATAAGCTAAGATGCATAATATATTTTGAGCATGTAATAAGAGTATCTTTATTCTCAGCTTTCTACTTGCTGTCTCTGTTTTTCAAAACTGCCTTAAAATTTACTGCTTCTACACTCTCTGCAGCACCCTTTTGCATTTTGATTTTCCTTGTACTCTCTAAGACATTGAGAAGAAGAGAAGACACTCTTTTAATTACTTTTTTTGGAAAGAGCTGCAGAAATATACTTCTTTTCTTCTTTTTGGCCGTCTGTCCATGCTCAAATTTTCAGTTGCAATATTGAATAGATCACTTTTGAGGATTAGATACTACTGCTAAGGTGACTTCTCAGATTAAAATGCCTCCTCCTTCCCTGACATCTTCGGTCTTTGAAATAAACTGTAATATTTGGGTTTGCTCCTGTTGACATTCCATTTGTGTTATCACATCCCAGATTAACACATATTCAGAAGTTATTGCTAGAAGGGACTTGCTACTGATAAGAAATGAAACACACTGATTGTAAATGCAATTAATTCCAATAGAACATTAAGGAGCAAAAGGTTTTGGAAGTCCAGTATCTCCTTCTGTAGATTACTTCTGGTGGTCATCTCAGAGGGGTATACAAAGCAAATTCAGATTGTTCCTCATATAAAAGAGAGGGAAATATATTGATAAAATATA
>WEIU01015055.1:12473-22589 GCA_013389925.1 Aegithalos caudatus
AAAGCCCAGGAATCTAAAGTACTGGGATTATTTTAATTTTTTTTCTTGGCCTATTATCTTTTCACTGTTATCTTTGATACTTGAACAAGTTATTGCTTAGAGCCTAAGTCATCATTTCAATACTGCCCATGAAGTACACCTTATCCTGATTCTGCATCTTATTAGTACTGACAACTTTGATTTCCCTGATGATCTGAAATAAACTGCAGAGTATGTCAGAGATATATAAAAAGAAAACCAGAAGATAGGTTGTTTTTGTATTTAGCTCTAGAGCAACTTTCCCAGAATGCTGGATTGTTTTTGAGTGTGCAAAATTCAAAATAGAAATTCCTAAGTCTGAGAAAATTCAATGAAGAGTCAATATTTGAATTATTTGAAATATTTGGCTGGTAAAAGAGAAAGAGAAAGGATTGTGATTTACAGGTATCTGAGAAGGGACAGACATCTTCTAAGAAATATGTGAGAAGAAATTGAAGTTATAAAAGATGATCCAAGTTCTGAGAGTTGAAATTAGATGTATTCAGATTTAAAATGAAGACTGTCACCAAAGGCAATAAAGTCGTAGAACAACGCAGTAGTTGATACTGTGTATTTTCTGTTCAATTTATTTGAGATTTAGGGGTTTTTTGATGTTCTTTAATTAAAGCAAGCCCTTAGGTTCATGGCCTGTGCTGTGGTGTAGAACGTAGGAGCATAGCAATAACTTTCAGAACTTCTTTCTGCCCTTCTACTCTAAAATGTCTTGTGAATAAAACCACTTCTCTACTGTTCTGAGATAAGATTTAATATGCCATTATTTCTGATTTTTTTTTTTTTCTGTAATACTCCCTATTAGAGCTAAATTTTAAAGGACTGGTATTGATTGCACTTTCAAAAATACATTTCCACATAGCGTAACTTACTGAATAAAGAAGAGAGTCTATCATTTGGGCTGTGTGTGGACAGGATGTATTTTACTAAGCTGTGCAATCTTTTCAGCACAGTTTAATTAAAAAAGTCTGTGTCAGCAGATTGGGTGTGGAATGCACATTTCGTGGTCCCAGGTGAACCTATTTCATTATTAAATGTAAGGGCTAGGATTTTCAACACCTTTGCTGTCATCGCATCTGAGTTATGATGAGGCACAAGCCTGCAGTGTGGAGCTTGGAGCTCCAACTTCTCTTGGAGCTGTGTCCACCTAGTGTGTGGGGAACAGGGGATGTGCCAGGCAACATGTTCTCTCTTAGGTAACATTTTGGCTTGGCTGAGGGCTTTGGCTTGGGTCCTATAGCAGAGAGATCATAGCAGCTTCTAAGAGGAGGAATTTTTCTTTGTGGCCTCCCTCAAGGGTAGAAAATTGTTGAATTCATAAAATTCTTCACATTGATTGAAGTCTGGTTCCTGGCTTGGATTCTGTGGCAAAGGCATCCTATTTTATGTTGGCAGGGAGAAAATGGGCAACTGAATAATGCAACTAATATGATTGAGCAGATGTCATTTATTGTTTACATTAAGCTACAGTTACAGATTCTAAGGCTGCTTGTTCATGTGTTTGTCATTATTTGATTGGATTCTCTGTGTTGTCCATCCATCCAGCACGCACCCTCCAGGAAACATGATTGGTCCCAGGTTATGGCTCTGTGGGCCTCCTTTATCTAGCTCTTGCATTCCTGGTATTCTATTTCTCAGGCTCTTCTTTTCTTATTTTAGCCCTGTTTTTCTCAGTAACCTTGACAAATTCCTGAGGGTTCTGATAACAATAACGAATACCTACAGGTGGCAGTTTGGCTGGAGCACTTTGTATTCCAAGTTATGTAGATACATTGCTACAATTTTAGGGGTTGATGTCCTTGTATAACACAAAGACAAAGTTAATAAAACATTAGTATATTCATAGCTTTTCCGTTGTTACTAGCCATATCTAAAGACCTGGGCTTCCTAACAGTCCTGAGGTAAAATTCTGAAAGAACAAATGGTGGGATGACATCTCAACATTTTTCCACATAGGTAGGGTAAAGATGCAATTATACATTAATAGGGATGGAAACCCCCCTTTATTTCCTCTGGAAATGCTGACTTTGCTGAAATTTTGCTTTCAGCAAAATTTTTTGGAGGCCTGGAAGGGCTTTGCTTATTTCATATTTATTAGTTGTTTGCACCTCTATTACTTCTTAAAATTTATTTGCTGAATGTAGTAAAATGATGAAAAGTAAATTAATTTATTACTGAAAATATGTTTTGGTGATGGGTTGGGTGTTTTTTTTTTTAAATTTTCTTGCAGTATTACTCTGCAAGGATTTCCTGTAATTAGCTAAAGGTTATTGTGGAAATTGAAACTTCAGAAGCATTCATTTTAAATTAATATTTGTTTTGTGGAAATCAGTGGTGCTGATGGAACTGATTTATCTGGGAGCAACTGAGGAGATATTCTGTACTTTTCATAATGCCAATTAACTTTGTATCTGTGAAGCCCTGGGAGATGTGAAATTGGTGCTTACAAAATACCTGGTACACTTCATGGCTTGTTTTTGAAGGTTGGCTGTTTACTGTGCCTGGAAAAATTCAGGCATGCATTTACATTTGAAGTCAAATACCAGACTTCACACCTATTTGCCTAATTATTTACTTAAGTATAAATTTCATGCAAACAATGTTTTATTGAACTCTTAAACTCTCAGAGTCATTCACTTGAGTGAAAGTGTGAATATTTTAGGAATCCTGCCTGCCAGTGTACATTTTTATCTGTTCCAGATGAAAGTTTTATATTGTTCCTTCTAACACATGAGATGTAGTGAAAGAAGAGCAACGTGGAATTAAAATAAAATTTTTCATAGATTTGTAAGTATTGATGGATTTTGGATTTTATTATAGCTATGAATAATTCTCTGATTTTGCAATGCAAAAGTAGTAATTGTTTTGCTTTTGATCTTTTCTTCAGTGGGTTTTTTTGTGTGTGGTTTTTTTTTTTAGAGTGAAGATTAATTTCTTTTGATATTTCTGTTAGAAGATAGCTTTTAAAACTGTCACATTCATCAAATTCATCCCTCCTGAGACTTCAGTGAAATCAAGAATGAATTTGATCACAGTGATGGGAACTTTAAGAAAAAATATAGAGAATAACCTGTCCCTTTGTCCCTTGCAATCTTCTCATTTAGATAGCAAAAATATCCCTTTCCTCCTTTAAGTGAAGAAATACTTCTGTGTTGAATTTCGAAATTGTGTTCAATAATATACAGGGCAGTTTTTCTGGTAGCATTTTCAAGACATTTGAAATATTTTTCTCAATCCTTAGGATGACAGAAGCTGCAAAATAGCTCTTTTTGTCTATATTAAGTTCTGCTTTATCCCTCCTGAGTACTATCAAAGATTAGGAAACTTATTTATTCTTTGTGCTTTTCTGCTTAACCCGAGATCTTTAAAATAACGTGAGACAAGTTAACTGAAAAGATAATAAAATGAATGGAATTTTTTTCACACTGCTAATAGTGCTAATAGTGGAACCTACATTTAGGGTTATTATTTTAGAGGAGTATGTTATCATAAAATCATGAAACAGTCAGCCACTGATATAACTATTAATACAAAGCATATAAATATTTTTCCACCTGTTTTCGAAGTTAGATTTTTTCTACAAGGTGCTCTTTGTATGGTATTAACTTGTCCTAGGGTGACTTTAAGATGCTTGTATCCCCAGTTGTCTGTTCTATTTGTGCTGTATATTGAGTTCTATACCTTTAAACCTGGTTCTGAGAGCAAAGAGAGAGAAAGAAGCAGCGCAGTTTGTTTTGAGAACACAGCCCTGACTCCTCTGCATTCCTGCTCCGGCGGTGTTCGTCTGAGGCACGGACAGCGGTGGGGCAGACTTCTCCTGTGCTTTTAGTTAGTTAGTTTTAGCTAGCTGAGGCAGAGAAGTATACTGGACCATTTTTTTTTTCTTTCTTGGGACTGTTTAAATCTGTTCTGGACTGAAAACCCAGAGGAGCACCGAGGGCTTGCCCCTGCGGCCCACTGGGCCTGGACCCCCGGAGGGACTGGGAGTGATAAAAGACTGAGAGAACTGAACTGCACCCACGGCAAGGACTTCCTCAGCTCTGCCATCTCTCTTTGGAGTGGCGAGAGGTTTTATTGTTTCATATTATTCATTCTCTGTGCCTGTGGGTATTTTGTTTGTTAAATAAATAATTTTTTCCACTTTTTCCGAAGAAGTTTTCCTGGACCGGCTGGGGGAGGGGCCATTTGGGTTTGCTTTCTGGACGAATCCCTAATTTGGAGTTTTCCTCCCAAATTTACTCTAAACTAGGACATAACTTAACTACAGAATTAAACAAAGCGGAGAAAACTCCAGCTGTCTGCATACAGAGAGTGGCAATTTTACTGAAAGTAAGAATGACATTAGGATGTTTGAGATTTTTCCAGGCCCAAACACACTGTCCTCCAAAGTGACTGTGCATTACACATAGTCATTTGCAAGCTTTTCAAACTGTACTTCTTTACTGTCTTACTCTTGAACAAGAGATAATACACCTGTGAATAAATGTCCCACCAAACCATCAAACTACAGTGTTTTCCAGACTGCAGCAGTTTTTTGTATTGATTATTTTGTGTCTGATTTCTAGAAGAATAAGTTTTTGCTGTAGCTGCAAAAAACAACAAAAGTGGTGTTTTCCTCTCTGCTTTGAGTGAATTCGATGGTGTTTTTCTGAGAACACATACAAATCTAGAGGGATAAATTTTTTTTCCCCCAGAAAATGAGAATCCTGTCTTTCTAACAATTTAAGCCAAAAGTGAATATTGATTAATGTGCTCTGTCTGGAGGCCTATGAGTTTGGAAAGCAGTTGGAGCTTGGAAAGTGGTTAAGAAAAATTTTGCAATTTGGGCTTGATCTAGCTTCTCTCTCTGCAGCAGTTGGCATCTGCAAGATCAAGTGTTTTCCTTGCTGATTGTATTGTAAGTGGCCAGCTTCCCCAGCAACATCTATCCCACCATTGTCTTCTATGACCACAATGGCAGCCAGATATATGTAAGGGATAGACCATGATCATTTAGGTCTCTGTAGAGACCTACTCCAAGCAGATGTTGATTTTGCTGGCAGAGCCTGCTTTCTTATCCGTAATACGTGCATGAATGCTTTCCATGAATTCCACTTCTGGCAGCTAAGTAAGACCTTATGAAAAGCAGTCAGCATTTATCTATCAGAAGGAAAAAACACGAGATCAGCCTTAATTCTTAATACCCCTATTAGTAAGAAAATTGAAGTGATTTTTAATTAGTGTTTTGACTTTAATCATTAGGAAATACACATCTAAATTTTTTTTTTTCCTGATGTGAATATCCTTGGGCACATTGTTGTTGAATACTTCATCTGGAAATAGTATTGGTTCTCACATCACCTTTGTGGAAGACTTTCAACCTGATATCCTGGAACTGGGTTTTGTTGAGATTACAACAATCACAGAATAAGTCACATTGAAGGAGACCACAGTTGGTCATATGGGCCCATCTCCATGCTCAAGCAGAGTCATCCTAGAGTACATGGCCCAGGACTGCATCCAGATAGTTCTTGAATATCTTCAGTAAGGGAGATTCCACACCTTCTCTGGGCAATCTTTTCCTGTACTTGGTATTATGGACAGTAACACTCTTCCTTGTTTCCAGGTGGAACTTCCTATGCACCAGTTTGTGCCTATTGCCTTTTGTCCTATTGCTCAGCACCACTGAGCAGAGCCTGGCTCCATCCTCTTGACACCCTTATTCAGATACTCACAGACATTGATCAGGTCCCCTCCCAGTTGTCTTTTCTCAAAGCTGAACACATCCAGCTCTCTCAGACTTTCCTCACAAGAGACATGCTCCATGGTTCAATAATTTATCCTTGTAGCCCTACACTGGATCCCTTCCAGAAGCTCCATGTCTCTCTTGGACTGAGGAGGCCAGAATTTGAGTACAACAGCACTCCAGCCTGTGCTGGTGCCTGGGGTTATTCCTCCTCAGGTGCAGGACTCTGCATTTACCGTTGTTGAATTTCAGATAATTCTTTGCCCATCTCCCTCTCTGTCAAGGTCCGTCCAAAGGGCTGCACAGCCCTCTGGGATATCAGCCACTGCTCCCAGCTTTGTGTCACCAGGGAACTTGCTGAGATGTTACTCTGTCCCTTCATTCAAGTCACTGATGGATAAGTAAAAAATGCTGGGCCCACTATAGAACTTTGGGCGACACCACTAATGACAAACATCTAACTACATCTGGTGCCACTAGTTAAAACCCTCTGTGATCTCCCATCCACCTCACTGTCCACTCATCCACCCAGCCCACACTTCCTCAGTGTACCTCTGAGGATGTTTGGGAGACAGTGTCAAAAGCACTGCTGAAGTCAAGGTAGACAATATCCACAGCTCTCCACCCAGGTAGTTGTTTCATTTGGAAGGCAATCAGATTGGTCAAGCTTGAGCTACCTTTGGTGAATCCGTGCTGATTGCTCCTGCTCACCTTCTTGTCATCCATGTGGACAAAGATCGCCTCCAGAATGAGGTGCTTTGCCTCCTTTTCTGGGACTGAAGTGAGGATAACTGGCTGGTAGTTTNTTCAGATAATTCTTTGCCCATCTCCCTCTCTGTCAAGGTCCGTCCAAAGGGCTGCACAGCCCTCTGGGATATCAGCCACTGCTCCCAGCTTTGTGTCACCAGGGAACTTGCTGAGATGTTACTCTGTCCCTTCATTCAAGTCACTGATGGATAAGTAAAAAATGCTGGGCCCACTATAGAACTTTGGGCGACACCACTAATGACAAACATCTAACTACATCTGGTGCCACTAGTTAAAACCCTCTGTGATCTCCCATCCACCTCACTGTCCACTCATCCACCCAGCCCACACTTCCTCAGTGTACCTCTGAGGATGTTTGGGAGACAGTGTCAAAAGCACTGCTGAAGTCAAGGTAGACAATATCCACAGCTCTCCACCCAGGTAGTTGTTTCATTTGGAAGGCAATCAGATTGGTCAAGCTTGAGCTACCTTTGGTGAATCCGTGCTGATTGCTCCTGCTCACCTTCTTGTCATCCATGTGGACAAAGATCGCCTCCAGAATGAGGTGCTTTGCCTCCTTTTCTGGGACTGAAGTGAGGATAACTGGCTGGTAGTTTCTCTGGCTCCTGTGCCATTTTTGAAGAGTGGTATGCCATTTGCTTTCTTCCAGTCCTCAGGCACCTCTCCATGACCTTTCAAAAACAATTGTGAGTGGTCTTGCTATGGTGTTCACCAGCTCTCTCAGCACTTGGGGATGCATCCCTTTAGGGCCCATGGGCTTGTGGATATCAAATTCACCAGGGTGTTTTCTATCCCACTTCTCCTTGACCTACCTTCCTTCCTACCTTCCTTCCTTCCTTCCATCCATCAGAGATTCCTGATGTCTGGTCTTGTCAGTGAAGACTGATGCAAAGAAGGCATTCAGTAGCTTTGCCTTCTCTGTGTCCTCTGTTATCAAGTGTTTCCCCTCCATTTAGTAATGAGCACACATTATCTTTTGCTGTCCTTTTGTTGTTGTGTTTGAAGAAGCCTTTCTTGTTGTCTTTGACATGCTTGGCTAGATTAAATTCCACATTCCTCATCTCATTTCCATTTTGTAAATTCTCTGTAACCATTCCAAGTGGCCTGAGTGCTTCCATCCTCTCTATATTTCCTGCTTACTGTTTGAGTAGTGATCAGACTTCCTTGCTCATCCACACAGGTCTCTTGTCCCATTTGCCCCATTTTCTTACTATGCAGTCAAGAATGAAATGTCTCACTTCAGTCTCTTTTCTTTTCACAGAATCATCTGTAGGGTATGGAAACAGATGTCTATCAGCCAAAATAGGTTTTCTAGAATCAGCCTCAAAACCGCCTTAAAAGAAAACTGGAAAAATAAAATTTAAGTACAGGAATTTGAATCCTGAGGAAGAAAAAATAGGAGAATATTTTTATGCACTAGTTTTTTATGTGTGTTTTCTGACAAAAATATTGGTCAACTGTACTTTTATTGGAAAATACAAAATCACAGGAATCCCTAATGAATGAAGAACTTTTACTGGCCTTTTATGACACCTGTCAAAGTCCATTGAAAACACTTTTTTCATTTTGAGAATATTTTGTTGTAAATTCCAGTATAATCACACATTTGTTCCTCATGTCTGTTTTGAGCTGTTTGACATCTGCTAAAGCTTCCTCTCCTGCGTCTCAAATTTTCTTTTTGGAATTTCCAGCTTTATTTAAATGTGTCATTATGGTTGCAAAAGAGTCTAAATTTAGAGCTTGAAGAAGACTTGAGGAAATGAGCATGGACTATTCCTAAGGGAATCATCTGCACTTCAGTAGTGTGTGTAAGAGATTTAGATAGCTAACTTGTTTCTAAGGTTTTGACCCTAATCAGGAAAAGAACTGTAGGAATCCCATTTTGCTTCTTTTCTAGGGCTATGGGTCTCTAATACCACATGGATTGTTATTTCTTTGCATGACTTTTCAAAATCACCGTGAAATACCTTATTTAAGTTTCTCTCTAAGTGAAAAGCTTCATATAGTTATCTTTTATAAGGGAATAGAGAGACACATTCCCAGGGGACTCATCCATATTTCTTTAGCTCTTGAAGAAGAAGCAATCAGCAATACCTAAGTATGTCTGCAAGGCACTGAAGGGAGAAAAGTCTTCACATTTTTGACCCCATCTTTTAAGTGGAAAATAGAAAAGACAGAATTGCTTTAAAGGACTAGAGGATACCTTGCTGAATACCTTGGAGTCCCTTTTTCCTCTGGTATTGTCTCTCTCCATGTAAAGTCTTGCTCCTATCATGCATCTTAGGCACATCTGTGAGGCACAGCTTAATGAAAGTATGAGTTGGTTATGAGTATTTTTGACAAAATGCATTTTCACGGGGCTTTAGCAGGTGTGACTAATCTTTCAGAAAGAAAGTCTGCTGGATGTAGTCTTGTATTAAAATCTTAAAAAAAGAGGCAACACTACTTATTTCATATACAGCACTCAAGTTCAAATCTCACCTCAATTAAATAAGTATCTGTAGAAAGTGAAGTGCTTCTAACAAGAAAATATTAAATGAAACTCACTCCAGGATAGAGAGTATATGAGAGAATTTGAAGTTATCATGGTTTAACCCAGCCCCGTGCTGCTACTCACTCCTCTCCCACTAGCAATGTTGGGAAAAGAGTCAGGAGGGGAAAGGGCAGAAAACTCACAGGTTGAGATAAAGACACTTAAATAGGGGAGGCAAAAGCTCTGCATACAACCAAAGTAAAACAGGAATTCTCTGCTTCCCACAGGCTGGGAGGTGTTCAACCATCTCCAGGAAAGCAAGACCCCATTCCATGTAATGATTACTTGGGAGGACAAACACCATCACACCAAATGTCCTCCCTTTTCTCCTTCTTCCCCTACTTCACATCCTGAGCATGATTCCTGAGATGCCTGATGGAATATTCCCTTGGTCAGGTTGGATTGTCTGTCCTGGCTGTGTCTCATCTGAACCTCCCATGGAGCCCCAACTTCCCCAGAAGCATGGTCTTAGGAAAAGCAGAAAAGGCCTTGGCTCCGTGCAAGCGCTGCTCAGCAATAAGAAAATCATCTGTGTGCTATCAACCCTGGGTTCAACAAAAATCTAAAACAGCCCCATGCTAGCCAGCCTGCAGAAAATTAGTGCTAGCCCAGCTGAAACCAACAACAATGACCAAACCTAAACAAGTGTATCCTGTGGAATTAAAGATGGACACTGCACTCCAAGTGCTTCATTAAAAACATCAGAAAGCTCCAAGCATCAGCACTTTGTTCTTCAAGAGTCTCCCATAACTTTTCTCTGTAGCCTCCCAAGGGTAGCTCCACACAGCTCTGGCTCTTTCCCTCTTTCTTCTTCAGTTCCAGCTGGCTCCTTCCTGTCCCTATCACGGGGCAGACCCTGTCTGTCCAACATACAGCATCTGACCGTTCTGCCCCCTACACAGCCTCTTGTCCCTTTCCCCTCACAGCACAGCCAGCAGACCCCAACTGACCCCTCCCAGCTCACTCACTCTTTATCACACCCAGAGCTGGGAGAACAACCCTATCCCCAGCAAGAACAAGGCTGTTCCCCCACTTGAATAATTAACACAGCTGCAATATA
>WEIU01015056.1:0-31208 GCA_013389925.1 Aegithalos caudatus
GAGCACCGGCGCCTGGCCGCCTTACCCTGCCCGGCGTGGTTGTGGCGCCGCCGCCGCCAGGCCTTTTGTGCCGGGAGACCGGGTGGTCCCGGGGTGGGGGGAGCGCGGGGAGGCCCCGGGAGGGAGGAAAGGCCGGAGGGAGGCAGGAAGGCCGTGAGCGGGTGGCATTTCTCGGCAGCCGTGCCCCGGCTGTCTCCGGAGTACCGGCCCGCTTTGGGGGGCTCTTAGGCCTTCTGGGTTGTTCCGGTGCGGGTCCGGTTGGAGATTCCGGGTGTTTTCCATGGGGGATACGCGGCTCTGGATGCGGGTAACGGCCCGGCTGTCCCCGGGGCCGGGGATTATTTACTGTTGTGTTATTGAGTTGTAGTTTAAAGTTAGATTGGTTACATGTGACTTAAAGTTATGTTGCTGACGTAGGTTCCTTTGGGTGGTTTCAGGGGGATTTTGTGCTCTTGCTAAACTTCCATTAGAGGCCTTTGGCGCGAGGGGTTCCCCTAACTGGGGGTGCAGCGAGTGGGAGAGGGGTGTTGTGTAATATCCTCCAGGTTTACTAATGCTGGTCCAGCTCTTGTGTTCACGGAATAACAAAATCCCTGGGGCTGGGGGAGATCTCCCAGAGCATCAGGGAATGCCAGCTGTGCCCCATGGGCACCTTGTCCCCAGCCCAGAGCCCTGAGTGCCACCTCCAGGTGCCACCTGCAGGGATGGGCACTGCCAAGCTCCCTGGGCAGCCCCTGCCAAGGCCTGAGCCCCCTTTCCATGGGGAAATTCCTGCTGCTGGCCAAGCTGAGCCTCCCCTGTGCCAGCCTGAGCCCCTTCCCTCTCCTCCTGTCCCTGTTCCCTGGGAGCAGAGCCCGACCCCCCCGGCTGTCCCCTCCTGGCAGGGACTTGTGCAGAGCCACAAGGGCCCCCCTNGGAAGGAGGGGTGGGTGTGAAGTACAACAAAATGCACACTGTGGGAGGGTGAAGTCTTTCTATAACTCCTTTTTTCTTAGAAAATAATTTTTCAGGTTTCTTCTTAGGTAGAGTTTTGTGTTCAGTGATCTCAGGACAATATGAGAGCAGTGACTTAGAAAAGAGGAACCACAGAAAATGAGGATCTTGTGAGTTTGCAGATAAGGCTGAGAGTCACAACATCAGACAGCTGGAAAGTGCAGGTGATTTTTATCTGGCCTGAAAGGGAGAGCTGCACTGGGGCAAGGGGAGATGGCTGAAAATATTCCATAGGCATGGAGAGGTGTGTTTGGGAGCAGGTCCTGGTGCAGAGGGAGCTGGGGGGGGTGTCAGCCTGGAGAAAAGAATGTGCTGGGTGGACCTTTCCACTATTGTAACTCCCTGACAGGCAGCTCAGCTTGGCCAGCAGCAGGAATTTCCCCATGGAAAGGGGGCTCAGGCCTTGGCAGGGGCTGCCCAGGGAGCTTGGCAGTGCCCATCCCTGCAGGTGGCACCTGGAGGTGGCACTCAGGGCTCTGGGCTGGGGACAAGGTGCCCATGGGGCACAGCTGGCACTGCCTGGGCTGGGAGGGCTTTGCCAGCCCCAGGGATTCCATGGGAGAAGGTCAGGAGGGCTCAGGGTGCAGTGCTCCCTGTGCCAGAGGAGCTCTCCCAGGAGCCTCTCAGCTTGGGGAGCTCTGTGAGTTTTTCAGAGAAGCTTTTCCTGAAGTTTTCACTGAAATCCCTCTTCCTGTGACAAATGAAGCCTGTAAGGATTTGCCTGTGGAAGTGTGGAGACCCTTAACACTTCAGCATTGTGGTGTGTGTCTGTTGGAATAGTTGGGATGACACAGATCATCTTTTTAGTTCTTCTGTCAGGGCAGTGTGGGCTTGTGTGCTTGTTCTGGGCTGATTCAGTCTCCAGCTGTTCAGGGATGCTGGAAGGCTCTGGCTGCTCCCAGTGTGGATTTGGCCATTCCCAGAAAGTGCTGTTGGTGTTGGGGAAGCAAACAGAACTTCAGTTTCCAGGTGGATCAGGATTTCCCTGGTTCCTCTGTGCCTGCCTTGGCTGGCAGAGGTCAGGGGAGCTGCCACACCTGGGCACTTGAACTGGAATTGTTGGCTTTGGGAACGTTCCTGGCCTGGGCCATTCCTGGATTGCTGATGTTCTTAGTTCTGAATGCTGTGTGTGGCTACTGCTGCCAGGGAGCTCCTGGGAATGTGGGGAATTCCTGCATTTCCTGCTGATGTGGAGGGGAGTGGGGCAATACAATATGTTTTTGTTAATAGGGCAGTATTTTAGTAATGTGTGTTTTTTCTGGTTAGTATTGTCGTTTTATTCTGGCTAATATGGCTTTTCTTGGATCGTTCCACCCGTTATTTCTGTTAACATGGAAATTTTGGGGGTAATACTGGCTTTTTTAACATTAGCATTTTTCGGCTAATACGGCTTTTGGGGGTTAATACAGCATTTTGTTTTTCTAGTTCTAGCTGTTACTGTTGCTAGTATTGCCATGTTGGGGATACTATGGATTTTTGGGGGGTATTACTGGCTTTTTTTTTTGTTAAACTGACATGTTTTTGGCTAGTCTGGAATTTTCAGTGGTGGAGCTGCAGGGAAACATCCCAGAATTCCCTGCCAGGAGCTGTGGGGGCTGTGCTGGATTTGTTGACAAACTCAGAGGGTTGGAGCAGAGTTTGTACCTGGCTGTGCTCGGGGAGAGGCAGCAGGGAATAACCAAACCATGGGGATTGGGAAGGGAACAGGCCCAGCAAAACTCCCTGGAATGAGGGAGGCTGCACTCCTGTCACCCCTGAGCAGTGCATTCCCCTCTGTGCTGTGGGAAGCAGTTGGCAAAGAGGGTGGAACAGGGAAGTCAGTCCTGGAGAGGGCTGGGATTGCCATGGGATCAGCCCAGGACAGGCTGAGATGGGCTGGAGCTCCAGCCATAATGAAGGGTTTAGGGACACTGGGGTTCAGTGACACCTCCTGGGCTGTGGTGTCACCGGAATGTTGGTGTCCTTGTCCCCCCAGGGTTCTGGAGGGTTTGGAATTGCACAGGGCTGTGGGGTTGGTGCTGAAGGATTCTGCTGGGATTGCTGCCCTTGGCAGTGAGGGAGGTGGAAAATGGGTTTGCCAGGATGAGCTGTCAATAAAACCTGAGTTTTGCTTTCCAGGTCTAGGAAGAAAACCGGACGTATCTCCAAAATGTTTAACAAATCCTTTGGAACTCCCTTTGGAGGCAGCACTGGCTTTGGGACAACTTCAACTTTTGGGCAAAGTAAGTAAAAGATCTCAGGTGGTTTTTAATGAGGTGTCTTTTCCTGGAGTGCAGCTCAGACAATCCTGTGGGGGTGGTGATGCCTCGTGGGATGGAATTAGGGAGCTGCTGGGTGTTGTTGTGGGACATGACATAAAGATGCTTGACTCCAGTTCAAAGGCAGGAGAACATCAGGAGCTTTATTTACAATTCCTCCAGCCTTTTTATACCATGCTGTGCTAAAAATGCACATTATTGGTGCATGGGATTGACACCTCTCTGCATTGGTAAAGTAACAGAAACAACACCTGGGAGAGGGATTGTTATGGGAAAATGTTGTCCACTAGAAATATTTTGAGTTATTTCCAGAAACTGTCCTTGAAAGAAAACTCTCCCAAGAAATCTTCCCTTGGGAAGATAAATCAGGCACTGCCAGTGTGGAAACCTTTCAGACTCAGGAATAGCAGACCCACAGCTGGGTGCTCCAGCTGGCTTGGATGAGGTTCGGGAGCCTGAGGCTTCACCCCAACCAAGCTTTTGTTTGGGCAGACAAGCAGGGTTCCACCAGGTCTGCTGAGGGAACTTCCTTCTGCAGGCAGGGTGGGAAGTGCAGCGCTCAGGGAAGGTGCAGTGGCTGTTTTGTGTGGAACACGGCCTCGGTGTTCCTGGAGGGCTGGGGAGGAGGAGCAGCGTGCCCTGGGCTGTTTGCAGCCGCGCTCACCGGGCTGTGCTTGCAGATGCCGGCTTTGGCGCCAGCAGCGGCGGAGCCTTCGGGACCTCGGCCTTCGGCTCCAACAACAACAGCGGCAGCCTCTTCGGGAGCACGCAGACAAAGCCAGGTACTGCTGGCACTGGGAGCCCAGCCCGCCCAAACCCCTCCCCAGGCCAGCCCTGAGCCTGGCAGGGACTAACGGCCTGCTTCTGTCTGCAGGGGGCTTGTTCGGCTCCACCACCTTCAACCAGCCAGCCACCTCCTCCACCAGCACTGGCTTCGGGTTTGGGACATCCACTGGCACATCAAACAGCCTCTTCGGGACCACCAGCACTGGTGGGAGCCTCTTCTCCTCCCAGAACAATGCCTTTGCACAGAACAAACCGACTGGTTTTGGAAGTGAGTGCGACTGCTGTGCCCGTGCTGTTGGGTGGGAGAGCGGGGGGAGCTGGATGTCCCTGGGGTCAGGGTGGGGCTGGGAGGGTTCCTCCTGCAGGATACAGTGACATCCCTGTGCCCACATGCTCCTGAGTCTGTAGCTGTGATTCCAGCCCTACATTTTACAATGAATTGCTAAAGGTGCTTGGCTGGATTTTTTTTTTAATGCTGATATCTGTTTTGGTGCAGTTTGATTTTAGGTTTTTATTCTGTGGCAGAGCAGTTACAGTTGGGTTTGTCTGTGGCAGGAGAAGACAGGGAATGCTGTTACACACTCCTGTAATTTCATGAGGCAAAAGCAACTGCATGCAGCCCCTTCTGAAAAAAAGAAAAGGAGCCTCACTGATTCTCTTTATTTTAAAATTACTGTGTTATTTTCTTCCAGCTTGTTGGGAGTAGAAGGAAACTGGCTGCTGTGGTTTGTCTGGTGTTTCTGGGGTGTGAGTTAGGGACACTTCTGCAGCACAGAACTGCATTAGCAGCACCATTAGCTTCCAGCTTTGCTATCAAATTATTTTTCCCAGCTGTTTTTTTTTTTCTGTTTTCAAACCAAATTATTCTAGTTTGAGTGAAGTAACAGGGTTTAAGTTTTAAACTTTGGGTTTGTTTTTATACTGATGTTGTTATTTTATGCTTTATTCAGACTTTGGTACAAGCACCAGCAGTGGAGGGCTCTTTGGGACCACCAACACCACTTCCAACCCCTTTGGGAGCACATCTGGCTCTCTCTTTGGCCCAACCAGCTTCACTGCTGCTCCAACTGGCACAACCATTAAATTTAATGTAAGTTCTGCTTTTTCTTCTTAGTCCAGCATGTTCTCTGTGGGAAGCATTCTGTTTTGCAGTTGTTTGTGTGATGTCTTGGCCACTGAGGTGAAAAAATGAGTTCATGAGCAAGTGTGAAACGCTTTGAAAAGATCCCCTCTCAACACTGCAGTTCCAGCCTTGCTGGGTTTAGAGCTGTGCTAGCACTGAAAGGGTGAAGGAGCTCTTAAAGCTGAGCCTTCCCAGGAAATGCTGTGGAGTTCAGGGTGATCCATGGCAAATGCTGGCAGCAGTAAGGCTTGGAGACCTCTTGGGTGAGCCCAGCTCTCCTGAGCCAGCCTGGCCTTGGGAATGGGGGCTGGAAGGAGGGGAGTGCTGTCCTGCCTCCCCTGGATGAGTCCCCTTTAAGACAGGATTCAGTAACTGCTACAAAGTTCTGTGGCAGTTGGACCTGGAGGGGCCCAGCAGAGGCCCTGAGGAGCTGGGCTGACTGGGGCCTGCTGGAAGAGGGACTCTTTTCCCAAAAAACTGTTCTTGCACAGCTCAGCCCTCTTCATTTCTGCACTGAGCTGATGTAAGACTGAGGCTTTGGGGGTAGAGCTGTGCTGCTGCCTGGGCTCTTGCAGTGCTGCTGATTTTTACTTACATAGCACTGCTAAAAAAGGGGATAGTGAAATTCAGGCAAAGCTCCAGGATTTGTGTCAGAAGCTGAGGTAAACTGCTTTTAAACTGAAACCAAAAGTAATATTGCTGGGAGTTGTTTTGAGTGTTCCTGGTGAAAATTCCACTCTTGATCATCATTGAACACACCTGGGTGAGGCCTCAGCTGTACAAATAATGATGGACTCATAAAACCATGAAATCACACAAAGGTTGGGCTGGGAGGGACCTCAGAGCCCCTGCAGTGTCAGCCCTGCCATGGCAGGGACAGCTCCCAGTGTCCCAGGCTGTCCCCAATGTCCAAGCTGGCCTTGGGCACTGCCAGGGATCCAGGGGCAGCCACAGCTGCTCTGGGCACCCTGGGCCAGGGCCTGCCCACCCTGCCAGGGAACAATTCCTGCCCCACATCCCAGCCAGCCCTGCCCTCTGGCACTGGGAGCCATTCCCTGCCTCCTGTCCCTGTGTCCCTTGGCCCCAGCCCCTCTCCAGCTCTCCTGGAGCCCCTGCAAGCCCTGCCAGGGGCTCTCAGCTCTCCCTGGAGCTTTTCCCCTCCCTGGAGCACCCCCAGCTCTCCCAGCCTGGCTCCAGAGGGGCTCCAGCCCTGGAACAGCTCCGTGGCTCCTCTGGATCTCTCCAGCAGCCCCAGCTCCTCCTGCTGCTGGATCTCAGGGCTGGAGGCTCTGCAGGTGGGGTCTTGCCCGAGCAGAGCAGTCACTCAGAGCCTCAGGTGTGTGCTAGGTGTAGGATTTCCCAGGATCTGCAGGGAGTCCTGGCTGTGTTCCCCAAGTGTGTCTGGGTTTTAACCTGGCCCTTCCCTCCCCTCAGCCCCCAACAGGCACGGACACCATGGTGAAATCAGGCGTGAGCACCAACATCAACACCAAGCACCAGTGCATCACTGCCATGAAGGAGTACGAGAGCAAGTCCCTGGAGGTCAGTGCTGGGGGACACAGCCCCTCCCTGGGCCTTTCTGGGCCACACCCAGTCTGTGCTCATTAGTGGAAAAGTGCTAATGAACCTTCCATGTCTGCGTCACGCACGGGGGTGTTGTCCAGTAAAGCAATTAATGCAACGCCACGTTAATTGCAGTTGGGTTTAAATGCTTAATGCAGCTCTGGAAGAGCTGAAATTCCATCTTGTCAGAAGGACATGAGATCCTGTTGGAGCAGCCCAGCTCTGCAGAGAGAACAGCAGGATCCCAGGCAGAGCTCAGTTGTTTATTATGAACTGACGTTCCCAGGGATTTAACCCGAGACCTCCCCATTTGGGCTGCTTTGTTTGACCCTTCACAACAGCTCAGTTATAGAAAGATCTGGAAAAGGTCTGGCCAGTCAAACTGAGCCCAAACGTGGATCTAAGTTCAGCTCCCACTTTTGGTGTCCTTATTTTTAAAAATGTGGGTGTTGCAGCTCTCCTTGGGCCTTTACCTTGCTGAAGATGGGGTGCTGTGAGTGTGGGAAGGACACTTGCCTGCCCTTGTGCTGTGTAAAAAGAGCTGGATTTTCCTCCAGGAACTCCGCTTGGAAGACTACCAGGCAAACAGGAAAGGGCCCACGAATCCTGTGGGAGCAGGAGCAACTGCTGGCTTGTTTGGCTCTTCCACTGCCACGTCCAGCACAGCCACAGGACTTTTTGGCTCTTCTACTACAGGCTTTTCCTATGGACAGAATAAAACTGCTTTTGGAACCAGTAAGTACTGCCTGGCCCTGGCATTCCCATGAGTGCACGTGCAAATATTCTCTTAAACCATTTAAAATTCTGTGATACAAAATGCTGAAGCACTGCTGTGAGCTCAGAACTGTGCTGTTGTATTACCAACATTCACTGGTGGAGCTCCTTGCCATAGAATCTGTTTTCTTACTTTCCCTTGGAAAAATTCAAACAGCAATTGGGTTTTTATTAGGTTTTGTAAACTGGAAAGTAAATAGATAATAGAATCCCAGAATGGTTTGGGTTGGAAGGGGCCATAAATCCCACCCAGTGCCAGCCCTGCCATGGCAGGGACAGCTCCCAGTGTCCCAGGCTGTCCCCAATGTCCAAGCTGGCCTTGGGCACTGCCAGGGATCCAGGGGCAACCACAGCTGCTCTGGGCACCCTGGGCCAGGGCCTGCCCACCCTGCCAGGGAAGGATTTTTTCCTTTATAATGGGTATTTGTATTTGTGGAATTTGACTGTAAACAGATCCAAATCCTCCAGGCTGTAGGAATGGAGGTGGTTGTTGGGTGAACAGAGATGGGACCAAGGGGTTAGCTGGAACTGGGTCAGGGCAGGGTTAGGTTGGATTTTAGGGCAAGGTGGGTGCTGGGCACTGCTTCCAGAGGGTGCTGGCACTGCCCAGGCTCCCCAGGGAATGGGCACAGCCCCGAGGCTGCCAGGGAATGCCCGGGGGGGTTGGTGGGGCTCTGGGCAGGGCCAGGGTGGCACTGGATGATCCCAGTGGGTCCCTTCCCACTCAGGACCTCATGTGACAGTTTTTCCTGTGTGAGGGGGTGTGGGCCCTGCTGGGCTTGCTCTCACTTCCCTGTGTGTCCCAGGCACGACGGGCTTTGGCACCAGCACCACCGGGGGCCTGTTTGGGCAGCAGTCACAGACCACCAGCCTGTTCAACAAACCCTTTGGCCAGGCCACCACCACGCAGAACACCGGCTTCTCCTTCGGGGGCACCAGCACCCTGGGCCAGCCCAACACCAGCACCATGGTAAGGGGCTGCAGGGGTGCCCCAGCTCCCACAGCCTGTGCTCCAGGCAGGCTGCGAGCTCTGGTGGATCCTCCTGGCACTCAGCTTTGTTCCTGACTGTGGGGGAGCAGTCAGCTGTTCACAAATCATGTACCCACTCGCCTCCTCAGGCAGCCTCTCTCTAGCAGCTCCAGGGCTAGTGATGATTTTCACACAGAGTGTCCTTCCATGATTAACCTTTATGGGAATTCAAATCCTGGGCTTTCTGCTGACAAACGAGCAACTTTTGTGGGCTTTTGTGACAGAAAGATTCCACGTAGTTGTAACTTGTTGTATAACTAGGGCCTTTTGCTCCAGATATCCTGTGTTCTTTGTGAATTTGTTGTGACTTCTCCCAGAAAACCCAGTGGAATGTTTCTTTTCCATCTCCCTTGCTCATAGCGATGAGGAAGTTCCAATATCCTTCAAATCTCAGAGCATAAATTTTTGTTGTTTAATTTTAATTTCCCTTTTGTAACTAATTTCTTGGAGGGGGACTAATGCTTCTGAAATGCTCTTCACCCCTCCTCTTCCCCCAGCATGAGGGCCAATGTAGCATTGTTTTATTGCCTGATCGTGTGTGTTGGATCTGTTGTTGTCAGTGCTGGACATGGAAAAGCCTGGGAGCATTACCTTAACCTGGTTCCTGTTTGTAGGGTCTCTTTGGGGTCACCCAGCCCTCACAGCCTGGAGGCCTTTTTGGGACAGCTGCCAATACAAATGCTGGGACTGGATTTGGAACGGGAACTGGCCTTTTTGGACAAGCCAACACAGGATTTGGTGTTGGTGGTTCGGTATGTCTGTGCTTTGTGCTAAAGAGAAATGCCAGCAGAGCCCTGCTCTGGGTGCTGACCTTCACACAGGTTGTGTTAGAGCAGGAATTAACATGTCTGAGATACAAAAGTCAGGTGGTTTGCTGTAAACTGGAGGATAAACAGCTGTAGTAGAGCCATTTTTTTAACAAGTGATGTGTGGAGTGATGAAAGCAGGAGGAGATACTAAACTTCTCACTGTGCCTGGGGTTGGAAATATAGGCTGTAAGTTGTGATGGACCAAAACCAACCTTGGTTTTGGATATTCAGTCATTTTGGTTGTGGTGGAGCAAAACTGACAGGATCACTGAGATGGGAAAAGTCCCTTAAGCCCCTGCAGTCTGACCCAGAGCTGCTTTTGGGGGTCTTCAGGTGGCTTGGGATTATCCCCCTCATCTGAGGGCAGGCTGGGGGGCTCAGCTGTGCTTGACTTTAGTTCTGCTTGCTTGCCTGCAGCCAAACCCCAGTGCAGTTCCTGTGCTGTCAGCATCCCAGGTTTCCAAATGCCTGTTGTTTTCCTTTCAGACCCTGTTTGGGAACAAGCCTGCTGGATTTGGAGCCACCACGACCAGCGCTCCCTCCTTCGGTACCACCACGGGCGGGGGCCTCTTCGGTAACAAACCTGCTCTCAGTTCAGGAACCCCTACAGACCCTTCCACTTTGGGGGGAAAAAAGTGTGGTTTCAGTCATTTAAATGTGTGCTGTGTGTGCCACACACTGCAGGGAGCAGTGCTGAGTATTTAGTGTTGGAATTGTCAGGTGAGCCATGGCCCTGCCACAGGGAAATGTGCTGGGTTGTTTGTGCCTTTGCTCCTGGTGGGGCTCCCTGACTCGGGGAGTGGATGGGCAAGTGCCACTGTTCTGGTGAGTCCTTCAAGGAATTTTCAGCCTGGGCTGGCCAGGAGAGCCCCTGGGGTGGTGGGGAGCATTGGGAAGGGCATTCCCAGCAGGTCAGGGAGGGGATCCTGCCCCTCTGCTCACTCCAGGACGCTCACATCTGGAGTGTCCTGTTCAGTCCTGGGCTCCACAGGTCAAGGGGGACCAGGAGCTACTGGAGAGGCTCCAGGGAAGGCCACAGAGGTGATTTGGGGTCTGGAGCATCTCTGGTGAGGAGAAACTGGGGGAGCTGGGCCTGGTCAGTCTGGGGAAGGGAAGGCTGAGAGGGGATCCCTCAGTGCACCCAGAGATCCCATCAATCCAGAGATCCCCTCCCATCTCTCCAAGGTGCCAGGCTGGTGCCAGGCTCTCTCAGTGGTGCCAGTGGCAGCACAAGCACCCATGGCCAGGAGCTAAAACACAACAATTCCAGCCCAGCCTGAGGAAGAACTTCCTTCCATGGAGGCTGCCCAGGGAGGGGCTGGAGTCTCCCTCTCTGGAGACTTCCCAAAGGCCCTGGACACGTTCCTGTGGCACTGCTGCAGGTTGGGGACACCCAGAGGTCCCTTCCAGCTCCAACCACTGTGTAATTTGTGGTATGGAGCAGAGGGGTTTGTTGGGAGGCTGGAACACCCTGTGTTGGCACAGCACCACTGGGAGAATTGGGGTAAAACCAGAGATCCCCAGGCTTGGGCAGGGGTCAGGAGATCCTGCACTGCAGTGAGGGTGAAATGAGCCAGCTCCAGCTGAGCTGGAGGCTGTTGTTGTCCCTGGTGGTGTGAAGGACCAAAGCCCTGAGGAGCCTGTGGTGTGTTCCTGGTGCCCCTGATGTGAGAGCTGCTCTTGGGTCAGAGTGTGAGCAGGAGGAATGTGGAGGGTGCCTGAAGGGAGTGGCAGCTTCTGTCAGGGGACTCTGAAACCTCTTCTGCCTTTTTAATTCTGGATTTCAGAGCACCAAAACCGTGTCTCAGAGTGAGTTAGGAGGGGTTAGGATGCTGCCATCCCCTTCCTGCAGTGCTGTTCTGTGTTGGTTATCTAAAGGCAGTGGGGCCTCTGCCAGGATAGCCAGGGCAGAACTCAGGGGAGCTGGCTGATCCCAAATCCAGCTCTGTGCAGTTCTCAGTGCTGAGCCCTTGGCAAGCAGGGTTTGACTGTGGTGAGCAGCCCTGGGCAAACCTCCCAGGGGTGTGAAAGGTGTTTTTGAGTTCTTGTTCTGCTGTCAGGATCTCCACAGCCCCACCAGGGTGTGGGCACTGTTTGGTGGAGACCAACCTCTGTCTGCAGTGTGTGCTTTTGGTTTGCCTGTGGGGCAGTTTATAGGATAAAGGAGCAGGATTCCACACCTGCAGTTTCTCAGTTAAATCCTGGCTTTGTGTACTCACCAAGCATGGATGGGGTCAGCATCTGCAGCTGGACTGAGCTCATGGTGGATTTGGGGTGGCCCTGTTGCAGCTCCTTGAGCTGTGCAGATCTGAGTTCCCACCTGCTCTGTGGTGAGGGTCAGAGAAATGAATGTGTGGTATAAACAGGATGAAATGAGGTTTGTTCCCTCCAGGCACTCAGAAAACCCCAGCACGTTTTACTCTGCTTTCAGATACAGCAGCATCGTGTCAGCCCTGCCTTTCAGGCAAACTTGGAAGTTTGTAACAAACTGAAAAGCTTAAGAAGGCAGGCCAGCATTTTTCTGTGCTGCTTTAATGCTGTATTTATAACTGAAATGTGCTTATTACCAATGAAGTCCCTTCTTGCTGATTGTCAGTTTAACCTGTACTGCTGGAAACTCTGAGAAATTTTACTTTGGCAGGGCTCTTTGACTCTGTGATGCTTATTTGTTTAATACATGGTTTTAATTTCATCTCTAACGAGCTGCTCGTTCTGTTGTTGCAGGTTTTGGTGCCAACACTGCTGGAAATAGCTTGTTTGGAAACAAGCCTGCAACTGGGACTCTGGGCACTGGACTTGGAACAGGGTTTGGAACAGGTAAGCACTTTCCCAGCTCATTTCTGGGCAGCTTCAGGCCTCAGGCTGCAGTGCTGGTCCAGCCTGGGCAGTGCCTCTAGCTGAGTTAGGAAGGGCTGGACATGTTGTAGCTGCAAACCAGGATGGCTCAGGGGAGCTTCTTAGTGGGCTGGGGAAACTGGTCAGCACTGGTGGGACTGGTGAGGCTCTGTGTGCCCAGAGCCCCTGATCAGGAGGCTGGAGTGCCTGCAGCCCCCACGGGCATGGGGAGAGTTCTCTGCAGTTTGGAATTGGTTCTTTGTGCTGTAAACCTGTCACAGTCCTGCAGTCAATGACAGCCACCTCTCCTGTCACAGCTCTGGGGGCAGGACAGACATCCTTGTTTGGGAACACCCAGCCCAAGCTGGGGGGAACTCTGGGAACAGGAGCCTTTGGAGCCCCAGGATTCAACACCTCCACAGCCACCCTGGGCTTTGGGGCCCCCCAGCCTGCTGTAGGTGAGTGTCCAGGACCCCTCAGCACAGGAGCACACCCCTCCAAAGGCTTTGGGAGGACACAGCATCTCCTCGAGGCCACTTCTGTTCTCTGTTGTGCAGTGCAGACCGTGTTAATGACCTTTTTTTGCTAGTTAAATTTGTGTATTTGTAAAAGAATGCCAAGTGCTTTACATGTCCAATAATTGCACCTATTTTAGAGCTTTGTCTTCAAGATTAGTAACATTTCCCATCATTGAATCTGGGGCAGCAAGAATAGATGTGCACAAAAAAAAGAAAAAGTAAGGAAAGTGCAGCATTGTTTTTGCAGTAGTTCCAGATAGGAGAGGTCTGGAGGGCCTTTATTAACAGGGATGCTGTGCCATTGGGACAAAAATAAGGGCAGCTGTCTCCAGCTCTCCTGACTTCCTGCAGGCCCTGACAGTAAGCTGTTATTCTGAGATGGTTTTGTTGTTTTTTGGGAATGCCCACATCCACCCTGGTTTTGTTGCCATTAGAATTAAGCTGCTGCTTTTGGTGGCTTGAATGTTTCATGGGGTGAAGTCTTAGAGCATTTTAATAAGAATTAAAGTGAAATGCTTTAAGATGGAGAGACAAGATTTAAAATCCATTGTAGAGGGGACTCTAGACCTGTATGGTTGTGATAGCAGTAATGTCAAAATTCTGCATGAAGTATTTTCCCTGCACAGCCCTTCAGAAGCCAGCTGGATTAGTTGAATATTCTGGCAGGCCAGGCTCCTTCCACTGCTCTGTGCCCTGGACTTTGCACCCATGAGAGCTCAGTGAATATGGTTGCACCCTGTGATGGAGGAAGGAGATGCTCTGAGAGCTGCTGTGTTTCTGCCTGCCACAGTTCTGTTCCCACATGTGTAAAACTGAAATGCTGCTCCCTTTGTAGCTCTGACAGACCCCAATGCCTCTGCAGCCCAGCAAGCTGTCCTCCAGCAGCACCTCAACAGCCTGGCCTACTCACCCTTCGGGGACTCCCCACTCTTCAGGAACCCCATGTCAGACCCCAAGAAGAAGGAGGAGGTGAGTGCACCCCAGCCCTGAGCTCATTCTCTGGGTGGCATTGAAATTACCCTGGTGTGTGAGCAGCCAGCAGTGAGCACCCAGGTTCCCCTCTGTGCTCTCCCATGGTGCAGTGGCTTTTTAGCCTCCAGGACACAAAGTGCTTGATTTTGTTCCAGTGGGAAGTTCCCTGCCCATGGCAGGGGGGTTGGAAGTGCATGATCTTTAAGGGGCTTTCCAACCCAAACCACTCCACGATTTTCTGCTTTTGCCTGCATCACAGCCTTGGCTATGGAGTGCCTGTGCTCACTGCTGCTGATTGGGATTAAAGATGGATCGTTGTTAATGATTGGAATAATTGTAGTTCTTTGCTTAGGACACCTCTGAGAGTCTCTGAGAATCCTTTTGCTGTTGCCTTGTTCAAAGGTGATAGAACAAGCACTTCCCAGGCTTTTGAGGTGTCAGGAGAGGTTCTAAGTGGCTGCTGCCCCCAAGCACATTCCAGGGGCTGCAGCTGGGTCCTGCCTGGCTCTTGGATCCAGGCTGGGGCTGGGGCTGGGTCCTGCCTGGCTCTTGGATCCAGGCTGGGGCTGGGGCTGTGCATGGATCCCTGTAACCTGGGTGCAGTTATTGCTTCCCCTTTCCTTCCCCCGCATTTTGGAGCCCCTGAAGCTCAGTCCCTGTGCCTGAGGTTGCCAGCTGTCCCTGTTTGTGTTGCAGAGGCTGAAGCCAACCAACCCAGCAGCGCAGAAGGCCCTGACCACCCCCACCCACTACAAGCTGACCCCACGCCCTGCCACCAGGGTGCGGCCCAAGGCCCTGCAGTCGGCGGGCTCGGCCAAGTCCCAGCTCTTCGATGGCCTGGATGATGATGAACCCTCCCTGTCCAATGGAGCCTTCATGCCAAAGTGAGCCTCTCTTTTGTCTCTGTGGGAGAGTCTTCTGTAAATCTGCTGTATTACCCTAAATCTCGTGGTTTTGTGCTTTGGGAAGAACAGTAACGAGTTGTCGGTAAGACTTCACTAGAACTGTTTTCTGTAGAGGAGGTTAAAAGGTTCAGCTTAAACTCCTAAGGCCAAATAAGCTGTAAAATGAGGTCAGCCATCATGGGAGCAAAATTCCTATAAAGCCATTTAGGAATTCTTACAAGGAAAGCTTGCACAGGGTAACACTTCCTGCTCCTGAGCTGGATGTGTCATCAGGTTTGCTCATGCCCTTAATATGGAGACAGATTTTTGGTGGTTTTATCCCAGCCCTGGTTCTAGTTCACATCCACAGATGTTTCTATGAGAAATAAATGATGGGTCTGCATGGGGCTTTGGGTTCAGTTTTTAGGTACATCAGTGGCTTTCATATAGAAAAGGGGTTTAGAAAGGTTTGGAGTTGAGTAAAAACAAAGAGCAAAAGACTGAAGTGACCCTGCTGTAAAATGAACCTGCACCTGTGGGCCAGACCTTCTGTGCTTGTAGAAAAGCTGATTTGGGAAACAATGCTGTGGTTTGCTGAACTTGGGCTTTGAGCCTTTCACTGGCTTGTGCTTTTTACACCTCCATATAAACCAGAGCCTTGAATGGAGCTCCCCAAAATATTTTAGGATCTCTTATGGAAGACTTGATATATCCTAGGTGTGGGAACAGGTCTTAGAGCTGGTCCTGTAGCACCTGAATTAAATATGAAAGATATATTTGTGCAGTGGGTAGATCCAAATCTCCCTTCCTTGGTGTGCTGTGTTTTTAGGAAGAGCATCAAGAAGCTGGTTCTGAAGAACCTCAGCAGCAGCAACCTGTTCTCTCCTGTGAGCCGGGAGAACGAGGACCTGGCGTCACCGTCCGAGTACCCGGAGAACGGGGACAGGTGAGCCACACCCTGCTGGCCTTGTCCCCAGAAATGCAAACTGCTTCTGCCTGTCCCTGAGGAACTGCTGGGCAGCAGCTGCTTCTTTCCAGGGGTGCCACTTCCCTGCTCATGGAAAGAAGCTCAGCTGTTGGGAGATGCATTTCCTCCTGGACTAACCATGTGTGGGCACTGCCAGGTCACCCAAAATCCAGGTCACAGGGCAGGGACTCTTCTTCTGGATGAGTCTCCCTTCCTTACCTGTGGCAAGAAACCAGGGCATCCCTTGGGGGAAGTGCTAAACCTGACTCTGAGGGAAGAAGAACCTCTCCTGATCAGTCCCCAGAGATGTGGGAATTGCAAGGGAGCTCCACTGATCCTCATGTCTCACATTTCTATTTTCTGTATATGTGTTTTGTACAGATTACAGTGAGGAACTTCTAAGGCTTTATCTCCCCCCAGAAGCCAGGATTCCACCCCCCTCTAAAAAACCTGTGGCCATATTTCAGTTGAACTCTGATTTTTGCCTTGGTTTTCTTTTAATCAGAGCCTAGAAAAAACCTCCTGCCCAGCTCACCGTGTTTATTTTCTTGAAACCTCCTTAAAACAAGAGCTGCTGTGGGAGTGAGGTCACCCTGGCCCTGTGGGCAGAGGGTTTGGAGCTCTGGGATTGCTGTTGCACCCTTCCTGAGGCTTCTCTCCAGCCTGAGCTCCCTGTTCCACTCAGCTCTGCCCAGGGCACATCCTCAGTCCCCAGCGTCATGGGGACTGTGCCAGTCTCACCAGTGCCCTTGCTGCAGTGGCTGAGGTGCTCAAGCAGGAGCAGAGGGGAGGGGAATCACCACTGCCACTGCTGTTTGTGTAGCCCTGTTGGCTCTTTGTGCAGAAAGAGCAGCATTGTAACCGTGCAATCACAACTTTCTGAGCGGGGAGGGACCCACAGGGTCAGGCAAGCCCAGCTCCTGGCCCTCGGGACTGAACAATCGCCGTTCTCCGCCCTCTGGCCAGGTTCTTCCTGTCGGTGCCTCCCGAGGAGAACCACAGGCAGGACGGGGAGCGTGAGGAGGAGGAGGAGGCCCACGAGGTGACCAGGTTTTACACCAACCCCATCGCCAAGCCCATCCCGCAGAGCCCCGAGGGCGGCGGGCACAGGGCGGCCGTGGAGGACACCCTGGTGGCGCTCAACATGCGCGCGGCGCTGCGCAACGGCCTGGAGGGCAGCAGCGAGGACGCCTCCTTCCAGGAGGATTCCCTGCAGGAGGAATGGGACAAGGAGGCTGAGCCCGGGCAGCAGCTGCACCCCGCAGGTGAGCCTGGAGGTTCTCTGCTCTTTCACACCCTCACATTCGGCTTTTTGCCCTTCTCCTGCCACCAGGATACACATCTTGCTTTTCTTACCCGGAGTTTGGAGCACAGCTGGTGCCTGGGAAGGGGGTGGTTGGGGCAGTCTGGAGAGTGAAGCCTCACAGAGACTCTTCTGAACTCTGCCTGAATGGCTGTGTGCTGTTTTCCTTTGAGACATTTGACACTTCAGCCTAAGGATGGGGCGGGGAGGTTTCAACCCTTGTTTCTTGTTTGAATTCTAGTCTGAGTTTGGCAGATTTGCACCTATTCTGGAAGAGAGAAATTTAATCTGCTGAGTCAATGAGCATTTACATTTTATCTCCCAGTTTTATATCATGTGTATTGGAGTTTTTAAACTTGAGAAGGTAAAGGGAAAGCTCTGTTAATCCTTCCAGGTAATACTTATGTGGCATGCAGTCAAACTGGCAGGTGATGTGTGCAAGAGAAATATCTCTAGACATTTTGTAGATGCAAAATGCTTTTGTGAAATAGGAAAATGATTAGACAAATTAATAGATGAAGGAGGATTGGAGCCTGTTAAATGTAAAAGAAGCTGCAGCTTGGTCAGCAGTGCCTGAGGCCCCAGGCTACTAAAGCTGGGAGAGTGTTTCCTTCAAGAGTTGATGAATTTAGAATTTCTCTTTTCCCTGCACACCTTCTTCCCTTCCTGTTTGCACAGCTGCTGCCCTCTGGCAGATGCCTGGGCTGGCAGAGCCTGCAGGAGCAGTTGGTTTGAGCGTGCTCTGGAGGCACATGTGGAGTGAAGGAGTTCTGGTGTCTGTTGGCTTTGGGTGCCCCAATTCTCAGCTCCTCTGAGGCTTCCAGCTGCTGGGGCTGGCAGAAGAAATGGGATGAGTGTGGGAGTGGCTGCCAGCCCCGTTCTCAGGGCATGCTGTGTTGCAGGGATTGTTCTGACCCGAGCTGGCTACTACACCATCCCGTCCCTGGAGGAGCTGGCACGGCTGACCAATGACAGGAAGGAATGTATCGTGACAGACTTCACCATCGGCCGCAGGGGTGAGCCCCCAGCCTCACAGCCTGAGCTCCAAACACTCACTCGGACTGGAACAGGGCCCTTGCTTTGGGGGCAGTGGGCTTCAAAGTTCTGTGGGATTTTAGGATACAACAGGTCCCAGTATCACAGGCTGGGTTGGTTTGGGAGGGGCATTAAAGCTCATCTCATTCTGTGGGCAGGGACACCTTCCACCATCCCAGGCTGCTCCCTATCCAGCCTGGCACTGGACATTTCCAGGGATCCAGGGGCAGGCACAGCTTCTATGGAGCCTCCCCGCCCCCACAGGGAAGAATTCCATCCTAATATCCTCTCTGACCCTGCCCTCTGGCACTGGGAGCCATTCCCTGTCTCCTGTCTCTCCAGCCCTTGTCCCCAGCCCCTCTCCAGCTGTCCTGGAGCCCCTTCAGGCCCTGCCAGGGGCTCTGAGCTCTCCCTGGAGCTTCTCCTCTCCAGGTGAGCACCCCCAGCTCTCCCAGCCTTTTGGTATCAGTGTCGAAGTTGATAATGTTCCTGCAGAGTTTCTCAGGGGGAAGGAGGTGTCACTTTGCTTGGGAGACAGGACAGGGCTGGGTGGGGACAGGAGGAGCACAGCAGGAACGTGGGCTCTCTGGCACATGACTTTCCACAGACAATTCAGTTGTGACCTTTTGGGTTGTTTTGCCAGGTTACGGATCGATCTACTTTGAAGGAGAAGTAAATCTAACAAACTTAAACCTGGATGAGATCGTACACATCCGGAGAAAAGAAGTTATCGTTTACCCCGACGACGAGAAAAAACCTCCCATTGGGGAAGGCTTAAATAGGTAAGTGTTGGATAAGGATGATTTTTAACATCGTGCCAATCTGCAGCCAAGAGACAAACCCAAGTGGTGCGTCCAGCTTGCAGTGTCAGTGAGTTACCTGCAAGTTCCTGCAGCACAGATGGCTTTAAAAGCTGGTAGAGGCTTCCCTGGGCAGGCTGTGCCCTGCTGCCCGCCCAGCTCGCTGAGCCCCGTGTCTCTGAGCCCGTGTGTCCCTTGCAGGCGGGCTGAGGTCACTCTGGACGGGGTGTGGCCCACGGACAAGACCTCGCGGTGCCTGATCAAGAGCCCCGAGCGCCTGGCGGAGATGAACTACGAGGGCCGGCTGGAGGCCGTGTCCCGCCGGCAGGGCGCCCGCTTCAAGGAGTACCGCCCCGAGACTGGCTCCTGGATCTTCAAGGTGAGCCTCTGTCCTCTGCCCTTCCTGTTAGAGAGAGCAGGGATTAATGCAGGGTGTCCCAGGGATACCGCCCCGAGACCGGCTCCTGGATCTTCAAGGTGAGCTTCTGTCCTCTGCCCTTCCTGTTAGAGAGAGCAGGGATTAATGCAGGGTGTCCCAGGGATTAATGCAGGGTGTCCCAGGGATACCGCCCCGAGACCGGCTCCTGGGTCTTCAAGGTGAGCCTCTGTCCTCTGCCCTTCCTGTTAGAGCAGGGATCAATGCAGGGTGTCCCAGGGATACCGCCCCGAGACCGGCTCCTGGGTCTTCAAGGTGAGCTTCTGTCCTCTGCCCTTCCTGTTAGAGCAGGGATTAATGCAGGGTGTTCCAGGGATACAGCCCTGAGACCGGCTCCTGGGTCTGCAAGGTGAGGCACCACTGCCCTGGGGTGAGGATTTATCCTCTTTTCTTCTGTTGGAGTCCAGGGCATGTGGAAAACCTCTCACACTGCCCTGGGGGGTCTGAGACCCTGGCTGGGACCCCAGGAAAGCTTTGCCTTTTACCTTAGTCCATGGGAAGAACTTCCAACACTCAGAGAGGAATTAAAAGCAACAAAGATTAGAAAGAAGTAGTAGTTTGGTTTGTAACGGGGTGACAAAATTTGTAGTTTTGGGGTTTTAATGTGGAAATAGATGAGAGCAAGATGGAGGTTTTTGGGTGGTGTCTCTTGCACCCCTTCTTTTTCTGCTCCATTTTCTGCTGTGAGTGTGGCACAAAGACATTGGTAGGATCACTTTGATATGTTTTTAGAATAAGTAGTAATTACTGGTGCAAAATTATAAATATAGTGCGTTTTATGCATTAATTGAATTAGACACCTTTAAAAGGTCTTGGATTTCTCTGTCTGGGGGCTTGCCAAGGTGTTTTCCAACACACACTAAGCCAGGCAAGAGGCAGCGTGCAGACTTTGAGATAAGAAACTGAATAAACATTTCTAAAGACCAAAATTGCAAGTTCCATTTACCTTTTTAACCCTGGTACTGGACTGTGTGGGAAGAAATCCTAATCAGGAGCTTCAGGAGAAAATCCATCACTCTTCTTCCTGTTAGAGCTGGGATTAATACTCAGATGTCACAGTAGGACACGAAACAGAGATGCTTGACTCCAGTTCAAAGGCAGAAGAGAATCAGAAGCTTTATTTACAATTCCTCCAGCCTTTCTATAACATGCTGGGCTAAAAAGGCACATTATTGGTGCATGGGATTGACACCTCTCTGCATTGGTAAAGTAACAGAAACAACGCCTGGGAGAGAGGGTGTTATGGGAAAGGAATATTGTTTACACAAAGTTGTTTTGGAAAAAGGGAAAACTGTTGAAAGTTTCCCTTGGGAAGAGCTGGCAGTTCTCAGGCTCAGAAATATCAGGCCTGCACTTGGGAGTCACAGTTTTGTGTTGGGCTTGGTGTTGATTAATTCTGATCTATAGCAGATCAGATTAATTCTGATCTATAGCAGATCAGCCTCACAGGTCCTGAGCTCTGGCTAGCAAGGTAGAAAACAGGTCAAATGGAGTACCTCTGTCTCTACAAGGTCTTTTCAAGGACAATCCATCCAGTTGTGAAATGCCACCTATTTTTACTTTAAACCCAATAACTGACTACTTTAAGTATTCACCAATTACAGAAAACCACCCAAACCCATGAAGAAGGAGGGAGAAGAAGGTGATGAAGAAGGACTTAGACAATGCCCCAAATCCTCCATCTTGTTCCATATATTACTGTATGCTAAAATCCCAAATCTAAGTTTGCAGAATTCCAGCACCCTGGGGCTGCAGGCTCTGAGAATTTGTCATTCAAGGGATTTGCTGACTTGGGACAGCTGTCTCAAGCCCCTCAGACAGTGAGAACTGTCCTCAGCAAAGCCTCTCCTCGTTCCTGGGATTGTTCAAGGTCAGGTTGGATGGAGCTTGGAGCTGCCTGGACTAATGGAAGGTGCTCCTGCCTGTGGAATGAATGAAATTTAAGACCTCTCCCAGTCCAAACCAGTCTGCAGTTCTGTGGTGAAACCTGTGGCCCCAGACCTGCCTAGAGCAGGTGGTTTTGGTCTGTAGAGAGCTGAATTTGCTGCAGGTGTCCCAGGAGTTGTGTGTTAGGATACCTGTCTAGGGTTACACCTGCCCAGTGTTCAGGCCTTCCAGAAATTTCACTTCCAACCTGTGACATGTTTTCCTTCCCTCTAACACAGGTAGCACACTTTTCCAAGTATGGCTTGCAAGATTCAGATGAGGAAGAAGAAGATCATCCTTCAAAAGTGGACACCAAGAAGTTAAAGACCACGCCTGTGCCACCCCCAGGGCACCTGCTGCCCCAGCAGATGGCCCTGAACGGCAAACCAGCAGCCCCAGCTCAGGTAGAAG
This sequence comes from Aegithalos caudatus, assembly GCA_013389925.1. Classification (NCBI taxonomy): domain Eukaryota; kingdom Metazoa; phylum Chordata; class Aves; order Passeriformes; family Aegithalidae; genus Aegithalos; species Aegithalos caudatus. Next base: position 21,424 of record WEIU01015056.1, read on the forward strand.
GAGAACAGTGACTAAAGAGGGTTGATGACTGGAGTTTGGAGAGTAGCTGGTGCCTGGGAAGGGGGTGGTTGGGGCAGTCTGGAGAGTGAAGCCTCACAGAGACTCTTCTGAACTCTGCCTGAATGGCTGTGTGCTGTTTTCCTTTGAGACATTTGACACTTCAGCCTAAGGATGGGGCGGGGAGGTTTCAACCCTTGTTTCTTGTTTGAATTCTAGTCTGAGTTTGGCAGATTTGCACCTATTCTGGAAGAACCTTTGTTTTTGTGACTATTAATGCACGCCCTAATGCCACCGCCTGTGCTGCCTGCCTGGACAGTGATGCTGTGCACTCAGTTGCCTTTACCACCATTAGTGTGCAAGACTGTCTGCTTTCTATTCTAAGAATGTGCTCTATTTTTATTAAAATAATACCTTTTGTAAGGCTGGCTATACGCTGGCTTTGTAAACGTATTTGTGTTGGATGTGACTGCTTTAAACCTTTGCAAAACATCCTCGGTGCTGGGCCCATCTTACACAGGAACGTTTGATCCACAGGCAGTGTTTGATCCAATCCACTGGGAATGCCAGGAGGCCCAGGTGGGCAAGAGGCCAATGGCCCCTGGGCTGTGCCAGCCCCAGTGTGGGCACAGCCCCAGGGCAGGGATTGTCCCTCTGTGACACCTCCAGGGCTGTGTCCAGTCCTGATTCCTGCAGGAGAGCCCTGGAGGGGCTGGAGCGTGTCCAGGGCAGGGCAGGGAGCTGGGAAGGGGCTGAGGGAGCTGGGAAGGGGCTGAGGGAGCTGGGAAGGGGCTGAGCCTGGAGAAAAGGAGGCTCAGGGGGGACCTTGTGGGTCTGCACAAGTCCTGACAGGAGGGTGGAGCAGGAAATGGCCTCAGGTTGTGCCAGGGGAAGTTAAGGTTGGATATTGGGAAGATTTCTTCCTGGAAAGGGCTGTCCAGACCCTGGCACAGGTTGCCCAAGGCAGTGGTGAAGTCACCTCCCTGGAGGGGTTCCACAGCCCCGTGGATGTGGCACTTGGCACAGTCAGTGGTGGCCCTGGCAGTTTGGGGAGCAGCTGGACCTGGTGGGCTCAGAGCTTTCCCAAGCCCAGTGGTTGTGTGTTTGTAACATGGAACTTTTCCCTGGTATCCAGTGTGAGTCTGTGCTGCCTGTTTGTGTGGCAGGACAGCAGAGCTCTCCAGGCATCTGCTCCCTGGGCACAGCATCCAGCTCTGCTGGGTTCTGCATGGAAAATCCCAGAGCAGTGGCCAGCTCCAGCTCTCCCAGCTCCTCAGCTAATTAACTCCCACTCATCTGTGCCTCTGCTGGAGTAGGTCCTTAATTATTTGTGTTTTGAGCTGCACACGTGGCTGCCCAGCAGCATCACTTCAGCTGCCCTCCCTGCTTCTGTTCAGTCTGGGGGGACAGAGCTGAGGTTTTAAACACTCAGGAATACTGGAAATATCTCTGATATTCTCAAACATTCTTGCACAATCCAATGTACTTAGCAAAACCCTCTCCAGTTTCATTAACCTCTCGGACTTGTATAACATTAACTTAGGTTTTAATTTCTGAAATTAGGAAAAACATCAGTTAGTTTCCCAAAACCCTAAGAAATACCATAGTATTGCTTAAACCTTTCCAAACTCCTGATGTGGAACCAATCTGGTAATACCATTATTTGGGCTGTAAGAAGCATTTAGTATCTAGACTTGGTTTTTGTTTTGTCTTCCCTAAGTTAAATTTTAATGAATTTATTAATGTTGCAAGGGAGCCTGCTCCATTAAAGCCCAATGAAGGGAGCAGTGCAAGTTGTGTTTGTAACCATATTTTGACTTGTAAATCTGTTCCACATGTGGGTCCAGGCTCAGATCCTGTGTCTGCCCCTCAGGTCTGTCCTTACAGCCCCCCCAGGTGATTTTACCTCAGCTGAGAACCTTCCCCCATCCTGGCTGGTTCTACAGAGCTAAGCACAGCTTTGTGAATGTGCTCCCTAATTCCTGAGCAGGATTCCCAGAGCCTCCCTGCCTAGGTTTCCTCCCTCCTGGGTTTGCATCCCTTCAGTGTGCTGTTATTTCTGGGAAGCTGGAGGCATGAGGCTTTCACAGGACACAAAGCTGAGTCCTGGGATGGTTAAACTGGAACCCAACCAGTACCAGGGAGCTCAGGTCCCACAGACTACAGCCCCTGTGGGCACTTACCCATGGAAGGGTTTGGGTGGGCAGGGACCCCAAATCCCACCCAGTGCCAGCCCTGCCATGGCAGGGACCCCAAATCCCACCCAGTGCCAGCCCTGCCATGGCAGGGACCCCAAATCCCACCCAGTGCCAGCCCTGCCATGGCAGGGACCCTAAATCCCACCCAGTGCCAGCCCAGCCATGGCAGGGACAGCTCCCAGTGTCCCAGGCTGTCCCCAATGTCCAAGCTGGCCTTGGGCACTGCCAGGGATCCAGGGGCAGCCACAGCTGCTCTGGGCACCCTGGGCCAGGGTTGCCCTTACAGTAACCATGTAAAATGCAGATTTCTGTGGAATGCAGCCTGTGATTGGAGTTTGTACCACATGGGATGGCTTTGGGAGGAGGGAGGGAGGCAGGACACAGAGCTCTCCCTTCGCTGAGCACCTGAGAACTGCAAAGCTGAAGAAGTTTCCTAAACTGAATGGCAGAACTGGGAAAACTCCAGGAGGGCAGCGCTGCTGTGGGCCTGCTCCTCCCCTGGCATGGCCCACCCTGCAGGTTCTGTGTGTCCATCCCTGGCGCGGGCGTGCAGCCTTGGCAGAGCCAGGAATGCCGGGCAGCGCCCGCGGGTGCCGGTGGGAGCTGCGGCCGTCCTGGCTGAGCTGTGCTCTCTGGGTGTGACCTGGCCTCTGTATCCACAGCCCCCGGAGCTGGAGCAGCTGGGCAGGGTGGTGGAGCTGGACAGTGACATGGCAGACATCACCCAGGAGCCAGCCCAGGAGCCCCTGGCACAGGAGCTGGCCGAGGAGCAGGAGGCGGTGCCGGCGTCCACGCACATCGCGTCCACCCGGGGCATCAACCCCTACGTGCTGCAGGTCAGTGTCCTGCCCTCCTCCTGCCCAGGGGGGCTTGGGGAGGGAGGGGAGCGCTTCTCTAGGATGCATTTGCCTCCCCAAGGGTGTTACACGCCAGCTTGTAGTGATGAGTGCACCCAGGGAGTGGCACTGAGCTCACACAGCTCTGTGCTGGGGACAGCCTCACACGTGCAAAGCTCAGAGCTGACATGGAACACCCGAGAGCCAGAGCTCAGCCTTCAGAGCTCTGCTGTGTGGGCACTGGGATGAGCTGGACTGACACCACAGCAGCTGCCTTGGGCCCTTCTGCCTTGGTAGAGAAAAATGTTTTGGGGTAACTGCTCTTAATTTGGGGCTTGGTGTTGGTGCTTTTATTTCACAGTACCACAGAAGATTTGGGTTGGGAAAAACCATAAATCCCATCCAGTGCCACCCAGTGCCAGCCCTGCAGTGGCAGGGACAGCTCCCAGTGTCCCAGGCTGTCCCCAATGTCCAAGCTGGCCTTGGGCACTGCCAGGGATCCAGGGGCAGCCACAGCTGCTCTGGGCACCCTGGGCCAGGGCCTGCCCACCCTGCCAGGGAACAATTCCTGCCCCACATCCCAGCCAGCCCTGCCCTCTGGCACTGGGAGCCATTCCCTGCCTCCTGTCCCTCCAGGCCTTTGTAATTTTTGTGGAAGGACAGAACCTTGAACACTTCTGGGCTTCTACCAGTAATAAAAAATAGACCAGAATTTATTCCTTAAGCTAACAAACAGCAGACAGAGCTAAGATCTAAGAAATCAGAATTACTGTGGGATGTCACCCCAACAAGTCCTGTGCACTGACTGAAGAAGCAGTTGTAAAACCTCATCCATCAGGTGACAGCCTGAGCTGTGCCTCCCCTGTTCCTTGGAATGTTTGCAGCATGGCTGTGTTTGCTCATGTGCTGCGCGTAGGAGGTTTTTTGGGTGGGCAGAGCTATTTTGATGAGCTTAGTGAGCTGCAGCTGTGGGAGGGATTGCTGATGTTCTGGCTTGGCTTCCCACATCCTCAGATCATGAAAGCTTCCTTGCTTGCTGATGATGACGACCTGGATTTGATCTTGGATTATCCTGGGAAGCCACTTGTCAAGATGGACACTTCCCAGGAGATCTGCTCCCCAAGGCTTCCCATTTCAAAATCACAAGGACACAAGAGACACTCAGGTATGGTGAGAAACCACAGACTGTGTGAAGAAAGGTGGATTTTTAACATGAACAGGCAAAATCCTGGGGTCTGCTGCAGTTCCTTCCTGCCACTCCTTCCTCCTCTGTTCATTCCCTGCTCCAGCACGAGCCCTGCCCTGAGGGCTGTGAGTGCTCCAGTGCCTGGAGCTCCTCCTCACCTCCTCTTCTGATGCTTGCACTGCTCTTTTCACTTCTTTTTTCCTTTTTTTTTCCCTCTCATTGTGAGTTTTTCCCCCCTTTTAAGATCTCCCAGAGGCACCAGCTTTGCAGCTTGGTTTGGAGGTGGCCTGTGGTGGGTCTGCTGTGGGCTCCAGCTGTGCCCTGCACAGGGCAGCCCCTTCCAGACTCCCCCACTGCCCAAACCTTGCCCCTTACACCCAGTGCAGCCACTAAGTGGTGCTTTCCATAGGGATATTGAGGAATGCCTCTGGGAACAGCCAGGGAGTCAGCTCCCTGATTGAGGAAACTCATTAATTCAGAGCTGTTAATCAATTCAGAGCCCACGTGGTTGGCAGGGACAGACCTGAGGTGTGTGTGGGGCCAGTGTGAGCCCTGCTGATCCGTGTGGTGCCCCACTGCTGTTCTCATGTCCTGATTCTGACACTGGGGACTCCTTTGGGAATGGCCAGTTTGGGGTGGGGCTGTGCCTTTCCCTTCCTGGGAACACCCCCTGTGTTCCTTTGGGCACTGTGAGGGTCACTGGCACTCAGCACTGCACACAGTCACACTGAGCTCCACGTTCCCATCACACCGTGCAAAGGTTTGCCCCTGGCAGTTTGAATTCCCAAACTCCCTTCCAAATGCCAGCAGTGTCCCCTGAAGCTCAGCTGCCCCTCCACTGAAACGTTCCTCTGCTTCTCCCCCAGCTGCCGGGCTGCTGCAATCCAAGTTTGCCGGTGTCCTGCTGCAAGGCCCGAGTGCTGCTGTGGCCGATGCCAAGGGCCCCAGGGATGCCAGGGGCCCCAGGACGTTGGGCAGTCCCCTCTGTGGTGGCCTGTGGTCGGCAGTGTCCCCGCTGGCCCCGGCCCTGTCCCCGCTGGCCCCGGCCTTCTCGGTGCCCGCGGCGCCGCCCGAGGCGCCGGTGAGGACGGTGGGGGCGCGCAGGCAGCGCGGGCTGGTCCCTCTGGAGAGATCCATCACCTACGGCAAGGGGAAGCTCCTGATGGACATGGGACTCTTCATGGGCCGCTCCTTCCGTGTTGGCTGGGGACCCAACTGGACCATGGCCAATTGCGGGGATCAGCTGAGTGGCTCCAGTGAAGTGGAGGATGCTCAGCTGGAGCCCGTGGAATACGGGTTCCTGCCGACTCCCGTGGCTCCCAAATCGTGAGTAGTGCTTTCCTGCAGGGGGGATGTTGTGGGATTTCCCTTCCTGGGAACCCCCTAGTTAGGGGTTTTTTTCCCCACAGAATCCTGTACTAGGGTTTGAAACCATGAGTGGAACTTGCAGGTTTGATCTTTGGAGAGGTTTATTCTTTCTTACCTCAAGGCTTGTGAGCTGCCTAATGCCAGACTTAACACACTGAAAAACAGAGCTTGCAACACGAGGCAGACAATTCAAGGTCTTTTATTTTGGCCCAATTAACTCACAGAACATACCATTTTACAATTTTGCACCAACAATTACCACCTATTCTAAACACGCAATTTCTACATCAGATCCACTCCACAAATGGTCATGGTCACAGCAGAAAATGGAGTAGAAGAAGAGGGAGGGCATGAAACACTGCCTAAAAACTTCCATCTTGCTCTCATCTATCTCCATACTAAAAGCCCAAAACTACAAATTTTCACCCTGTGACAAACTAAACCACCACTTCTTTCTGATCTTTGTTGCTCTTAACTCATCCTCGAGCATGGGGAGTTTTCCCCATGGACTGAGGCCAAAGGCAAAGCTTTCCTGGGGTCCCAGCTGGGGTCTTGGACCCCCCAGGGCAGTGTGAGGGTTTTCCACGTGCCCTGGACTCCAGCAGGNTGAAAGCTTCCTTGCTTGCTGATGATGACGACCTGGATTTGATCTTGGATTATCCTGGGAAGCCACTTGTCAAGATGGACACTTCCCAGGAGATCTGCTCCCCAAGGCTTCCCATTTCAAAATCACAAGGACACAAGAGACACTCAGGTATGGTGAGAAACCACAGACTGTGTGAAGAAAGGTGGATTTTTAACATGAACAGGCAAAATCCTGGGGTCTGCTGCAGTTCCTTCCTGCCACTCCTTCCTCCTCTGTTCATTCCCTGCTCCAGCACGAGCCCTGCCCTGAGGGCTGTGAGTGCTCCAGTGCCTGGAGCTCCTCCTCACCTCCTCTTCTGATGCTTGCACTGCTCTTTTCACTTCTTTTTTCCTTTTTTTTTCCCTCTCATTGTGAGTTTTTCCCCCCTTTTAAGATCTCCCAGAGGCACCAGCTTTGCAGCTTGGTTTGGAGGTGGCCTGTGGTGGGTCTGCTGTGGGCTCCAGCTGTGCCCTGCACAGGGCAGCCCCTTCCAGACTCCCCCACTGCCCAAACCTTGCCCCTTACACCCAGTGCAGCCACTAAGTGGTGCTTTCCGTAGGGATATTGAGGAATGCCTCTGGGAACAGCCAGGGAGTCAGCTCCCTGATTGAGGAAACTCATTAATTCAGAGCTGTTAATCAATTCAGAGCCCACGTGGTTGGCAGGGACAGACCTGAGGTGTGTGTGGGGCCAGTGTGAGCCCTGCTGATCCGTGTGGTGCCCCACTGCTGTTCTCATGTCCTGATTCTGACACTGGGGACTCCTTTGGGAATGGCCAGTTTGGGGTGGGGCTGTGCCTTTCCCTTCCTGGGAACACCCCCTGTGTTCCTTTGGGCACTGTGAGGGTCACTGGCACTCAGCACTGCACACAGTCACACTGAGCTCCACGTTCCCATCACACCGTGCAAAGGTTTGCCCCTGGCAGTTTGAATTCCCAAACTCCCTTCCAAATGCCAGCAGTGTCCCCTGAAGCTCAGCTGCCCCTCCACTGAAACGTTCCTCTGCTTCTCCCCCAGCTGCCGGGCTGCTGCAATCCAAGTTTGCCGGTGTCCTGCTGCAAGGCCCGAGTGCTGCTGTGGCCGATGCCAAGGGCCCCAGGGATGCCAGGGGCCCCAGGACGTTGGGCAGTCCCCTCTGTGGTGGCCTGTGGTCGGCAGTGTCCCCGCTGGCCCCGGCCCTGTCCCCGCTGGCCCCGGCCTTCTCGGTGCCCGCGGCGCCGCCCGAGGCGCCGGTGAGGACGGTGGGGGCGCGCAGGCAGCGCGGGCTGGTCCCTCTGGAGAGATCCATCACCTACGGCAAGGGGAAGCTCCTGATGGACATGGGACTCTTCATGGGCCGCTCCTTCCGTGTTGGCTGGGGACCCAACTGGACCATGGCCAATTGCGGGGATCAGCTGAGTGGCTCCAGTGAAGTGGAGGATGCTCAGCTGGAGCCCGTGGAATACGGGTTCCTGCCGACTCCCGTGGCTCCCAAATCGTGAGTAGTGCTTTCCTGCAGGGGGGATGTTGTGGGATTTCCCTTCCTGGGAACCCCCTAGTTAGGGGTTTTTTTTCCCACAGAATCCTGTACTAGGGTTTGAAACCATGAGTGGAACTTGCAGGTTTGATCTTTGGAGAGGTTTATTCTTTCTTACCTCAAGGCTTGTGAGCTGCCTAATGCCAGACTTAACACACTGAAAAACAGAGCTTGCAACACGAGGCAGACAATTCAAGGTCTTTTATTTTGGCCCAATTAACTCACAGAACATACCATTTTACAATTTTGCACCAACAATTACCACCTATTCTAAACACGCAATTTCTACATCAGATCCACTCCACAAATGGTCATGGTCACAGCAGAAAATGGAGTAGAAGAAGAGGGAGGGCATGAAACACTGCCTAAAAACTTCCATCTTGCTCTCATCTATCTCCATACTAAAAGCCCAAAACTACAAATTTTCACCCTGTGACAAACTAAACCACCACTTCTTTCTGATCTTTGTTGCTCTTAACTCATCCTCGAGCATGGGGAGTTTTCCCCATGGACTGAGGCCAAAGGCAAAGCTTTCCTGGGGTCCCAGCTGGGGTCTTGGACCCCCCAGGGCAGTGTGAGGGGTTTTCCACGTGCCCTGGACTCCAGCAGGATGTGATATGCTCACTCCTCCTGGCTGACAGAACCCTGGTGGCAGGTTGCTGTTCCATCTGACATGCAGGAGTGGTGCAAGGTGGTGTCAGCCATGGAGCTCCCCTTCATGGCCCTTCTCCACAAAATACCTCTGTCAAATCCTGCAATAGCATAGTAAGAGGATTTGGTGAGTTTTTGACTAAACAAATAGCACTGTCACCTAGCACAAGGTTAAAGAGAAAGTTCAAAGTTGTTGTCCAGAAGGCTTCCAATCTTTGGGTTCTCCCTGAGGACATCTGCCCTTCCTGAGGAAGCTTTCAGCTGCTCAGTTCCCAGACACCTTCATACTGCCTGTGCATCCAGCAGCACATGGGCCTTTAGGGTCTCCCTACCTGAACTAGATTGGAATATAGCCCAGTCCCACCATTTAAGTGCTCCAGAAAGCTTGTCTGGATGTTGTCCAGCATAAGTGAAGTGCTGAGGAATGAGCTGGGGTGAAGGCGTGCTTGCTGCCTCTGGAGAGCTCAGTGAGTCACGGTGTATTTGCCAAATCACAGAAGGTTTGGGTTTGGAGATGTAAAGACCATCTTGTCCCAACCTCACTGCTGTGGCCAGGGACACCTTCCACTACCCCAGGTTGTTCAGGGTCCCAAAACTTGGCTCCAAATCCTAGACTGCCCAGGATCTTCATGCCTTGGGTCATGTTTTACTGTTGTGTTAATTAGGACAAGCTGCAGGATGAGCTGCTCCACTTGCATGGAGAACATGCAGAACATTTGCTACCTGGCCTATCTCCTGTTTCCTCCAGACTCACAGAATCTCCTTTCAAAGTTCATGTGGAAAAGTTGAGCTTGGAACAATGGAAGATGGACAGAGACAAGGAGCTGTATCTCACCCCTCTGGAGATAAAGCTGAAGCACAGCACTGTCCATATGGATGAAGCCTGTCCTCTCCTGGCCCCCAACCCCGGAGTCTCTGCTATCCATGACTATGCTGACTGGGCCAGGAAAGCATCTGAGGATCCCACTGTGGCAGAGAGTGAGTACAGAATGATCCTTGTCACAGAATGGTTTGGGCTGGCAGCGCCAGCTGTGCCCCACGGCCACCCTGTCCCCAGCCCAGGGCACTGAGTGCCACCTCCAGGTGCCACCTGCAGGGATGGGCACTGCCAAGCTCCCTGGGCAGCCCCTGCCAAACACAGTGGGCACAGGGAGCGCTGCAGGGTTATCCTCACACGACCCCTCCGAGTTCCGTGCTTCCCCTCGTGACACCGTGCATGTCCCCACAGCCGTTGTGAAGCACTGGTGCCTGGCCTGGACGCTGTGTGAGGCCGTTTGGGGCAGGCTGAAGGAGCTGGAGGCCAGCCTGGAGGAGCCCAGCGAGTACGTGCTGGCGCTGGAGCGGCGCAGGGCCTTCTCGCGCTGGCTGTCCGAGACGGCGGCCGGGCGCATCGACCACGAGGTGTCCCT
>WEIU01015065.1:1164-23922 GCA_013389925.1 Aegithalos caudatus
AATTTAATATTCCAGAATTTATAATGTATATTTTTAACTAAGTTAATAATGATAGAGTTGGAGTTGGTGTATGTTGTGTTCAATTCTTGCAATAAAAAGTTCTAATCTGAAAATAAAATACATTGGGAAACTACTATCAAGTAAATATTCATCTTGATGAACCTCTATGAGCACAAGAGAAATAGCAAAACAATCAATGAACAGGATAAATTGACTGACAGAAAAGGAATATAATCTCCACTTATGGGACTTCTAAGCCTGCATTAAGTCTTTAAATCTTAACTTGCATTAATTAAGTTGTTGTGATTATACTTCAAACTCAGGAAACTCCACATGTCCAGTCATTTGTTGAATGCATTTGTTACTAAAGACCAAGCAGATATATTTTTGGGAACAACTAATAAGTTTTTTCTTCTAAGTTCCACAGATAAAAACTATAGATGGCACCTATGACTAAAAATCACTTCTAGATTTTTTCAGAATCACTCCGTAAATAAAGTAGAATCTGAAATCACTAATGCACTAATGCTACTCTTTTGATTTAACAACAAAACTTCTATCCAATAGAGTAAAGTACCAGGACTCCCACCAAAGGCTATCATAGTCAAGATTTTATTTCTGATCTAAGGATAACTAAAATATCACACCAGGTGTTTGACAGAACAATCCCAAAAATCACATCTTGTGTCTAAGAGCACCATCCAAATATTTCATGTTACAGCTGAAGACAGTTTAGTTTCCCAGATGTATCAATATCAATAGGTAGTGGTGTTTTCTGTCCTTCAAAACTTCAAAGTTGTATTATCTACATTACTGAAAACAAAAGTATGAAAGGTTTTTGGGTTTTTTTACCACTCAATCTATGAAAATGAAGAAATTAAAAAATTGAGATGCACCCCATTTTCTCCTTTAATTTTATTTTTTAGGGGTTTTTTTGGTGCCTCATATTTTAGTATTTAACTTAATAATAGTTGGTTTAAGATAGATGATATCACAGAATACATAGGAAAAACTCTAGCACCTACTTTTTATCATGTTTAAATTTAATTTATCATAGTACTTTGTACTGAAAATGACGTATTAATGAAAACCTGAAATCTGTGATCCGTTCCTGCAAAATTCTTCCTAAAAAAAGAGTTAACTTGTCTGTTATACAGAAAAAGGGTGAAATAGCAAATTTCAATATTAGTGTATGAAATATTCTGCTCCATCTCTGTTGAAAAAGTAGCAGTGGCATTTTGTTGACTTTCCTCACACTCTGTTCTAATACCCATTGATACCAATTAAGCACACTAATTATTGAAGTGACTGTGATGTGAGAGATACTGCTTCTCCCAAGCAGACCCTTTCACTCATACTCTAAACACTGCACATAAAATGGAGCATATCTCAGTACTCTTAGCCTCTCTTCCTTCTGAATTTAGGAATTGGTGAAATACTCTGGGTGTTACGCTTTGCTTCCAAATGTGTTTGTATAAAGTAATTGAAATTTTGCACAAAAGGAATAATCTTTGTCCTTCTCCTCTGCATTGTTTTTCCTTTCACAAATTCCAAATATTATCATTTGCAAATTAAGTACTAACCCTAGTTCTTTGTTTGCATCTGCCAAAGAGATGAATTGTCATCTCTCATTTTATTCCTGACTAAGAAGTGTAAAAACCAGCAAAAACACCTTTTCTTGCATGTTTAACAATTTCTGACTGAAGTACACTATAATTAAATATCAAATTAAAGAAAATACAGTTAGAATTATCAGACCATGGGCCTAAAGTCAGCCAAAATTAGTACATATTCACTATTCTCATAAGAAGTGGAAAGCCTTCTGTTGGGGTTTAGGTTTTTTCCTTTTACTTAGAGAATTTTCCCCATAAAGTTGCTAGGAGACTGAGTACTGGGTGCTTATGGGTGCTTGACTGAAACAAAGAGGTGGCCAAACACGAATTTTGTGGTAGATGCTTTCTGATAATGGCCCAGCTGTTAAAACTGGGTGAGGCAGTGTTCCTTATCTCGTTCACCACCCATCCTTCCCGGGTGATATCTGCTGATAATGGGCCATTAAGGCTCACCAATGACATNTACTCCACAGGACTGCATTTGTTACTCCAGAAGGACTCATCTGGACTGCTTCTAACACCTTGACCAACAGGGTGTCAGGTCACATCCCTGGCTCTGTCAGGGTGTTCTTGGGTTTTTGTTTGTTTTGTTTGTATGTTTTTCTGTACTACTACATTTGTATTTTTAATATTCCTATTGAAGAACTGTTATTCCTATTCCAAAATCTTTGTCTGAAAGCCCCTAATTGCAAAATTATAATAATTTGGGGGAGGGGGTTTACATTTTTTATTCAAAGGGAACTTCCAGCTTTTGCTGGCAGATACCTGTCTTTCAAAACCATGATACCTTCTCAATGAGTCTTGAAGAAATCAATATAATTAGCCATAGGCAAATCTTTTACAAAGTCATGGAGATGAGTACATGAATTAAGAGTAAGTGTAATACGGCTGTAAAAACTGCAGCTCTGAAAACACCACATCTAAATTCATGGCCACTGGAAGTGAGGAAACTCTACCATGGTAAAGAAAATTTTGAACTCATCTTGGGTTTTATGTCCCTTTCCTAAATATGCACCATGGACTAATATCCATGATAGCTTTTCTTGAATGAGGATAGCAGTTCTTGCCTCCTTAGAGAATCAATACATGGCTTAATGCTTTTAGTTCCAGAAAGTATTCTCAATACTGACATTTTATTTACTATCAAATTAAATACAAAATACCATGCATACATTAGCAATCTTTTGCATTAAAAGCCATAAATGGAGTAAACATATGGAGTGTATTTAAAATGAAATAGTGCAAATTGGTAATTTAGTACTGATACTCAATGGTTGAAATTTACTCCACAAAAAAGTCTTCTGTTTGAAGAAACTTTGAGTTGGAAATTGTCTTGTTTCTTTTTAAAGTCACCTATTATTGTCAGTAGTCTGACTCAGCCTTTGTAAATCCCATATGTGATTTGAAGGTTCTCATTTATAAAAGTACTTTTTAAAAATTTTCACTTATAAGAGACATTAATGATTTCTGTAGACATAGAGTGGGCTATGTAAAGAAAAACAGCTAATGAGTTTTTACCCTCCTTTTTACTCCTAAAGGGAAAAATGCTTCAAATTTGGAAAGCGGAAAATGAAAACCATACAAATGAAATCTATGTGGAGGAAAGAATGCTTCAGAGTAGAAAGAAAGCCTTGCTTCAAAATCACATGCAAATGCTCCCTTTTGCACCTTTTAGCACTTCCTTTTCAAGGGATACATTTCTGGCATGCTTAAGCTGCATCCACAATTACTGCAATATTTCTTGCAGCAGTTTAACTCCAGATTTTATTGCTCATGATTTGCTTTGAGCAGTCCCTGAATGAAGGAGCTCAATGGGGATTGAAAGTGGAGAGGAAGGAAGTCAAGGATAATGTTCCTATTCCAGATTCAGCATTATTTCTGAAAAAGCAATTGGCAAAAAACTGTTTGCAAAATTAACCTCCAGAATAAGTGAGAAGTGTGAATACTTTTTGCAGCTGATTTTATCTTTTGGGGCTTTGTGGTGTCTGTGTAATGGGAACTAATGGTCTTGGAAAAAATAGCTTTTATTACTGCAAGTTGACTTGCTGCCAGAAATTCTTCAACCTCTGCGCCTTGCAGTCAATCAGCCACTTGAACAGCCTGGACTTACAATCTTAGGAAAATTTTGCCTGAAGGCGCAGTAAAAAAAACCTAACACACTCAAACAGTAGAAATACTTTGGTATTGCTTCCCTTTCTGAAGATATTAAAAAAAAAATCAACAACAAAAAAACTAAATAAACACCCATCACACCTAAATAAATAATGAATAACTGAAAAAAAAAAGTTTTTTTAAACGAAGTGGAAGTAAAAACTATTACATAAATAATATCTTATTACTGTTTGGGAGTCATTTCCAATACATATTTTACAAGACCACAAAGGCAAAAATAATCGTGGATGGAGGTCCTAATCTATCATGGCAGGTGTTAGGGAGCTTACCAGAAAGGGACTGGTAATTCTGCCAATAGCTAGATACAAATTCTAATTTTAGAACTCTTCAACTTTTCCCAAATTTCTTTTGTATGATCCCTGAATTGGATTTAGCATCTGTAGTCCCTGCTTGTAATTTATTATTTTGTCTGTCTGAAGTAACCCTTAAGGACCAGTAAGTGAGTTGCCTTGGAAGCCTTGCTGTTGATGGCAACAAGACTTAGTGTCCACCCTGAATTTCTGCTCTTTTGACTTAACAGATCTGCACAACTGCCAAGAATTTAATTGTGCTCAAACTCTTTGCTGGATTACAACCCCTAGCAGTAGACCTGTGTTTTGCGTTCAGGTGGTTCATGATGCTTCCATTTTCTTTTATTTGCTGCACAAATTAGCTTCACAATTGTACAGATCTTGGTTGCAATGAAGTAATTCTCTTCTTACCAGCTTGTAGGGTGCTGTTTTGGACTTGTGACTGAAACAGTGTTGATGACTGTCACAATTTGACCCAAGCTGTCAGCCACACAGCCATTTTCCTCACTCCCCCCAGGTAGGACAGGGAAGAGAAACGGAAGAGTAATATTGAGAAAACTCATGGGCTGAAACAAAAATGTTTTAATAGGGAAAGCCAAACCCACATGCACAAGCAGAACAAAAACTTCATTCTCTGCTTTCCTTGGGCAAGCAGGTGTTCAGCTATCCCCAGGAGAGCAGGGCTCCATCAGGCATAACAGAGACTTGGGAAGACAGACACCATCATACTGAACATCCCCCACTTCCTCCTTCTTCCCCCAGTTTTATATACTGAGCATGACACCATATGGTCTGCAATATCCCTTTGGTCCGTTGGAGTTAAAAGCAAACTGAAAACATCCCCTAATTATCAACACCATTTCCAGCATAAATTTAAAACAGAGCCCCATACCAGCTACTGTGCAGAAAATTTACTCTGCCTCAGCCAAAAACAGCTCAGTAGCTCAGAGATGTTTTAGTTATTGCTGAGCTTGAAAAACATCAAGGTATTTTCTGCACCTCATTCTACCCTACCAGCAAGGGGGTTGGGGGTACACAACAACTTAGGAAGGGACACAGCTGAAAAAGCTGACTTCTTCTGACCAAAGGGATATTCCATACTNCAATATCCCTTTGGTCCGTTGGAGTTAAAAGCAAACTGAAAACATCCCCTAATTATCAACACCATTTCCAGCATAAATTTAAAACAGAGCCCCATACCAGCTACTGTGCAGAAAATTTACTCTGCCTCAGCCAAAAACAGCTCAGTAGCTCAGAGATGTTTTAGTTATTGCTGAGCTTGAAAAACATCAAGGTATTTTCTGCACCTCATTCTACCCTACCAGCAAGGGGGTTGGGGGTACACAACAACTTAGGAAGGGACACAGCTGAAAAAGCTGACTTCTTCTGACCAAAGGGATATTCCATACTACATTGTGCTCTTCAATAAAAGCCAGGGGAAGAAGGAGAAAGGGAGAGACATCTGGGATAAAGCACTTTTCTTCCAAAGGAACCATTACAAAGGATAAAATCCTAGTTTCTTGGTGGGTTGGTTTTGCACAACCTGTTTTTTGGTAGCGGAGAGGCCACAGAGGTGGCTTCTGTGAGAAGCTGCTGGAAGCTTTACCATGTCCAGAAGATCCAGTCCCTGATGTCTCTGAAGATGGACATGTGGCTGTTCGAAGATGGACATGTGGTTGGCCAAATCTGGGCCAGTTAGAGAAGTTGGTAACGCCTCTGTGATAACATATTTAAGAAGGAAATCAAAACAAAGGGGGCCACGTGCAGATGTTTTACTAGCCAGAGAGGAAAATGAGATGAAAAGATACAAGGGAAACAACAAGGAGACACCAAGGTCAGTGGAGAAGGGGGGGCAGGAGGTGCTGCAGGCACCAGGGCTGAGATTCCTCTGCAGGCCATGGTGAGACCATGGTGCAGCAGCTGTGCCCCTGCTGCCCCTGGGGATCCACGGGGAATGCGGAGATCCACCCACAACCCGTGGGGATCCATGGGGAATGCAGAGATCCACCCACAGCCTGTGAGGGAGGTGTCCATGCCAGAGTGGGTGGATAAGGCCTGGAGAAGGTTGTGATCCTGTGGGAGACCCAGTGGAGACAGGGACCCATGCTTCCAGGCTGGAGAAGCCTGTCCTTGGAGGACTGCACCCCGTGGAAGAGTGACCCAAGGCACAGCAGTTTGGGGAGGGCTGTGTGCCCATGGGAGGGACTCACATTGCAGCAGTTTTGAGAGAACTGCTGCTCATGAGGTTTGGAGCCACACTGGAGAAATCCATAGAGAACTGTCCCCTGTGGGAGGGACCCCACAGTCTCACGGGGGAAAGACTCCTGTCCCTGAGCTGCAGAAGAAAACCTCGGGTGATGAACTGACCAAAACAGCAACCCCTGTCTACCTGTGCTGTTGGTGGGAAGGAGGGAGGGGTTGGAGGAAGAAAAGGTGTTTTTTAAGGGCTTCTTTTGCTTTTCATTACTCTCCTCTCATTTTGTTAGTAATAAATTCACTTTGTACCTTTAAGCTGAGGCTGTTTCACCCTTGGAATGTTTTTGTGCTGGTCCTTAACTCATTAACTCTTCATTAATTTTTTTCTCTTTTCTGCCCAGCTGTAGACGGGGAGAGTGAGTGGCTTTTGTGGGTGGCTGGCACTTGGCCAGAATCTCAAACCACAAAACTTAGAAATAGCTAAACATCTGGAAAGCAGTAAATAGATTCTTTATTTTGTTTTGTTTGTGTGTGAAGCTTTTGCTTTACCTATTAAACTGTCTTTATTTCAATCCACAAACATTCTCATTTTTACCCTTCTGATCCTCTCCCACATTCCACTGGGAAAGGAGTGAGGGATCAGCTGCATGGTGCTGAGATGCCTACTGAGGTTAAACCACCATAGGAATTATACAGATTTATTGAAAGGAATTTTTAATGACGTCTACTATGGGTTTGGGTTTTTTAGTTTTTAAATAAAATAATGATTTTTTTTCTATTCCTATATGTTTACAACAATTAGGGCTGCCATAGAGGAGGTAAATTTTGGTTATCACTTGGGGTGCCAATTAAAAACTAGTTTGCTGCATTATAGTAATTACCTGAATATTATAATTCAGAAATGTAAAGAAACCAGCTGCAAAGCTCATCACAAGGCACATGCAGATGCAACATGGTGTAAAAAGAAAACACTAAAAATATTCCTGAATAATGAAAAAGATATGTAAAATGTTTTTCAAATTAAAGAACCATTCTCTTCATAGCAGTGCTCTGCATAGAATGTAAACACATTTCTATGTAGAAATGTAAGCAAGAATCTGGATGACCAAGTTGTTTAATCAGTAGTTATTTTCATTTAGTTGAAGACAATAAACCAGCAGCAGGGTAATTACATGTTATGATCCATACAATTTTTTTACTCCATACAAACTGTGCTCTGAAAGACACCTTTCTCCTCTCAAACACCAACATATAAGTACATTTTCCAAAGTAACATCATTATCACATGCCAAACCTGATAGTGTTTTCCACCCATTAGAGTGAGATATCTGTAGTGAATCTCAGCAAATAAATTTTGCAATGATTTTTGCCATGTTTTATTTTAATTTACCCCAACAAAAGTAACATTTTTTTTCTATTCAGTTCCTCACGTATAAATTATACTGTATTCCTTTAAGATTCTGAGGAACCTAAGAATTGATCAGGTGATCAATTTCCCTGCAACTGGAAAAAGGGTAAAAATGAGGACCCTGAGAGCTATTGACTATCCAGCCTCTGTGTCCAGTGAAGAGATCCTCTAGGAAGTTACGTCAAGGCATGTGAATCACAAGGAAGTAACTAGAGATGGCAACATGGCTTCATGAAACAAAAATTCCACCTGACAAATCTCTGTCCTTCTACAATGGAGTGGCCATGTTGGTGAGTAAAGAGTAACAGATGCCTTCTGTAAGGCCTTTGGCACAGTCCTACACAACACTGCTAAACTGGATAGATATGGTTTGGTGGGTGGGCTGTTCAGTGGGTAAGGAATTGATTGGAAGGATGGAGGTATCCAAAGAATTGCAGTCAGTGGCTTAATCTCCAAATGGTGATCAGCACCAAGTGGTGTCCCCCAGCAGTCTACATTTGCCCTATCAGTGAGAGTGAGCATCTGCAGCATCTGGATGACCCCAAGCTAAATGGTGCATTTGATGCACTTGAGGGAAAGAATACCTTCTCTAAGGACATTGACAGACTTGAGGACTGGGCCCGTGTGAACTTAAAGTACATCAAGGCCAAGTGCAACGCCTGAAGCTGGGTCAAGGCACAGTGATGTATAGGCAGGAGTTGAATGGATTGAGAGCAGTCTTATAGAGAAGGAATCCCAATTACAATATCAGTAGATACAGGTATCTATTTTTTTTGAACTGACAGAGTATAAATTTAGATTAGATATGAGGAAGAAATTTTTTACATTGAGGGTAAGAGACACCAGAATAGGCTTCCCAGAGAAGCTGTGGATGCTCCTTCCATGATGGCAAAGGTCAGGTTAGACAAGGCTTGAAGCAAACTGATCTTGTGAAAGGCGCCCCTGCCCATGGCAGGGACTGGGGTGGGATAGGAACCAGGTGACCTTCAAAGGTTCTTTACAACCAAAATTTTTCTATGATTCTATGTATCTGCATTAAATATCACATGAGGCTTTATGGTGTATTTTGTGGAGGGTTTTCTTCAGATTTGTTTTCAGCATTGCACTGAGACCTATAGAACCCTAATAGAGCCAAGTTTTTCCATATTCTCTTAAAATTATTATTTTATTTATATATATAATTTTTCTTGCTAAATCCTTGATAATGCAACTGTGGTCAGTTGCTTTTAGTAAAGACTCCTCAAAAGTAGACAAGAAAACAATAAGTTAAATTCATGCACACGTGCGCTCACACATTTCATTCACACAGAAAGTAAGCATGAAACAAACTTGTGCTTACTAGACAATCTGAGAGAAGAATAATGTGGTCAGGTATTATTTTAGATACCAGATGATGTTAAATAAAGTGTAATAGGTCACAACAGGCCAAATCAGATTGTCAAGGTGCTGTCTCATCTTGGACCACCTCTGATCTGACAGTGATCCACCCAATACTCAGGGGAAAAGGGCTTGGCAGCTACACACCCACTGTGCATGGCAAGTCCAGACAATGAAGCCCACTCTATGAACTGCAGCTCTCCAGTGGCAAGTATGAATAGAACCCTCATTTCTTGCTTAGAAAGGCTTCCTACTGAATTAAAGATGAAGAAAATACACTGAACTCTGACTGCAAGTCTGCCTGTTAGGCTGTTTCCCTTAAGGACTATTGTACTTTGCTCAAACTTACAAATGACAGCTTTAAAATGCACAAAAGTGTTTAACTATGGCACACATACCTTAGTTTAAAGGATCAATACAACAAAGGATTGCTAATATGTATTATTCCTGAGTATAGTCATTGTATGCCAAACTGCTTAATTTATTTATGAACATCAGCTGCTTTTGTAGATATTTTCCTTTCCATCTGCATTGCATCTTTTGTTTTTTTACTTCATGAAAATTCACTAAAACGGAATTCTGCAAGACCAATAATTGGCACTTAATACAAACACCAATTTTCTGGGGTAAAAAATAGCATGAGTATGGAATTTAATAGAAAATTCAGAGTGGCTCCTTTTTGCTTCTTCTTTTTCCTGCTTTCTCCAGCCCCCCTCTTTTCCCATACTGTCCTGAGACACATGCAGGTTTAGTAGCACTAAATGCTTGCCTAGAAAATTACCCTGGGTGCACTGCAATATATTTGAAAGTGCTGCAAGCAGTAATCTGTAGTTATTTCCACTGCCACTGAAATGCATCTATTAGTTTTCAATTCTCACTACTACCTTTCACTCGTATGAATTTTGGATTCAGTCCCCATTACACCACTGATTGCAACAAGAATTTTCCTTGCTGTCCTTAGTGTGAATATAAGATAAAGATCATAGTCAATGTAGCAGCTCCACAATCCATGATCTAAAAATCTCTCTTTCCATTAAGAGCACTGCTGTGTGGAATGCACAAAACAGTTTTTGACTCTGCATGATGACAATAAGTGAATAGAGAAATTTTGCAGAAATACTATGGGTAGAGAGTGTAGTGGTGTTTCTGCATTGTGTGAGAGAAGAAAAGGGGTGAAATTTATAGAGTCTTTTTTCTCAGATTAATTATGAGGAGAAAAGTCTATCACTACTTCCAACAGCTGCTGTGCAAAAGAAGTATGAACACGCTGGAAAGACCAGTTTTGGCAATAGAGGCCTGGTCTCCTCAGAGCAAAGCATTTAGCATACAAACATGGCCAAGTTGGGTATCTTATTTTTATCATAAAAGTCATGTAAACATTGGGTTTTAGCAGACTTCAGCTAAATACAATGAAAAATTCATTATGCTCAGTGTTTTCATCACTGGATTTAATCTCTAACAAAGTCCAGACCCTTAAGCAAGTAAAAAGATATTTTCTATTAAAAATGACACTGAGGAATCCTCATAAGCAAGGCACAGGTGATATATTTCAATACCACTACATGAAAAAATAAAATGGACATACCTAAATTTTTTTACTGAAATCAGTTCTGGTTTTCGTTTTTCCTTTTTTATTTTTTTTTAACAACATCTTAGTTTCTATTTGCTTATAAGCTAAGGGAAAACATACATTAAGCTAAGTAGCACACAATTATGTTTTTTTCTGTAAAGTTAACAGACAAAAATCTTTTTGTGCAGTGCCAGTCCCAGATATTTTTGCCAACCTGGAATATGTCCTTCCTCTTTTCAGCTTATTGATTAATAACCAATTCCATGGCCTGTGGTAGCATACATGTCTGTGGTGGTATGCATATACTCCATTACTGTCTGAGATATCAAAAGTTTGCTTAATTTGAGACATGGTTATTTTCAAAAGAATGTGAACTGTGGTANAAAGGTTAAATAAATTTAAAAAGCAAATACTTTCAATGAGAAAAAAATAAACATAGCTTACAGTTGACCCTGGCCAGCTTTAATTTATGGGGTGAAAATGGGACACACTCAAGCTATCTTATACAAGCATAACACTGAAAACCATACACACATTTAGGACTCAATAAGTGCACTATTTACTAGACAGGTATTTTCATAACTGTACTACATGCATATCTTATTTCAGTTTAACATTACTTTGACTACAATCAACTAATATCAGTTCAGAAAATATACACACACTGAATCATGGTATGCAGTGTCCAGAACAGAAATGAAAGCTTGTGAAATTACCTTGAAAACACTTCTTCAAAGTAAACTTGATACAGTGGGTAGTATTAGAGACATTGTTTTTTCAATAAGTAAACACCACAGTCTTAGTACCTAACACCTCATCAATATTACTATATAATACTACTAAATGCACAAAATGACAGAAGAACAGTTAAACTAAAACTTAATGAAGATGGAAAATTGCACAAAATGAAGCAATATGGAAAGAGTATTGCTTATTTGTTCATTCCATAGGAAGTACGGAATTATATAAAGCAGCTCTGCTACTTGGAAAAATCTCATAAGAGAGAATTTAAAATAGTTTTGTGTACCTGATGACCTCTAGATTTGACCTGTTTCCTTATGAAATTTGCATCTTAAAAAAAAGAGAACTCTGCTTTCTCCTCACACCATTCTGAAGTAGTTTTTTATTTATTTAATTCAAAATACAAAATTTTATCTAATAAAAAGATGAAGGATGGAATTCCTAAAATAAAAATTCTACTTCTAAATGTGCTTAGAAAAAAACCTGATATGCAACATTATTACATAAAATATTGCAGACACATGGGAACAAATAATGATTTTGTAAATTCCATGGGCTGCTACAAAAACCCAGATGACATTAGTCTTTACATTTTTGCAACTCATTTTGTTTTATGCATTTGACCACAACATATTTTGATAATACCAAATAAATATAAAAAAACTAGTCACTGACATTCCTTAATAGAAAATCAAACTGTGTCCGCTCAGATTTGTTCAGGAAAGGCATGAAGAAACAACTCTCTTAAAATAACCAAACAAACAAGGAAGTCATAATTTAATACACTAAAAGTCAGCTCAATGTGTTGAAGTCAGGAGAAAAGCTTGATAGAAATTAAGCATATTTGAAATTCTTTGATCTTTATGGGAGCTACAAATTTTTGGTTGATAAGACCTCAAATGAAGAATGTTCCAGACAAAAAGTTATGTTCTGACCATTAAGAAATACACATATTTGAACTCTCACAGATAGAAGTATTCCATTATAATGTAACAAAGCATAGTCTCCGCATGGTGTTTCTCATGCATTAAACATGACAGTGTAATGATTTGTGCACTGTTATTTCTGTAAAATTATGAGCTGCATATTCTCACTGAACCAGTACATGTCCTCTTCAAACTTTTAAACTATGTATCAACAGCTGTTTTGTAGAAAAACTCTCAATTTTTTTTAAATTTTTTTTTCCTTCTACAAAACCAGATATTTCTCATTAATAGAGCAAACGTTTAAAATGTGACTAAATGTGGTAAAATACTCTCCTGATTTAGTATCTCTGGGTGACTTTCAGAGTTTATATGATAAGAAACCTTGTACAGTTTGTGGACTTGGTACAACTTTAAAGTGGCCTTACAGTATATGACATTTGATTTGGGCTGATTTTGCCAAGTTGTACCTTGTTACCTTGAATTTTATCCAGGTCACCTTAATTTTACAAATTTGTGCTTACAGATACAAAGAATGAGAACTGGACAGTAGACTTGTATTTTTATCCAAAATATTTAAATTCAGTACAACATCCTATGTAAACCAAATTATTTCCCAGTATTGTAAATAATAATTATTTCTTGGTTAAAAAAAGGTTATTCATGTCAAATTTTTAGGCAGTAGCACATTTATTAATGAAGAAAAGAGCTAGAAAGAGAGGATGTCAACCAAGCTCTGGCTTCTATGGATGTAAACAACATTTATGAGAAGTGAAGTATATAACACTATAAAGATAAGTTAACACTCTTGAAAACATCAAGATTGAAGTTATATTTTAAATAAATTTATGTCAATAAAATAAATTAATAATTATTAAACACCAAAAAATCTATATTCTGCTTAATAAATGCACTGATTTTAAAAATGCTACCTGCAAACTTGCTTTCTAAAACATATTGTACAACTGTATTTCACATTGTGACAAGGAAAACTTCCTAACTTCTTTGATATCAGTTTAACTCCACTCTAATTCTGTTTGAAGCTAAATGTTGATTCATGTTTTTTTCAAAGCTGACTCTTTTTAAAAATGTCTATACTTGAACAGCCTACTGACACATCTGGCAGAGTCACATGAATGCAGATGGAATTCTCACTGAGCAGACATGTTTAAGTGGGAAAATCAGCATTGTTAAATGTTTGCAAGATCACTGGTAAGATGCTTTCTGCATTTAATGTAAATATGTTCTCATCAAAGGAGCAGGGATTTAACAAGGGTAAACTAAGCACTTGACTCACTAGAAGCTCATAAAGTCTCAATTTAGCACTATAGTCAGGTTAAGGTTTTCCTCACAGTGTGATAAATATTATTTAATCAACAATTTTAATCATCATGTTAGCTCATTAGAAATAATAGAGTTATATTTTATTTTATTTTCTCAATGTGTTTTAAGCTGTTCATTCCATGATGAAAACAGCTACTATCATGGAAATCGATATTTTCTCAATACAGATTTTAACACACTTATGCTTATAGATCACGGACAACAAATTGCCTTCAGCTACACTAGCCAAACCCAATTTTTTTAAAAAATGGGGACAAATATTTGTACAATTTGTCTTGTACAACTAATACTTTGAGTTGTGCAACAGATTTTTTTCTCCTCTTTACATAAGAAAACCCTAATGAAATATGATAGATTATCCATCATAATCTGATTTTGAAATATAGTCTCTGAGTCTTCTTTTCAACACCAGAATCTAACTTGCCCAAAGCAGACCAGATTGTGCTGTTGCAAAAGGCATGGTATATTCCAATCAGAGCAGAAATCTTGATCATAGGCATGTATAGTAACCTTAATTTCTAGACCCACAACGTGCAAAGACTATGATGAAATCGTCATTAGCTTATTTACACATTTGTCTAGGTTTGGAAGAATAAAAATGGAAATTTAACATCAGCTATCAACACTGGCTAATTTTAACTCTTCACAGTTCATCCTCAAAATATGTCTGCCAGTTTCCTTGTATAAATTTGATTCAGTCCAACTGAAAAGGGGACCATCTAATACACTACTTGTCAAGGAAGAAGTCTGGATTGTTATACACAGGTAGTTTTTCAACTGTAAGACCTAGTGCTGAATGGGAAACAATTTCATGTACTGGCATTCCAGTGTAAATAGAGTTATAGTGTTTAAATATACTAAATATATGTCTAGCGTACATAATTTCTGCTATTCACCAGCCTACTTTTACAACAGGAGATGTCTGAGGCATAACAATCTCAGACACCCTAAAGTTACATGAGAAGACTGCAGATAAGACTTCACAATAGTGCATAATCTACGTCTATCCTTTGCCATATCTGTCAGCCCTGTGTATTAGAGATAGTGTCATACATGTAAAATGGAACCAGATAGACATGTAGGCAACCTCATCAAATTCAGTCAAGTTCAAATACCAATTCAGCTTCTCAAATGCCACTGTCTTCTTTGCTGTGGCCTGAATAACACAAATAATAAAGAATATCACAGAATTACAGATTTGTTGAAGTTGGAAGGTGTCTTGTGAGATCATCTAGTCCAACCTTTCTGTTCACACAGGGGAATCTGGAGCAGATTTCCCAGAATTATGTCCATGTTGGTTTTGAGTATCTTCACAAGTGGAAATTTCATAACATATTAGGGCAGCATGCCCTAATATTTGACCACCCATGCAGTAGAAAGGTTTTTCTTACATTTAAGTGAGAGAAAAAGATCACTTTTTTTTTTTTTTTTTTTTTTTTTTTTTTAAGTAGAGCCCATTGGTAGGACAAGAGCCAATGGCCACAACTGAAAATACAGGAAGTATTTTCTCTTGTCCTATCAGTGGGCTCTGTGGAAAAGTGCCTGGCTGTGACTTCTTTGTTATACAGCATCAGGTGTCTCTGTGTGTTAATAAGATCCTCCTGAGACACCTCTTGCCCTGGCTGAGTACTCCTAGTTCATTCAGCTTCTTCTCATGTGAGAGGCTTCAGTCTCTCAATCCTTATACTGAAGAGCCCAGAACTGAATACCCATGATGTGTCTCACCAGCGCTGAGAAGAGGGGAAGGTTCACTGTCCTCAACCTGCTGGCAACATTCTTCAAAATACAGTGTATACTTGTACACTGTCAGCCTTCTTTGCTGCAAGGGAACACCACAGTCTTCTAGCCAGCTTCCTGTTAACCAGGACTCCAAGGTCTTTCTCTGATGAGCTACTTTCCAGCTGGTTTTATATGGGTGCCTGGGATTATAATTCTCCTGGTTCAGGACTTTGCATTTCACCTTGTTGAACATCATGGGAATCCCCTCAGATCGATTTTTTATCCTGTCAAGATCCCTCCAAACAGCAGGTCCTTTGTTGTATCAGCCCCTTCTCACATTTTTTTATCATCTGTGGACTTGCTGGGTGCTCACTCCGTCCTACTGTTCAGGTCATTAATGAAGGCATCAAACAGTATTGGCCTCAGTACCCATCCCTGGGGTACACTACGAGTTATTTGCTCCAACTGGACTTCATGCCACTCATCGTAACCTTCTGGACACAGCTGCTAAGCCAGTTTTCAAGCTACATCACTCTCCACCTGTCTAACCTGTGATTTGTCATCTTGTCTATAAGGATATTTTTGGAAACAGGGTCAAAGGCTTTACAAGAATCAATGTAAAGCACACTCACTACTCTCCTGTTATCCTCCAAGTTAATCACTTAATTGTGGAATGTTGGTTAAAGATGATTTATCCTTTGTAAATCCATGTGACTATACCCAGTTATGTTCCTGTTCCTGTCCCTTGTGTATTTGGAGATGGTTTCAAGGATTAGGTGTTCCATCACCTTACCAGGGGCTGAAGGGGTTGGCTAGCCTGTGGTTCCTCAAATCTTCCTTTTTACCCTTCTTAAAGAATATTTCACACTCAAACACTTGAATTTATGTGTCTTAATCTGTGCCTGAATTCCACTAGAGATGTAAAAAAATCACAGGAAAACCTAACAAAGTAAACAGGGAATCAATTTGGTTATATAGCCCCCAAACATTATAACCTCCATATTTCATTAAATATTTCATTAAATATTTCATTAAATATTTCATTTTTATTACAAGGGACAGTTTATATTTAGTTGATTTTCATCTAGCAAGAAAGCCATTAGGCAGAAAGCCATGAGGCAGAAATTGCTCCTGTACCCTATTGCCATATAACATCATATAACCTGTACCCAAATCCACATAAAATATTGTTTGGGAAACAGAGACACTCACTCCTATCACACTAATAGACAATGAACTCCCTAGGAACTTTTCAATTGCATGTCTTTGGGTCACCTGCCTAATAAAGCCTTTCACTCTCTTAAAGCAGCATGGCTACCCTTAAAGTAAAATGACTACAAAAAACATGAGAAGATTCATTCAAAATTTAAATAAAAATAACAGACACTAGGATTCTTTATTTGATGTCATGATTGAAATCTTTGTACTATTACATGTTTATATGTAAAAGACATTTTCTTGATAAACATTGAAGAAGCATAAATTTATTTCACCCTTAAAAAAAGGGTTAAAAATTATTCACTTGATCTCTTTACTGCAGCATCTGATTTTAATAAACCACAAAATTTCACAGTGCTCACTAGCACTCTTGAGAAATTATCTCCTCCCTCATATTGGTACTCTGAGATCACATCTTCATGGGATCTGAAGCACATGATTGGTGCCCTCGGGTTTTATGGTTACTTATGTCTGCAGAGACTATTATCTGTCAAGTAACATTGCAGTTTAAGCTATTCTTTTTTCAATAAAAGTTGCAGCCTTGGTCTTTAAACCAGTTGTTAGCATGCTGTATATTCTGCTTTCACCTTCCACAGTGGCACCCACATTGTCCTGAGCATTTATATACAGCTTTAGTGTTCTTTTCCACAGCACAAACTGTGCAGCCATTAATGAATTACATGACCTCCTTAAACGAGGTAGGCCAAACTGCACCCTCAAATACACAACCAAAACTTTCATTGGTTGCAGCCTCTCTAGATTCAATGGAAGGTGATCTCAGATTTGTATCTGAGGGCAGAATGTGACCCAGTGCTTCCATTAACTGGCCTTAGTCTGTAGAGCTCTTTATCAATTTGGGGAGGAAAGACACAGATTAATGGATAGAGAATGAAAGAGTGAAAAAAATGAGGTTCTTAAAGGTTTCTGAAGAGCTGGGAAAATGAACACAACAACAGCTTAAAAAAAGATGTAAAAAAATGCTCAAATATTTAAAAGGTTAGTGCTTCTCATAGTCAATGCTTTAAAATGTTAAAATAATTATTTTGTTTTATTAAAATTATATTAAAATTACCTTTCTTATACTTCAGCTCAGGGAGAAAATTGCAATAAGGTTAGGGGGGTATTTTAGATAATATATATGTGTTTGTCTCAGAATGGCTTGGGTTGGATGGGAGTTTAAAGATCATCTCTTTGATATTTATCATCTAGTCTGGATGGATTTGGTTCTATTTATTTAAAGTAAAATAGCCAGCATATGCTGAATTTACTAAGCCTCGTAAGGATTCAAAATTAAAATTCAAAATTTCATATAAAAAAATCTTAAACTTTAACATAAGGTCTTGACAAAAAAAAAAAAAAAGTAGCTTAATGGATCCAGGTTTCTAACAGAAGTGAGTCTGAGTTATATTCTGGGCAATCTGGGATAGTTTAAAGCAGTTTCTTACAAGGAGATTGCCCTAATAAAACATTAAAAGAATAACAGCACGTTTTGTGCACTTTACTGTTCTGAAACACTTAGGCACTGTAAAATCTAGAGAACTGGTTACAATCATGAACCCAGACTGAAAATTCTGAAGTTGTTCAAAGGGGACATTTGGATAATCTGCTTAAACCTCAGACGTACACTTTGTTTGGAGAACTGAAGTTAGACAGTTTGATCCCTCATGGGTCACCAGGGAAACAAACAGGCATTTGTGTGAAAATGCTTCAAAAACTTCCCTCTCACCCATTCTTGGCTAGAACCTTTAAACCAGTAAATCTTGGAACAATAAATTAACTTTTGTGTTCACATTATGACAGTGAATTATTTCAGAGCCCTGACCTAAAAATAATTGTCTCTGCTAGTCCCGAAGGATGGCCAAAAAGGGAAACCACAAACTCCAGCCAGCTGGGGACCCTATCAAAACCACAGGGTTTGGGTTTATGTCTTTAGATCCCCTCTCTCAGGGATCATTGTCCCCCACACTTTTCCAGAGGCAGGCACCTAAGGCTACATTTTTTTGCAAAAGGGAGATGGAGCAGGAAGAGCTGAGGCTGAGCTTTGATTCAATGCCCAGTGCTGCACTCGAAAAGTGCCCAAGCAGAAAAAGCAACCCAGCAGCAGAGACCTCTTCCACTCCTTGTCATGACAAAGGTGAACCTGCATGGTGACTCAGTGGCCCTGCAATAGTTGTCAAAACCCACCCAGCTTGTTTTTCCCTCTTGTTATACTACACTTGTATTAATTCAGAATGAAATAAATACCTGTATTTTCCCACAGATGATGATCTACCTTTCAGAAAGTATTGAAGTTTACAGAAAAACAGGACAGTCTTTGTCTGTCTTACCACTTATTCTAAATTTTTTGTTGCTAAGATGCAATGCTTTAGGAAGTCACATCACAACAACACTGAACATCTACGGGAGCTATACGTGTGGCATGGAAGCTTTCAGTTAGAAAGGATATTGGAGAGAGGATTGCATTGAGTTATTACAGATTCTAAAAAAGTTGCTCAGGTCATTAATACCCTCTCAATAGCAGAGTTGTTCTCCTTAGAAGGGAGAATGTAAAAATCTAAAAATATATGTTGCTTTACCAAATTATTGTAGAGTTGAGTTTTAGCCATCATACTTGAGAAAAAAAGAATCATCTACTTTGACAGCTATTGCTGGCAAGTATTTCATATCTATTTTTTATCCTTGATAATTAGAAGAAAACATTTATTACATCCCATTATATTTAGACCTTCACCAACATTTGAATTTTAAGGAAAAAAATGCACCATTACAGCCTTAACAACCTATCAAAAGTAAAGCAACAACAATTTAATTGTTTGTGAGGATTGTGCTCAAGGCAAAAAAAGAAACATTTTAAAGCATGTTAAAGAAATGCATGTGGCTCAAGGTTTACATTATTTGGTTTCAAACATAAAGATGTTTTCAAAGAAACATTCATGTATTAAAGTATTTTCAACAGAATTACTGCCTTCAGTTTGTTTTCACACAAAATATGGGACTCTTTTCAAGTTAATGGATAAATTTGCTCATCTCTTTCTTTATTATCAGGACAAAGATAAATAAGTCTTTTTCATTCAATCTGCTGAGATAACTTGTGCCCATGCCGAAAGGTGATCTGTTCTAATCAACTTCGTGAAGTCTGATGGAATTACACTGAACATATTTCATACCTGACACAACTGCAGAATGATACAGTTCAGGACAAACATTGGTGACCTGAATAATACATGACAGACAGATGACCGGGTGAGAAAAGTAATTTTTCACCTACACTACTTGAGTTTCTTTATTAAAAGCTGAGACATATTTGATGGAAAGAAGGCTGCTTTGCCAGCTAAAAGCTGGTGTGTTTTATTAATAGCTCAGTCAGTATTCCCTTGCCATTTTACTACTTGAAACATTATTTTGACAATAAAATACTACATGTATCTATTTTGCATGGAAAGCACCATGGAAAATACCACCAACATTGCTGAAGAGAAAAATAAAGATTTAAGAAATTAAAGTTGTTAGTTATTTACCTTTAATTCTTAATAGATGCACATATTTAAAAACCAGAGTAAAATTATCATGAAGGAGAAAGATATTGTGGAAATAAAGCAACTACATAATCACAGGAGAATATATCAAATATCTGTAATGTATAGAAATTATCTTTCCCATGAGCTTGCAAGTAGATACAATACATTTAAAAAGAAATTTACTTTTCATAAAAGTCAAGTAAATTTGGCCTCAACAATGCAATTTTTTTAATGTGACTTAAATAGTGTTTGTCAAGGAAGGTTAAAGTTGAGACAAACAGTAATATCTTAGAAGCTGGCCCATAAAAAGGTGGACTGCCTCAAATGTTTCTGTGTTTGAAGCCATACCAACTTTTACACTTGGCTGTATTTTTCCTCTGCAGACAGCAGCCAGGATAAATAGTTTTCTACAAATTCATAGTGTGTGACACCAGTGATCCAAAGGCTAGACAGAGACCACATGCTCATATTGTACTAATGACTCTTTTTTCATCAATTTAATTAGTGGGGACCTTCCACATATCACTGTTATCATGAACTCTCAAAAATCTCTTTTCTGTGCTCAAAGAATCCTGAAACCTTAAATGAAATCTCAGAAACTTCTTGTGTTGTTTTACTTGCTGTAAAGGAAGAACATACCATATATATTTAAACTTAATTTCTTCAGTTCTTTTTTCTATGGTAGCCTTTTGAAGCTAATTGAATGCACATGTCATATTGAAAATAGTCTAGAAACTGCTATAAGTTTAAATGTGAATACAAAACTGCTCACGGACCGAGCAAATATCACTATATGGTCATAAATATTCCACTTGAAAGAATAAGATCTTGCTCTTTGATACTTGAAAATGCACAGAATGTTACCTGAAAAAAATAAAACTAAGTATATAGTGTATGATATTGGACAGAATTTGCTAAAATTAGAAGTGCTACATATTTATACAACATTTACAAACAGCTTTAGAGGTATAATGCTTAATTAAACATAAAATAAATTAGATCCAACAGTAATCAGAAGTTTTTCTAGATCCACCATTAGTTTTAAAATCCTCTGCTTTCCTACACATAAATATATAACACAAAACCCCTTTTTCACTCAGAAAGATTAGCTTTTCAGGCTTTATTATGTCGACTTTTCAGACACGAGCAGAACAACAAATTCCTCTCATATGCCCATAGTGCCTTTGTCACGTCTAACTACAACACAGATTCCTTCATGTAAGTAAGCCTCTATATCTCTCATGAGGCCCACAGCCCCTTCTAATTTGGATCAGTTCAGCTGAAGCTGAAGAAGAGGTCTCATAAAGTTTAATATATAGGGCATTATTTGACAAAAGTTGCACTGATATACTTTCTCAGATTGTATTCCACTAGCTGCTTGTAACATTATTTAACAGATCAAAACCATCATGATCAATAATCTGCAAAGACATCTTCGAGCATATATTCAGAATAATACTTTAGATCACAAACTCCTGTTGTGAGAAGATAGACTGCAATGTTCAAATGGTGATAGGGTTCTCCAGATCCAGGACAGCTACTGGGAAATCAGTGACAAAATCATTGGTGGGGTTTTCAGGCTAATGCAGAACATAATATCTAAAAGCTCCCAGTGGTTTTCTGGATGAAAACTTGAGCCTGAACCTCCTGCATCCTCAGCATCAAACATGCACAAAGATGTACTTTTAAGTCAGAGAAAGAGACTGTTGGAAAACTCTTTATTATCAATATTATACAAGCAAGTTAAAACTTTTTTTTTTTTTNAAGAAATTAAAATTTTTTTTTTTTTTTTTTTTTTTTTTTTTTAAGAAGAAAGGCGGAATTCACCTTTTTCTGTATGTGTTCCTGTCGATACTTTAGTTAAACTGAGTGAGGTGCAATTTTAAAACTTTGTAGCTTTGACAGTTCTTACCATAGCAGCCATGCCATTATGGACTACTGTTTTTCTGAATTGAACAGAGATCCTTCACTGTACAAAAATTACCAACACAAGAATATTTTATTTTTGAAGATTCAGCCTAAGTCCTTCTCAGCAAAATGCACATTTCTTCTCAATTTGAACACTTCTTTCTGGAATGGTATATTCCATTTTCCATATGAACAAACTTGAGGTTCATTAATTGAGCTTTTGAGAGTTTGCAACAGCAGTGTCTAAGCTGAGATGCCTATGAGTTCCTCCAGAAATCAAAGACATCTTGCATCAAGCCCTCATGCCCAAACATGGGTAAAAAAAAACAACAACAAAACTTTCCTAGTGATCTTTGGAAGTCAAATATTTTTCCTATTGTAAAAGTGAATATATATACACAGCATAAATATGCAGCTTCCTGTGAAGTAGACAAGCTATATTACATTACACCAAATAGCTGTATTAAAAAAAAAAAAAAAAATTAAGTTAAAAATTTCTTGAAAGCAATTTGAGGACCAAGCAGAAAGAATGCTCAGATCAAATCAGGCCCTGAGGTGTGCTGTGGACAGTCCTGGTGTACAATATGGTTTTAGAAAGGCATGTACTGATAGAACAAGAGAAAATTGATTTAAACTGAATGAGCGTAGGTTTAAATTAGATATTAAGAAAAAATTATTTATGCAATAGATAGTGATGCACTTGAACATGTTCCTCTGAGAAATTGTGGATGTCACATTCCCCAGTGTTCAAGGCCAGGTTG
>WEIU01015068.1:2436-19728 GCA_013389925.1 Aegithalos caudatus
ACCAAAAAAAAAAACCAAAAAAAAAAAGGTTTACACTTACAGTCTATTTCACTATATTTTGCTAATAGAATGAAAAAAAAAAAATAGTATCCAGACCCTTAAAATAACAGCCATAGAGGATACACAAAGCAATGATTCTATAGGCACAGAGCAAGGGGTAGGGATTGTCAGTGGAACTGACATGTTCTGCACATATTCTATTTTTATAGAATATTAATTGCACCTCAGAGGTTACAACGGGTTAGAATCATTGCTGAAGATTTTGGGTACATCATGACAGTATCAGTGAATTCCACAAAATTTATGAATTTCAAATATTGCTTTTTTAAGTGAATCTGAGACTTGGCAATACCAGACCAAACCAGGGAATCTTTACAGTACTTACATCTGGCTTGAGTTATTGGTTCTTCTATTTTGGCTTTAATATAATAAAAGCTGTATGATGGTAACACCAGTGCTAAACTGCAACAGAAATGAGACAAGTAAAGCAATACGTTATTTGCAGCCATTTTCCAGTTTCAGCTTCTTTATGTTTTGAAAGTAATTAACAATTTTGGAATTTGGACTGTCACGAGATGAGGCAGGCACACAGTGATACATCAACCTCACACTTGAATAACAGACACAAGTATGTTTATGCCAATCCTGAGGGCCTCTGTGTTTATTTTGATTCTTATTTGCACTTCTAAACATCTTTTTAGGAGATAAGCAAGGAATTTCCAAATAATTGCAAATAAAAAAAAAATGCATGATGTTTGTGTCTCCTTTTGACACATGTAGCATCCCAGCATAACATATCATGATGATCACTGAATGCAAAAATATCACTTAATACTGGGCTGATTTGCATACATCATATAATGAGAGAATCTCACTAATAAAACAATGATCAATATTCTCCAAGAAATGCATATGGCAATACTTGCATTCACATTACCTTCAGGATCCAAAATAGTATTTTCTTTAATCATACAGTCACCACTAACAACTATTGAACATAACTGCGCAATAATATTTTAAGATTTGCAGAGCATTTGCAACATTTCCTTTTATATTATACTTATTTAGGTTTATAATATGTAGGAATTGTTTTTGGAGCTAATTTCTACACATATGGGGAAGAGTTCAGTTCTAAAATGTTTGTAAAGGACAGGAGTTAAGAGTAATCATTAAATAGGTATATCAACTCCCAAGTAGCATCCTTAATTTTTACACTTGGATTTCATCCACACAGAACTGCAGCAGCTCCTAATGAAGAGATGATGAAATTAACATTGAAAATGTTGTACAGTTGAACCATAAATGAGCTGACCTTTAATGACACATTTGCCATTTATACAGAGTATGAGTGAGATTGCTGAATATTTAGTAATATCCTTCTACCAATCCTTCTCTAGGGAAATCAGTGGCAGTTTACCTGTCATTAACAGTTACTGCTAGCAGAAATTGCTAATTAAAATCTATAATTTTATGTTTAATAGGTTTTCTGCAAGGATACTCTGAGGATTTATTGCTGTATCTCATGCCAGGAAGCTCAGACAGAATTAAGAAGTCATGTAAACCAAATGTATTTCTCTAAGGATTGCCAGATGGCAATTTGATAAAAACTTCCTTTTCTTACAGAGTAAGAGTAAGATAGGGGCAGTTCAGCAGAAAAATGGGATAGTGAATAGAAGATCCCGGGTTTATGTTCTGCTGTTAAAACCAATTTGTTTGGTTTTATACTTAAATTAATGTTTCCATTCTCAGTGACTGTACACCTGTGCAGAAGACAACAGAAGTTGGGATCCAGCTTGATTGAGGACTATTGTAATTCACTGTAACAGAAATATTATTTTTGTCAAAATTTGGCTCAGTACTTATGCCATGTAGTTTTGAACTAGAGTAGTTCAACAGTCCTGAGACTTGGAAAACCTTTACTTGTTTTGGGTAATATTAAAAAATGTTTCAGCATTCCTTCTAATGGTACAATGCTGTGTTCTTAAATGAATTTGAAATAATATACATACCAGTGTCACCTTAGCTAGTATAGAAAGAGTAATGCTAAAATATGAAATAAAATTAACCAAAAGGACATTTAAATAAACAAAGGAAGTGAACAAACAGAAATGAGTTACCTGTAATCAGTGCCGTTCACAGCAGTCCAAGTATAAGTTCTGTTTCCTTTATCAATATACCTCTACAAAAAGATGTTGGTGAAAAATCAAATTATTAAACTAAGGAACTTCAATAATTTTGCCTTGTCTTTGAGAAATACTGTGTAGAGTTAAGTACAAAGCTGATGGATTTCAATTTATTACTTTGCTAAAGTAATGGGTTGAGATCCTTTCCTTAAATATCTTCCAAACTTACATTTTGAAAAAAATCAACCATATAATTTTTATTGAACATCAGAAAATTTAAAATTTAAATAAAATCAGAAAAACTTGACATATAATTTTCATATTATCCAGACCAATGCAAACCTCTATTTATGTGATTTAAATTTGATCAAAAATGCTTTCTCTTTTATGGATTATTTTGCAGAAAAGATAAAAAAAAAAACCCAAAACAATAAAAACCAAACCCTCAGTTACAAAAAGATTTTCTAGGTAATTCTTTAAAAAAAAAAAAAACAAAAAAACCCACCCAGAGCCTGTCCTTTCACCTCACAACACCACTGGCTTAATGTATTTAAATTTGAGTCATAACTATAGGTACAACCAGGTAATTCTGATTGTATAGACATCCCCTGCTAAACATAACATGTGTTTCTAATCTCACTAGGAAGGTCTTGAATTTGGGGAAAAAAAAACCAAACATTGAAATAAATGTTTATTTTAAAATAACCTAGTACATTAGGATAATCTTTACCATTTGTTTTCTTGTGGTATGAGTAACAGCATGATAGGCACAATCCCACATTTTCCCATAGATTTAGTAATGAATCCACCTGGCTGACATAGTTTTACTTAGTTTTCCACTTTGAAAACTATAAGATTATGCTAGCTGCAATATATTATTGCTTTACAAACAAATCTTTGTAAGTATGCCAGCAGTGAAGACTGTACAGCTGTTGCACTGCAACATTGGAAAGATTGGTGAAAGGTAGCACAGGTACAGCTCCAGGCTCATTCCTTCCCTATGGTAAAAGGAAAGAGGGAAAAGGGCCATGGCTGTGGAAAAGAAGTGATTCATATGACATTAATAAATGGAAACCTTCTCATTACCTGGCTGATACTTTTCAGTACAGCATGAAAGCATCCATAATTTAATAGTCATTTTTGAAAGAAAATGAAAAAAATATAAAAGAAAACCAGAAAGAAGATGCATATAACAGTGTCTAGTACCCTGATATATTTCTAGTACCCTGATATATTTTATATTTCAGGTAAAAAGATGGTTGAAGAGATTTCTTTCAAAGCCTATTCATATTTAATGTGTACTTCAGGCTAAAATTAGTCACTTGAAACCATTGCTGGCAGTCCCTCCAAATCAGGCAGTGTCAGGGGTCACACATGTGTACCTCCTCAAGAGAAAATAAGTGCCCAAGGTAGGAGGGGAGGGAAGAGAAGAACTGGGCTGTAATTAAATCTTGTTGCCACCAGTATTGCCAGAGTGCTTGAAAGCCAATTGGCTGAAAGCTCCCTTCAAAGATAACCCAGCAAATAGCACATCCTCGTACCTCAGCTCGCATTTACCTTTGCCTACTTCCTTAGGGCAGTCTGAGCCCATCTCATCCCCAGCTGATCCCTGCCAAAGAGCTCACACACGTTATTGCAGCTTTTGTGACCCTTCAATTTTCACTGCTGCCCACCCCGGCTGCCAAATGTGGCAATGCTTTTGTTCCTATGGCATCTTCTCTGTTACTTGGAAAGCCCCTGAGGCCTTGGGAGACTCCAGTGCACCCCACCCACATTTGCTACAAGTCCAGTCTCTATGCTGCAGTATGAAGTCATCTCCCAAGACACTGCTGGGGCCAGCTGCAACACAAAAGGAAAGCGATGCAAACTTAAACCAAAAAGCAAAACAAAAAGAACATAAATTTTAAGCCCGAAGACTGCAACTGTCAGTTCAGAGCCACCGACCACATCAGCCCTTTTTATAAGAAAATATATGAAGCTATCAAGTGCTAAGTGATGCATGGCTCATGCGTGGCTGTGGTTTAAAGCAGCTCTTTTCTGGTCCTAGCAGCCTGGAGCTGGGAGGGTGCAATGGCTGGAAGCAGTCATCATAGCCAGCCAGCTCTGGCTGCTCCTTTCTTCTCTCAGAGAGGTCTGGGTAGAGGAAGAAATCTTGGGCCATGGTTGCAAGGGAAGGTGAGGATAATTAATTACATTGGCATTGAAACATCAGGGATCAAAGGCTTGGGATATTTTATTCCAACAGAGATTGTGGTCTGGGCCGTGTGGAACTGGCACATTCTCATGCACACAGGGATGTTACATCCTCCCTCCTGCCCAGATACTGTAACTGACTTCAGCATTTGCAATAATTTCCTCCCTCTTTCTTTGGACAAAGAGTTGCAGGACCAACTGTTTCAGGTCTTTTGTAGTTCAGAGCCTGAGAAATATACAAACAGCCTGAAATCTCTTCAACAGTTTTGCTATTAATCCAATTTCTTCTACAATCCTTATCATGTTATTGTATTTTTTTGACCTTCTAACCCTCCCTTTTCTAACCACCTACACAGAGCCTTTTTCATCCATAGACCTGGAAAGGCACTCCTTAAACAAAACAATATAAATCTGAAAGTGTCCCAGCATGGAGCCTCTTCCTTCAATAGTAGTTTATCCTCAACTCAGATGCCAGCAGGACTTTGAACTCTCTGACAGTGGGTCAGGAATGACCCAGTTTCCCTTAAGGGAACAGACTGGTGCCATCCTAAACAGCATTGGGCCCCTGACACAGGTGAGGGGGCAGAACTGGCATCCACTGGGGCTTAGCCTCTCTGCCCCAGAAAACTCCTATTCATGCACCATTCTCCAACAGTGGAACCATTCAAGAAAAAACACAATTTTTTTTCACACAGCAGGATTTACCCAGACACTGTAAAGCAGCATTGTAAAGCTTAGTTTTAGCATTTTACTGTGAGAAAGCACATAACAGTA
This sequence comes from Aegithalos caudatus, assembly GCA_013389925.1. NCBI lineage: Eukaryota > Metazoa > Chordata > Aves > Passeriformes > Aegithalidae > Aegithalos > Aegithalos caudatus. Next base: position 7,527 of record WEIU01015068.1, read on the forward strand.
AAGGAGGCAAGGGCACTGCTGATACAGCTCACTAGAAGAATAAAGGAAGAGGGGAAAGCCAGTATGAAATAATGCAAGCAATTCTTCAAAGTATTGTTATAGTGAGCTTATACATATGGGTTGTGCAGTGTCTGCTAAGTCATCAAATTAGATATCTTCAAACTGATTTATGTTCAGAACAAAAGAGTTTCAAACAGCTGCTGTGGAGCTATGACTGTGGGGTTTACTCTGACCAGAACTCCTTGTGCACCTCAGTCATGATTTCTTTTCACTGAGGTCCCCAAGAAGTAGTGTACCCATGTAATGACCCATATTAAATCTGAGTATTTCCTATTGCTAGGAAACACACATTGCTCTGCTTATTTAGAGAAAACAGTAGCAATGTTTATTAGGAATAAATATTTTGGACAAGAAAACAAAGAACTCAACAAGCTGTTCAGAAAGTTCATTATATAACTGTAAGATGAATTTGCTTATCCCAAACAGTCTTCATTTATGGCATAAAAATCTTACTTTATAATTTTTTCTCACAACTTTCTTCCCATTCAACCACAATATAAACTACCAAACCCATCCTCACACATCTCCACAAGCAAATTAAGCACTTTGTTTTGGAATTCATGCACAGAAGTAGGCTGGGTCCATTTCCTGTTGAACAGAGTGTAAGACCTCATCAACAACTGTCTGATTAATGATGCACCAAAGAAACCAAGAAACAAAACAATTCTTTTTTTCCTAAGTATTTTTTTTTTTAACTATAAGACAGTAAAACTAGCAAATCTAGAGGGAAAATAATGGTACAAATTGTCATTACAAAATAAACATGCCAGGATTTCACCATTTCACATTATTTTTCTGGTTTGGTTTATTCCTGTAAATGTAACTCTTTGGGTTCCTATCTTACCTCATCTTGGGACTTGACCAATGTTTCAAATGTTTTTTCTCCACTTTCTCCATCTATCATTTTTTTCCGAATCTATTGGCAAGGAAGAAAAGGAAAAAGTGAAATAAGAAAAAACACCGTGTAGGTGTTGCATGTAACATGGATAATCATTCAAGAGATCAAAATATTCCTTAAAGCACAGAAAATGCTAATGCAAATGGAAGTCACAATTCTTCAAAAAGAACGTTTTGTTTACAATTTTCAGATTTTTCCAGTTAGAAGTTGTGTTATGCAAATATATATTGAATCAGTAGAGTAATGAAGCAACAATTCTGGTATATTTTGCATTGCAAGAGTATGTCATAAAACTCCTTGATGGTGGACACTGACAGAAGGAGAATGAATTTTGTGTGCATGACAAGGAGTTTTGTTTAGCATTTCTTGTGCCTCCCAGCACATCTGTGTGACTCAGGTAGCAGCACTGATTCACAGAAACACTTTTGTACCAGTTCAAGAGTAACTCCTCCCTGAAGCAGCCATTTCAAAGAACCTTAAGGCAGAATTAAACAGATACCAAGGCAGGCTGATTCCTGTCATTATAAAATAACAATTTCAGTGAAGAAATATGTTAAAAATGTAAAATGCTTAAAAGCCTTTAATTTGATTTCAGAAAACTAATTATTTTTTAAAGTTATGATTTTGGAATATGTTACAAAATCAGTAACTTGAAAATATACAGAGGAATTAATTTATTGTCTGAACTGAACTTTGTTTCTCAATTTCTCAGTTTTCTTTCTTGCCACAGGAACAATCTTGCATTAATAAGAGATATATACTTTTAAAATATTCCAGGTAATAGTTTAATATTCTATTTAAAAGTGTTCTATTTTGAATTTTTTTTCTTGCTTCCTTCCCAGAAATTGTTACTTCATGAAGAAAAATTTAAGTAGCAATCACAATGTTTTTCAAAATGAGAGGAATATAATGCATTGCCTTTGCCTATAAATAATGCTGGGATTTAATTTCTCTAAATATAACTTCATCTCTATAAAGTCATCATCTTAACAAAATTAACATTCAGATTTATATTGAAATAGATTCCCATTCAAAATCTAGAACATTTATTGCTTTGCAGTTATTATATAGTGAAACACTAGAAGCAACAGGCAGTAAGAAACCAGATAATCTCACCTCAACTTTAATATCATTTTCCAATTCAGCATCTAGAAAATCCAGTGTAACAGGTTCCTGGGATTTAGGATTCTGAAGCAGAAGATATTAAATGATCAAATAATAAAGACAGAGTACTGTAATACTACAAACCATTCTAATCCATTCATTTCAAATTAGCCTACTTCACTGGGTTTCCTTGTCTACCTATTTTAATCTCTTTAGCATTACTAGTGGCCCTTCCTTATTTATTTTATTTTGTTGGATAGCAAGGCTAATTGGGTAACTGAAAATCTAATTAATACATTAATTGCCAGTGTCTGTCCACAGCCTGTCATGTATGGGGATTGTGCTGAGGTGCTGCTTTCCCTTCTCCTGGTATGTCACAGATTGTACTGGTTTGGGAGGAATCACAGGAAGGAGAGGATATTAATCTCTCACTTGATGTCCTGCCTCCAAGAAGGGAGGGAGAAATTTGGGAGTGTTTTTCACCCCATCAGTAAACTGGGCAGCTGTACTTTGCAATTTTATACTTTGCTGATATGAGGTGGGGTTAGACTACGGTTCAAGATTCCAAAAGGCAGCAATTACAGCAAATTATTTGGGGTATATTAAAAAAATAAATCCCACTTTTATTGTCAGCATTACAGGACTTCCCTGAACACCTTGGAGTTTCAAAAGCACTTCTCTTGACATCAGCGCTGTTATCTCAGTTTAGAAGATGGAAACCTATAGCACAGAAATACTCAAACCCAAGCTTCCAGGAGCATTGATGATGTCAACCCTCAACTATGGAGCACAGAGAACTTTGGTGACCTACATCTGTAATAACCCTGGCCCCACAGGAGTGCTGGAAGTCCACTGTAGCTCTGCTGAACCAGATCAGACCACCCTCCAGCCTCTGCTCATTTCTCAGTTGCAGTCTGCATTTACTTGGCCAGAGCCATCTTCCATATGAGTTGTTGGGAGTCCAACTTTTTTTTCCTGGCAATTTTGCCTAAGCCCCATTGACTTTATATTGTGTGTGGTGTAAAAATCATCCATCCTCATCACCCAGTAGTTATTTAATGCACCCCCTAAAAGTAAGTGCGTTTCTTTAGAGAAAGGAGTATGGGGATATGACTTAAACATTTAAAACTGACAGTCCAGAGAAGCAAATGAAAAAATGGGATTCCAGCAATTCTCCTGTACTAACATATACAGGGTAGGCTAAAGTCCCTTCCTTCAAAATTACAATTATATTCCTCCTATCCTAGCATTATCTTGCAAAGTTACATGACAAATGCACAAGTGACTGCTCTATCAAGGAATGCAAGCATGTTTCATCACAATTCACATATGTACTAGAAGAAAGTAATATCCTGAGCAACTGGTAAGAGATGCCTTCATGTAACAGTCTGGAGTACTAAGAGCTTAACAATAGCCCTTATTTTCAAGATTTTAATATAGAATAGTTCCAGAAGACAAAAGATTATTTCTTCCTCTTCTTGAGGACAAAATGTAAATGTCTCTGGCTATATGGAATCATTCTTATTCTTTACAAGACTTGCTGTCTACTAAGAGAAAATGACAAATTTATTCTCAGGAACAGAATATGTACTAAAAATTGCAGGCAAATATTCTGGGTATTTCTTTAAAATATTTACTGAAAACTTCAAGAAAATGTTTGCATTTCTATTTATATTTCACAGACAAAATTATGAACTTCAATATAATGGCATTAATGTATGCTCTGTACTAATTCAAAATGATTCAATTATTGCTATGCAATTCTTTTTCCCTCCCAACAAATCCACACTCTCAGAATAAATAACAAAAGGCTTAAATGTAAAAATAAATAAAAATATACATATCTTACATGCAATGGATAATGAATAGCATGGTCAAACCCAAACAGCATGCATGAAGGCATTGGCATGGCAGAGGAGGCATTTATGAGGTTCACATTCCATTCCAACACACAAAGGAACAGAGAAGAAAATAAGTGGTAAAAAAAAAAAAAAGAAAAAAAAAAAAAAAAAAAAAAAAAAAAAAAAAAAAAAAAAAAAAAAAAGCCATCACATCAAATCAAGGTTTTATTTATTTCAAATGATAACCTGGGCTAGTCATAGTCATGGAGTCCCAAAGACAAAAATAGCAAACTTTAATTCTGTTAAAATTCCAGTATGCATTAACTGTTTGTTCTTCTTTTTAAGACTTACATTATAACACTTCACATTTCTTATATAACACTTACTAATCACTTTCAATAGGCAAAAAAAAAAAAATTAACCATCTATAAATATATTCTGAGATGTGCCTGAGGCACAAAGACAACCACTAAAAATTAGAACAGAAAATTCTTACATTGGTACTTTAAATGGAAAACTATTTCCCCCTTACGTCTCTTTCCCCCAAGAATGTTTTTACCAGGATTTGGGCTCCATAATTTTTATTTCCGAGGTTGCCATTTAGTGGGGTTTATTCCAAGCCACGAAGAAACAAACTTACAGTTCAGTTTGCTCTTCTCTTTATCCAGTCATGGGTGTAACATGACTGCAATAAGCACACCACCACCACATTCACCAGCACAACTTAACAAAACAGAACAGAAGTAAATCACTAGCAATGAAGCATGCAAACAAAAGGAAAATAATTCATTTTCAGCAGGAAAAAATAAAGTCAAGAATCTATAATTTCAATGACAACTCATGAAGGAAACAAAGAAAGAAAGAACTGGTGCAGCAACATAAAAAAAGTTAAATAAAATGTGTTTTTTGCGAGGTCAGTATTCTCACTAATTCTATGGCTGGCCTTTGCTCTGTTGCAGGAGCCTAGTTCCTACTCCTGACTGCAGTACTGATAAATACAAAGGATATTAGGCTTTTAAAAGAACTGATGGGAAAAACTCAGCAAAATCCTGGTCCACAGAGGTAAACTCAGGAGCATCTGGAGTGGATGGGAGCGTTTCCAGGGCTGCACCTCCCTGGGCAGCAAGCACTGCCAGGCAAAGCCAGCAGCAGCCAGAACTCACCATGGCAAGCTGAAGAGCCAGGTGTGCTAAGAAAACTGAGATTTTTTATGATTCTGTGCTGCTTTCTCCAGTGCACAAACAAAAATCCAGCCCCAAGGTGGCCTTCTACATATGTTATAAACACAGCCACCCAACACTTGGTGAAATCACTGACTTGGATCAGGGTTTTACACCATGTTTTACTGGTGCTGCTATGCAGGGCACAAGTTTTGCGTTAGAGATTTCTACATGTGTAAGGAATCAAACTTGCTATACTGTGTTTAAATTTACTATTTTTCTAATTACATGGTTAATCTATTCCTGTAATGGTTTTTAAGTTTTCATTAAGCGTTCTCTGCTCAGGAACTGCATTACATAAACATGACTAGTTACCTTTTTCAGGTTAAGGGGAGTTAATTCTGTGCAGTTAGGTCTGCTAAACTGAGAAAACCCCATGTAAGTAGCAGATAGAACATATTCCCTACTCTGACTTCCCCAAGGAAAAAAAAAAAAAAGAAAAAAAACCCAAAAAACCCAAACAACTCATATTCTGTAGTTTTATGCAGCATACACTGTGCAATAAAGCTTGGCAATAAAGTCACAAGAATTATCTTCTGATCTTCTCTTGACTTTGGGTTTATGCAAGCAAAGCCAGCACAAGTAGTCTCTTTTTATTTCCAGTCTTCAAATTAATTTCAACATCTGAAGAAGAATTTTTACAGCACGACTCTAATTAGCACCTATTAGTAAAGCACCATAATTTAATGGAATGCCCTTCACTACAGCCAATAGCATGTTTTCTATTATTTAAACAGGAAAGGATGCAAGCTTCATGCTTTGGAAGCTGTTTGTCACAATAAACAGTTCTCTAGTTAGATTTTTCCTAGTAAGCAGGGCAGAAGCTTTCTAATTATATTTCCAGGTCTATGCATTCTAATGCACTAATCACCTCCATCCAAAGTTACCTGTACATTGGGTCTCCTTTTTCTCAATTTAACTTTTGGTATGCCCACACCAATTTGCTGAAGTAACAAAAAAGCAGCAATTTATATTTTTGCACTATTAGTAAACAGCCTACTTATATAATGGAAATGTTTTCTCAACATCTGTGCTGTCCAGTGTATGTTTACTACTGCAAGCAGAGATTACCCCTCATCCTGATCATGAGTTCTGAACTTTTCCAGAATTACAAACAGGTTTTGGACAGGGAAACAAAAATCAGACATATGTTAGTGTGAATAAAATTAACAGAGAGCTCTCCTTTCCACATACTCTGATGGAATAAAATACAGAATGATAATAGCTCACTTTTTGTTTACTTTTATATTTGATCTTAAAACCTAGCTCCCCTTAAGTTTCTTAAATAACCCTAAACAGCAAGAAAGAATACTGGACTCATTGAAAGCATATGGGTTTTGATCAGAAGCATAGTAAAAATGAAGAGAAGGATTCTAATCTTTAGAATAGACTGAGAAATAGAATTATTTACTGTTTTCTAAATCTAATTAAGATTAAGCTTGCTAACACATGCTTAATGGACTCACTTCAGTGACTATGTTTATTTTGTGGTGCATCCACCTGTTCTTTCCCATAACAGTGGGAAAAATACATCCACATATGCAGACACACACAAAGAAAATTTGCAATAAAACATAAAATTAAGTAAAATTAAGTACTTTAAAAATGTAACTAATTACACAAACATAAAAATGGTTTAAGCTGTTTAAAACTATATTAAGCTGCAAATTTTAAAAAAAGAAAGATCTGTCATTATGCTTTGGCATAATTTTCATATAGTTCAACAAATAAGAACATGATGGGGAAGTTTTCAATTATTTTAATATGCTTTTGAACTTGCTGTTTGTTAACTTTTCTCAGTTGTGCAAACAACTTTACAAACTTCAAAACTATTTCTCAAAATATGAATTGTGTTGAACCAGTTGTGATTTGAGGAAATAGATTTTCAGAAGGAAAGCAGAAGACATTCACAAGAAGGAAGAAATGGAAGTCTAAGAAACCCTCACCTCTTCACAGGTAAAAATGTAGTTATGTTTCAGTTTAAAACTATTGAAAAATTGCTGACAAAGAGGGTTGAGATGTTTGTTAATAAGTTAACAGCTACTGGAAGGTTCAACTAAAATTAATATGACATGTTAAAGGAAGTCCATGAATTCTAAATATATCTGTCTTTGTCATGTACCTTAGTTTTAAACTGGAGTTCTTGTATCAGTCTGAATAGCATGCACCACCCCACACAAACTGGGAGTGAAAAAGTCTACCCTCTGTAACTGTTATAAACAACAATAAAAATAATGATGCAAATGCTTAATACTACATTTAGACATTATTCTACAACATAAAAATTATTACTTATAAAACATCCTGTTTTAAACATATAGTAAATCAAACTTTTGAGCAGTAATGAAAAATATCTCTGGACTTCCATATCCTTTTAAGAAAAAACTACACAGAGAAACCATAACAATCCATCTCAGTTTGGCTAGATTTAGTTTGGATGAGCTGAATTTTAACAGAAGTTTTCATTCTTCAATGTTGTGAGGCAACACTGCAGGATAACAGCACATGTGAGATAAACAGAGTCTATATCCATCAGTTTCTTACAAGATTAGGTCTAAAATAAGAATACTGCATTGCTTCTTTTTACATTACTCATGTGAATGAAAAGACAGTTTAATTTGCATACCAGGTAATAATAAATAGGCCAATCACCATCAAGTAATTACTAACAAACTCTAATTAAGAAAAGATTGGGTCAGTACTGATGCAGATATTTGCCTCTGAAGAATTCACCAAGACAAATCATCAAATTGAAACTTCATTTTTTTAAGACATGAAAATCAAATGCAGATATCCAGAAACTCAAGTCCTGCTCAGTTATGAAAACTATATAAAAAACCTCCTTTTCCATAGTTTTCCTTTTTATTTTAAAGTGTCTTTCAAAATAAATCAAAAGGGATATCTCATTAATAGTTCCAGTCAAGATATTCTTTCTCTTCTTCTGAAGCACTTTTTTCTTTCTTGTGTTACACACTTGGCCAAAGACTTCAAATGTATTAATTACTTCACTAGGAAATTAATTCAAATATTCACAAAGCTGACTTCTCCCAGCTTAAGGACTAAATTAATCACTAAAATGTGTAGATGAATTCTTAATTTCTTCTTCTGTCTTCAACAATTAAAAAAGTTGTTTTAACTATTTCTTTTATGTAATATAATCTTAAGAATTCAAGAGACTAAGTTCTCTGAAAACATGGAATTAAATTATGAGAATTTTCAAGAAGTCCACTAAAGATTGTTTCATACGGAGAAGCCTTTCATTAAAACAAAGATCAAAGTTCTGATTTCAGAAAAAATATCATTCATTCATATTGAAATTTCTCATCAAAGCCAGTCTTTTAAATGAGAAAACATCACAAAAAAAAAGTGCACAAAAAGTCCTCAGTTTGCTTCAAGATTCTTCACAATGATTATAGTTTTCACAATGATATTACAGCTGCCACTAGTTGGTTTTATATTAATATGGATATTAAAACATTTCACATATATAAATACTCCTTCAAAATATACTTTTTTTTTTTAATTAACCAAATTCAATACAAACCAAAGTTGATGGATTTGGATGAAGCCATATATGCATCACAGATTCTCCTAGCACCCACAAAACTGAGAATTTTCACTATTGGTGTCTCATACCTTCAGCAATCCTAAATCCTGATTTTTCTGACAATCTCACCTTATTATAGAGAAGTAATTTAGAAGGTGTTTCATACCTTTGGTTGGAGATTTGGATGCAGTAGCACATACCCATTAGGATCAATTGCAAAATAGTATCCATTTGGACAAAGCTGAAAGAAAGAAAAGAAGTTTAGCATTATATGGTATTAAGTAATGAATAAAGAGTAATTAATGGTTTTCAAGAAATGCTTACATTGTGGAAAACACAGACCTTAGGCATCATGAAGTATAAAATTACTAACAAAGACAAGATAATTTCTTAATATTTACTCTTCTAGGATCATAAACTTGGAGAATGATTTAGGCTGATAGTACAACCTTTCACTGAAAGGAAAGATAACCTAAAAATAAAGTCCAACTTCAAAATTGGACAAGGTTTCATCAGGCCTTTGAATAACTCCACTGGCAATTCCACAACCTCTTTGGTAAACCTTCTTTCCTTCTTGCTTAATTTCTGTTGGAATTTCCATTGCCAAACCTATGCTGGTAGCCTTTTTTGAGGCAATGTCAAGCTCCATTTTCTCCAGAACTCCTATTAGCTAACCCTGAGGCTCCTTCTTCAGCCCAAATCCCTCTCTCTTCTTCCTCTGTGTACCAGGTGCTGCAGACCCTTGGCCAACTTAGTGGCCCTGGACCTCGGAATATTTATTATACTGAGGAGTCCAAAAACTGGACAGGATACTCCTGATGCAGATGTTTACTGCACAGCTGGTTTTTACTGCCAGGGCACACCACTAACTTCTGTTCTCCAGCACGACTCCCAGGTCCTTTCCTACCCTTTGAAGCAGCCTGCCCCAGCCTGAGCTGTGATGTGGGATTATTCCCTTCTAAATGTAGGATTTTACATCTGCCTTCAGTCAAACCTGTGATGTTCCTTTTCTTTCTCAGCTTTTGTTTTCCACAGCACTAGGTATTTTCATGGAAATTCCACAGCTAGGTGTCTACATGAATAAATCAGTTGTACAGAGTAGTGTACGGACAGACACCTGTATTAAACAAATTTTCTATAAAGAGTGGCCCTAGGTAAATGGCAAATATTATCAGCTGAAATGATTGTGTACTCTACATTAAGAGCCAAACAACTAAAGAGCATTGCTTTAAGATACAGGAAGATATATCCCCCAATGTAAAAGCTGACTTTTACAGATTGCATCCTGACGGACAAATCACACAGAAACACATTTATGGCTGGAGAGAAAACCACCAGAAAATGTACAACAATAGGAAAGAATATATGAAAAGAAGCCTGCTGGTACTTTGACTCAAACCCAGCCATTGCTGTATGATTTATGAAAGAGCATGCACAGAAATCACACATTAAACATACATTGTGAGAAGTCTCCAATGCAAGCATCTTACCGTAAATCGGGGCGTCAGTTTTTTTATGTCCTCCAAAGATACATCGACCCCCATTACTCCAAGAATCAGCTGATTCTGGTAAAATTCAAAAATGTTAGTATGTATTTGACATATTTACAATTCAGAATAACTGCAACAGTCAGTAAATTTGTATTTTTTCCTTCATCTTGCTTGACATATGCATTTGAGAAGTTGCCTATTTAGTTATGTGTCTATTTTGAATATTTTAAATAATAGCAAAGTGATTCAAAATAAAATTTAATTTATTCACAATTTAGGATAGAGTATGAAAATTAATTCTGAAGATGGATACTTCCCAGGATCAATAAACAATATATGTAAGAACAAAACAGGTGAAAGTAGAAGTGATGCAGTAATATTGCCAGTTATGCAGATACTAAACTACCAGCACCAAGTCACAGCTATTTTGCATGCTAAGGTTGGGCAGTTGGTGAGACCTCTATACAACTAACTCTTTGGGCTACAATATAATGATGAATGGGAAATATTCCAACACAACAAAAAACCCCAGTGAGTATAAGAATCATCAGCATTTGAAATCAGGGACTTAGGCACTACATTTATTTCTCTTATAATTTATTTTCCTGCTACAGAAAAGGAGGGCAGTCATTTACATAGTGTCACTTGAATCCCTTCTCTATATTAAATAAATCTATAAAATTTATTGGAGAAGGAATCTTGCAGCCTGCAAAGAAGTTCAGGCACAGATAGAAATTGAGTAGGTTTGAGTTTTCTTGCTCATGTGTACTAGATCACGTCTGTTTTACTCTTCAGAAAGACATCCTTTGATAATCAGTGGTCTGTCACTTTGAACCAGATCCAGACAATTCCAGGCATTGTCTTGTAGATAAGATTGTACAGCTTTTTTTGTTTATTGCTTTGTTTTTTAAAAGGAAACTAAGAGAACTATTCTGAAAGTAAATTAAAGAAATGGCAGTGATCAAAAGATTGATTATTCTGAGTCTATGTAATAGCTGAGAAACTGAATCTAAGACTATTTTGTCTAAATTTTGTCTTGAATGGAATACACCAAAAGTACAATATTTTACCACACATTGTTCAAGCATATCCAGGTCTGTTTTTTGTTTTGTGAAGAGGACACAAACTCCATGTCAGACAGTAATAAGAATGGGCAATTGTATTTATTTAACACTTAGAATTGAATCTAAGTATACAGTGCTCTTTTCTATTATCATTACAACCAACGAATTTATATTCTTTACATCACTGCCTTTTACCCTGAAATGTCATAGCCTCAGAGATTTGCTAGAAATTTATCTGGACATTATTTCTTGGAAAGGTCTAAATAATATCATCATCTACTTCCCATCTATTGAGCACTTAATGCATTCCCACTGCCACTAAGGCACAGGGACAAAGAGTGGAGTGTCACAACCTGAAACTCAGCATGACAAAAAGGGCGAAGAATGCACTGCATTTTTTTGTTCCCAGGATGTTATCAGGTAAGTAGATATGACCCCTTTGTTTCTGATGTACAAGACAATTACACTGCTGCTGTTTGTTTTTTTTTTCCCTTGAAGGAACAGCTTACAATTTTCCCATTTTGTTCCCTTGTTAGATTGAAGACAGGCAGAGTTCCTGTAATCACAAGGCCCAGCTCCTAGAAAATAACCAATAAAGAAGGAGAAAAATACTTTTTAGTTAAAAAGAAAATGTTAAACCATAATATATTAGAAAAAATGGAAGAATGAGTGTAGCAAAACAATTATTTTCAGTTTTTGTAAAAAACAATTACTCTCAGTTTTGTAAAAAAAAAATACTACTGCTTCACTGACTTGATGTATAGAAAATTGAAATAATTTTTTGTGTCCACATTTTAGTGGGATTGATATACTATTTTTTAAAAGCTAGATGATGGTCAACAACTTAGGATATAGAAGTTTTAAAAAACCTAAATATTATGAAGACATATTTGCAGCTAGAGTATCCACTGCCCATAAAGCTATGAATAATAGAGGGAAAGGGAAAGGGGAAAGAAAAAGGAAAGGGGAAAGAAAAAG
>WEIU01015068.1:20919-35112 GCA_013389925.1 Aegithalos caudatus
AAACATTGAAAATATACATAATAAAACAGAAGGGGGATATATGAGGGATAACACAATCTCCCCCCCTGAAAAACCAAAATAAGTAAAGTTAGAGAGGATAACAATAATGTATAATGCCTAACTGGTAAACCTAAAAGTATCTGAAATTTCTGGGATTATCTTTAAAATGAAGCCAGAACAAAACAGTAACAGAATCTGAAGGAACAGGGCTAGAAAAAAGGTGTGAATTGATACAAATAAATCAAATTATTAAAGACAGTCATGAAATCCAGACTGAAATGAAAGCACCTCTTCAGAATTTTGTAACCTAAAATTATGCATTAATGGCCTCATATAATATGCTTTGCATTATTTTAGTCTTAGCCACAAAACAGCCACTGGACAGTAAAAGCCAAGTGATAGGAATGAGTTCAGTAAGCCACAGGCAGGAGAACTGTAAGCTCTAAATGAGGGAATTATTTTAGGGAATTTAAGATAACAAACCAATATGACAACTTGGACACACTCCCTTAAACACCCAAGAATCAGGGAAAGGCTTCAGAGGGGGGTTAGATCCATGCCTTTATGGTCCCAACTGTGATGAGAAAGTCCACAAATCTGAGCCTTTACCTCAGTACTTTATTTTGTGTCTCAGTACTTTATCTTGTGCCATCCTACTTTATTTACATATAATTATTTACATAAATATATGTGCATTTGTACATACACAAATATATGTATATATAATGATATACTCACAAACACACATATGCAACATATGAATGCAGAAAACCTTGAAGGAAAGACTGAATCAACCCACTGAGTATATAAAGTAATACAAGAGATACCTGCAGGTGTCACTTGTTTTACTTGACTAGACAGATTTCTATTCCTAGTTAAAAATTTATCTTTTTAAGGATATGTACACAGCATAAGAACTTTGTCATCACATCCTTGATGTTTCCAGTAAGTACCGCAACAATAACAAACAAAACATGGTTAATGAACTTCTGGGCATTCAAATTTTAATGAATAACTGACTTCTCTCTATCATGCTCAGTTATTTTGACAGTAAAAACTATATGTTGATAAAAATTTTACAGAAATGCTGACTGACAGGAAGATGTGTGTTTCAACACGACTTTAGATGACTACGTGAACTTGGATAAATACGTGATTCCAAATGACCATTTTGCAGTGACTTTTGCCCTGCTGCTCAGAAGCAGGTTATTCAGAGCAAGAGATTAGATTTCTGCTAACAATACTTTTCCTCCTGTAGTTTCCTGAGTATATTTGTTTTACAAGACCACAGCGATAAATTCAGCAGTAATATCTTTTTTGTTTATTTCCTCATTATTTACACTGTCCAATTAACGGATAACAAAATCATTACCTTGAGTATGTAAATAATTACAACAGCCCAAATTCAAAATTTGTGCAAATACTTAGTAATACTGATAGATTTCATTCTGCATGGAATGTTAATTGGAAGGGGAAAAAAAAGTAAAAAGAGGAAAAAGTAAGAATTCTAAGAATTCCTCACCAGAAATGTAACAAATGACCTTTACTGCAGTAGGTACAACACTGGAAAACTATTCATTTCTTTTATTTTTATTCTTAAGCTGAGAACAGCAGTGGCCTACACTTTAAAGTCTGCAGAGAATAAACTGTTTTTCTCTGTTAAATTTCAGGACACTTAAAAGGATACCAGGTGCAAGTAACACAGCACATTATAAATAGGTCACTTCATAGAGGTTGTTGTATTGATGTGTACAGATGTTAGAAACACAAGAACATCATGTTTGGAACTGCAAGAAATTGGATTCTTGGGAAATCGAAGCCATATAGTTACTGATTTTCTAAAATTCTTTAGTAGATATAAATACAGATCATACCAGAGCATCCAGATAGACATTTGTCCATTGGACTTGTTTGGCTTGCTCTCCAGCTAAAACCATTGGTCTTCCCAATACATCTAGATATTCCTGCCAAAAAGTGTAATAAACTTGTCAGAAGACAATTATTAGATCAAAGAGCACAAAACAACATTAAAATAAACAATAAATAATAAAAATTAAAATATCAAGAAAAAAAAAAATCAGAAGTCACCACTAATGTAGGAGGAGGGTTTATTTACTTCTTAGAAATTGTACCACAAAATAATTCAATCTTCAGTTTGCAGTATTTACTGAAAAGGTAATTCCTGTATTTCACTCCTAGTCAAACAGATCTTACGCACCCATAACCACACTCTTTTTCCACAAAACAAGAATTACAACTATTTTTATTTCAAAATTAATTGCTAATGACATAAAGAAATTACAAGCAGATTACAGGACCTTGAACCCAGAAGAAAGAGTGGACAATGGAGGGTGAGTGGTGAAATATCTGGGTATGTTCAGCTCCTACAGCGACAATTTGCGTAACTTCTATTGGAATAACAAAACTCAGAGCTATAAAACCTCTTTTTTCTGCCTTCCTTCAGACTGTGAGTATGGGTAAGGCTGGTGATGTTATGAGATTTTAGATTACCGGACTGATTTGGGAGTGGATGCCATCAAACTTTTTCTACTTGACTGATCTTATTAGGGATATGTCTTGCCAGACACTGTCTGGAAGAGTTTAACAGAATCAAAGGCTCTTATTCAAGCCAAAAAAAGATTTTATTTTCTGCCAAAAAGTGTCATGCCTGGCCTTGGAAGGACAAACAACTGCTATGATATTTTTCTTCTGTTCTGGACATGTGAGTACCTGGAGTTTCAGACAACTTAAAAGAATAATTGTTCTTCTATACTGTTCTTCTTCAGTTTGGATCTCATCATATAATCCCAGAGTCCTGTGCCTTTATTTATCTACATGCAAGTCTGTTAAAATGTTCCTACACCCTTTTTGAAGGAAGAAAGTGCAGTCTCTTCCAAAAGGGTTGGATCCATCCAGGTACCTCTCCTATAAAGCAGGATTGTAGTGTGGCACCCACATGAGTTCTGATGCTCTGGGCAGGGCTATCCCCTCATATACATCCAGAGCCTCCTCCACGTCATTCAAACCCTTTGGATCATGCAGGAAGTATGGCAGAAGGTGAAATATGAATGCATAGACACATTAAAAAAATTACTGGTTTTATAGAACTTTATACTGAAATCACTGTCATGTCTCAAAGCATCAGAGTTTGAGGGACCATGTAAGGCCCAGAGGAAAACTGAGCCAAAAGCAGAGCTTGTGCAGAGGCCAGCAGGGTACAGAGCACTTCAGACACTCCGTGGTGTGCACGTGGTCAGCCTGCTCTGGAGGATGGTGACGTGGCCACTGGTGTGACCAGCACACAAACTGCTCTGGGACAGCTGCCCAGGGTAACAGGGATCACGTTTTAAACTGCTTCACTGCAACCACTTAAAAAGTAGAACAGTGTAAGAGAATGATCCCTTAAATGTAGAAGAAAGCCTTATTTTTTTTTCTCATTTCTTAATGTAGTGTATCTTAAAATTTAATTGATTTTAGCAGAGGTGAAGAGCAAACATAGGCAAGTATATATATTAGTCCACTTTCTGTGTGTTAAAACTGTATCTGGATTTGACCAACTGACTTACCTGGGTGTTTATTCTTATGGCTCCAATGGATGGGATTTCATAATAATAACCTAAAATTTGAAAGACAAATAATGTCATTTTACCATAATAGATTTTAACCTTGAGGAATTTAATTTATAATTTCTAGTCTAAATTTTATTCGAATTTTTGTTTAAGAATGAAATAGTTTTTAGTAGAAGCCACCACAATGCATTGACATATGATGGATCACCACGCCATTTAGACCAAGGTAGTTACCCTTAAGCAATGACAGTTAGAATTTATTTTATTTTATTTTATTTTATTTTATTTTTATTTTTTAAGGCTGTATCATATACTAAGTTTATACTCATGAAATTCCAGTTACTATGATGTGCAAGTATATTTAATATTTATTTTAATATGCTGTGACAGCAATGTAATTATATGCTGAATGCATATAGGAACGTAAGAATAGCTATGGTCTACCACAAGGGTGAATTCATAGTATAAACATATAAGGCACTCTGTGGAATGAAAAAAAGCTAATGGATATTTCTCTTACACAAAGAATGGACATTAGAAATGTCTTTATTTAGCCCTGATTTTATTGCTCATTTGTTTGAATAAAAATATTTAAAATTCACATAATAAGACTGAAGGCAGGCACTGAGATCCATCTTCAATACAAGAAAATTTTGAGTCAGATTGGAATGAAGAGGCAGAGCATAAGAGAGATAAAAGTATTTATATTAGCGATATCCTTTGCTGTATGCATTTTATTTTTAATTTAGGAAAAATGAAAACAACCTGCTTTTCTGGATGTGCAAACAAATAATCACAGGAATTCTGGGCAGAAGTTTATGATCACTGTGACTCAATAATAAGATGACATAGGTGGTTATGCTTTAAACCAGCTGGTCCTCATTGGTTTTAAAACAATGGAGGTTACATGCACACAGTATTTTGAGATACAAAGATGTTAGTAAAAAAAAATAGGTTCAAAACACAGACATCAATTTTCTGTTGTTATCTGATAACACAATCTGCTCTTCATGAAGTTGTATCTTCTGCATGATTTGTCAGCGTGCCGAGGATTTCATGAGGTTATGTTATACATGAATGCCATTCATCCAGCCTATGGATTCTGCTAGTATTTCTTTTTTCGTATCTATGCCTTTCTCTTTGCTTTATGTTACTCTCCTGCCTGATCATATCATCTCCTTCCCTGAAAGGCCTAAATTTTGAGAACCTTTGTTATCCAGCTCACCTCTCACCTCTTTCTTCTCCTTGATTTGTAAAATAGTTTTACATTTTCAGTCAAGCCTGGAAATTGCTCTATTTAAAATACAAGCAAAGGTTTGATAAATTATATATTTTCTACTTATCTCTATTATTTCTTTTATTTTTTCTGCTATATCTCCATATCTTATGCCTTTTTGCACAGTTCTGTAAAAAAATATTTGAGATTCCTCTTTCTCACACTCTTAAAATGTTTCTGAGTTTCTCATGCAAAATTTAATGTAGAAAACATTTTACTTCCTTGTGCCTTTTTTACTTTTTCTTACATACAAAAAACAGGATAAAAATAGATAATATGAGATGCTCTGAGAAGCTAAGAAATCATACCAAGAATAATTTTTGTATTTTCATTTAAAAAAGGGAAAAAATTCTAAGTATCTGATTCCTTGTAAGTTTTGGAGAAAAACAGAAAGAAATGTAACTAGCCAACTGACCGAACAAAAATCCCTTTGTCCAGACCGTCTAATTTAAAACAGCTTTCCCTAATTTCTTATCTGTCATCAGTTCCAACTTTACATCAATGATTATTACAACAAATATTCTCAAAACTGAACCATAATGGGTTATTATAAAAACTACTGTGGTAGTTTTCATAAATTAAAAATTTTAAATAAAGCAATAAAGAAATAAATATACTAGTTTTTTGTTTACATGCATTTTCTTTCATGTATGTATTATGTAATAAATTAACTTTGGGAACTTTTGATAATAAATACAATTAAACTAAAAATCAAGCTGAAATATCTGCCATTTTTAGAGAACAAAGATATAATCTGTCCAAAGTTCTAGTAAAGATCAGTTTAAAAGAAAGACACAGTACCTTTATTTTCACAGGCCATCCACTGTATGGGTCCTTTGTCATAATTATGTTGGCCAACAGAAAATGTGAACACACGTACCTGTGCAAGTTAAAAACCAATGCATATAACAACTATAGTCATTTGTTGTGACCTGGATTTTTCATAAATTTTCATAGAAAAAGAACACAACTAATTTTTCATTTTTTGTCACCGTAAGAGACATGTGAGATGTAAAAAGTAATATGTCATGGTATTGTATGTATTCCTATTATTTCTTCCATGAAGTAGAATCAAGAAGAATCTCTTTTACCCACCCTTTGTACTTTAAAAGTCTTACATAGGTGATTGTTCATGAATTATTTAAATTGTTAGGGTTTTATTCTAGCATGTTAATTATAACTCTTCAGATTTTTTTAAATTAGTTGACAAAACATATCAATATTAGATGCTTACCAATGACTTAAAAAGAATATATGCATGGCAGTAGAATTCAAAGCAATGCAAAACAGGACTTTTTAGGATATAAAAAATGAAATTTTCAGATACTACACAAAACAAATTCTCATTTTGCTCAGACTCAGTCTTCTCTATGTAAAACCACTAAATTAGTAAAACAGACTTCCATACAATGGTTATGGTTCTGAGGTTCTGATCTGTCACCTTAAGCTCTTTATATGCATTTAAGTTGCGGGGATTTTTATCGTAATTCCATTCTTTTCACACAATGCTACTCTTATCTATCTCAGCAACTCTAAGGAGTTATGGCTTCAGAAGAATTCACCAAAATCTCTCCAAGTTTTGCACTGAAAACAGACTTTTCAGCTGAAATGATTTTCCATGCAAATCTTTTGATTTGAATGAGAAATAATTAAACCCAAAACTTAGTATTGTTTTAAAAATATAAAAAATCCTAACAGACACATAGAAAAAATACAAATACTATGTTTCATCTCCCAGCTGAATATTTTGCTCTAAATTTGAGTGTTTCTCTTAAAAGCTGGGAAAAAATGTTTTCCCAACAGTTTTAATGAGCTGCTCACTATATTCACGTCCCTCTGTTCAAGGGTCAGACAGCTTTTCCTTTTTAAGCATCTCTTTCTTTATGGAACTTTACCACTTCAAATCATAGATCACAACATCAAATCAGAATGAAAATTCCTTTCTATGAATTTGCTGCTTAAAATTAAAATATCCTACAATTAATTTGCATGCAGGCTGTGAGTAAGTAATAAGGTAATGTTTTCATTAAATAATGCACTCTAAAATTGCAGGGACTAGTTGAAAACTACTGATCATTGCTAAGTTTTTAATGATTATTTGTAAAAATTTTCACCACATAATTAAGCATGTGCATTCAGTACCCAAATCTTCAATTCTTAAATAGGCAAAAAAAAGTTGTGTGACATAATCAGAGCTCAAGTATTGACCAAGAGCTGTAAGACTAGCTTCATATCATCCATCAGCAGGTAGCAAATGGTGAAACTTTATTACTGTTGACCCCTATATGCAAGAAGGGCAAACAAAGCTTTGTGCTGGCTGCCATTTTTAATTAACAATATGTTTTGATTTGCTTTATCCATACAACCCCCTTGTTTCTACAGTTAAAAGGAGAATTAAAGCAACTATTCTGCTGCACTGAGCACTGATTTAAGTGCTTGTTTTGTAGTTTAATGTAGGTTAATTCCCCACTAATAAGTAAGGCCAATTACATTTCTGGTTACACAAACAGGTATAGGAATGACTATGTCTGCATGATGGCAATTTTTTTTTCCTGATACTCCATAAAGACAGATGAAAAATACCTTCTATTACCTGGAAAATAATAGTATTGACAGTGCAAAAATGACTTCACCTGGAATGTTTACATCTCATTTATTAAAACTCTAGCACATTTGCTACCTCCCCTTTAGCCATCCTCGTTCTTGACAGCTTTTAAAAAGCTATAGCTATAATTCTTCTAATGGATCTTTCTGCTTCTATTTAATTAAAATCTGGGGTTTTTTTCCTTATCTTATTATCACCATGTTATTTTATATTGGCACCTCTCAGCTCACAAGGTCCCTGCCTACTATACTCCTGTTCTTTTTGAACTCACACTGCTCCCAGTTTATTGTCCACTAAACACTTGGTTCAGAATAGACTCTTCTCAAGAACTATGGAAAAACCCCACTGACGGTCACTAATTAGATACTTGAGAGACCTGATGTTTCTTTTGGATTAAAAAGAAGTCATATGGGTTCTCTTGTGTGTGTAGAAAACACAGGAGTCAATTAGACTGGACTGTCTAGCATTTGATCTCAAATGTAAAAATGAAACACTGAATCGGATTCAAGTTGCGAAATGCTATGTAATTTAGGGACAAGCAGCAGTGTGTTAAATCTGCAACAAATCTATAAAGAATTTAGAATTTAAATTATTGACAACAAGCAGGAGACAATATATCTGATTTACTGTTCCTTGGATAATTAACAGAGATAAAGAACTGCAATGAAAATTGGAGTTTTTAATTGTTACTTGGTTTGGCAAGAGGGTGGGATATTCAAAAGAGTATTCTTTTTCCTATTGCCTCATCTGGAATTGAGTAGAATGACAGACCAGCTGGAAAAATGAGTCAGCAAGTCAAATTAAACAAGACAATTTTAGGAAAAAAAAAAACCAAAAAAAAAAACCCAAAAAAAAAGCTCTGTGCTAAAATGTTCGGCGACAGGACCCAGAGTCAGCCAAAGTACTGAGATGTAGTTGTCTATATGCTTTCCTTATAGACATCTCTCCAAAGAAGACACTAGGCTATTGAATTAAAACAAACAAACAAACAAACAAACTTTTAATATTACTAAGAATACTTTAAGCAAGTAGATCAGACACTAGTATGAGCACCTCTCCTTTTGCTTGTCCTTTAAGCTTGGTTTCAAATAAGTGGGTGATTGAGTTGAAGCAAACTGCCAAGTAGCCTTTGATCCCCAGAAGTTGTTTCCTATCACCACTGAGGCCTGGTTGTTTCTTCTCCCTGTCTCTCTGCAGCCTCCTGGGTTCTGTGTAAAGTACAGTTCCTGGGTGGCTTTGCCTTGACAGCTCCTCTCCACCACCATCCCTAGATGATGGACATTTGTGTTTCCCAACCCATTTCCTAGGGAAAGGGCAACCTTGCCTCAAGGCAGACCTATTTATTCTCTTCATAAAGAAACGTAACTTCCAAAGCAGTAAAAACTAATGGAAAAATAAGATAAACAAATAGGAGCTGTCATGTTTTCTGATTTGTAATGGAATGATTCAAAGCAAAGTACTTCTAGAAAACTTGTACCCTTAGAATTGAGAAGAACTATAGATGAGCTCCAGCCTGTCCTGTCAGCCCATCCAAGTATTGTCTTGAAATTGTTCTGAAATATAACAGTCCTAATTTTTAGCAAGGGGATCCAAAACTAGTTCTCTGCATTTTCCTCACTAACCTTAGGGAGAAGAAAAATATTCTTTGTTATAATAATTTACAGTATATAGCAGATGAATATACTAATTAGCAACAAAACTGAGTGCCACAGGCTTCCCAGTGAGGTTGTAATTCTGCCTTCTTGGAGGTTTTAAACACCAGACTGGATGTGTCCCTGAGCAACCTGGTCTGATCTTAGACCTGATACTGAACTAGAGACCTCTGCAAGCCACTTGCAACGTGGCTTATCCTAGGAACCTATGAAGGACATCAAAGCAATACTTGCAAAAAGCCAACTCCTAATCAGAGTAAGTGATAGACAGAAAAGAATGCTACAAAAATAGAGGAAGACATACTTTATTGAAGAAAATATAATTGTCTCATTATAAAATTAATTTGCTATTTATATGTATTTCTTTCTAGTGGAAGAAGATCATAAGCACCAACGTGAGTAAAAAAAGATTATGACCACTACAGATTGTAAAAGAAAATGGCACTAAGAGAGTTGTGATGAAGATAAAAATAAAGAGGTTCCTATGAAAAGGCTGCTTTCCCTACAGTTCTCATTTGTTTTTTATGAATTTTATTTCTTCATTTTGCTATTGGAATAAATTAAGAAAGATTAAATTAGATGCTTCCTTTGTGTATATTTTTTATGAGTATTACAAAAACTTAAGGCTTGACTGAAGTTAATTCAAAGAGGTAATTAAACACAAAGCAACTGCTGTTTAGGCTACTGCCTATATGTGTGGGCAATGTAGAATCACAGAATCATTGAATGTTTTGGTTGGAAGAGAACTGAAAGATCATCTTATTCTAACTCCCCTGTCACAGGCCTATAAGTACTGCAACCACTCTGCATGCCCCAGTGGAAGAAATGCACATTTTTGACAGATAAATTATTTGTCTTGAATTCTGTGCTACTGGAATGAGAGAGCTCTCAAAAACAATTTCTTTGCATCTCTTCATCTCTCTGTTTAGGAAAATATTAACTAACTTTTGGAGATATATATGTCTATTTTACCAGATACCAAGAGAGCTATACAATTAATTCACTCAATTGGATGCAGCAAGATGAATTTTATGCCCAAAATATAAAAAGACAGAGTGCATCTTTCTCTGCCACTAAATAAACAAACTATGACCAAAAACTGAGCTCATCAAATCCTTCAGCTTTGGTTTTCATGATAACAATAAGATTTCAGAACATTTTACTATGGCATTTATATCCGCAGGTAAAGATTCATGGATAATCTTTTTTACTATACAAAAAGAAAAGGGGAATAAATAATTCAGTAATTCCAGCATGACTCAGAAAATTATCTTTCCTGGTAGTGGGTTTACATGTTATCCGATGTGAGGAAAACCTGTTTGCAGTTTATATTTAATAAGCACACTTGTGAAATAAAAGGACAACAAAAGAAACCTATAATTCTGAATAAAATCATAAAACTGCTCTTCTATTTTCCATTATGTATTCTGTCTTCTAAATCCCTTGTAAGTATAGCTTGTAAATCACTTAATCATTTTTGTGTTTTGTGCCATAGGCCAGGGAGATGTTATGTGGTTTTCAAGCTGCCCCAGCTAAAACTGAATACATTTTTTTCCTTACATTTTTACATCTGTGAACAGAAATTTGAAGATGATTTTAGATTCTGCTGTGAGTTAACTGAGAACACAAGACATTTATGACCAATTTGAACTGAGAATTTCAGAGGACAATCTGAAAATAATATTCTAATTAGGAAACCACCTAGGATTAGTCAATAGGATACACCCAATACAGTGTCACTTAAAATCTGGTTAATAATCCATCATGCTGAACTGCTCAGTTCAGGACTTCCAGGGACACAGTCCTGAACCATTTAGGTTAGAGCTGTAAGTGTAAAGCAAATTTTTTTTTTTTTTNATAGAATCTCTGAGTTTTACAGCAGGGGCAAGACTCACAACCATGTACTAGAGGACAGTTTAAGGATCCCTTAAGCCATCATTTATGCATTAGATAAAATGGGACATAACCCATTTTCCCTCTCAGGCCACGAGGGCAAGTGGCACAGAATGGCTCCCATCTCTGAGGCTACACCACGGTGCCAGCCTCCCTCCCTGCCTGCCTCCCATCTCAGGTCATCTCAATAGAGAA
Organism: Aegithalos caudatus; assembly: GCA_013389925.1. Lineage (NCBI taxonomy): Eukaryota > Metazoa > Chordata > Aves > Passeriformes > Aegithalidae > Aegithalos > Aegithalos caudatus. The sequence goes on from WEIU01015068.1 coordinate 32,110, forward strand.
TTTTTTGGGAATAAGCCCTAGCTCATGCTATTGCTGAGCTGAAACCCAGCATTACTAAAAGAATTGGCTGCCACAGGCCAGGAACCATACTGCTTGGTCTGTTAATAATCACAGTTACAGATAACTGGGGACATTTCTCCAGCCTGCACCTTGGCCCTGGATCATTTATTAGTATGGACAGAGCTGTCAGCTTCTCTCCTGCAAGTGAGGCTCGTTTTCTAGAGACAGAGCCCTAAGGCTCAGCTTTTCAAAATTACTGGGACAGTGGTGCCTCTAAAGTTATAAATGAGAGTTCAGTAGTGGCACAAAAGAGGGGTGAGTTCATGGCTCTCCCTTTGAGCACATTCATGACTTCCCTGGTTTTGAATGCCAGGTTCAGGAAAGCTCAGAAGTTGGGGATTCAGGCTTTTGTATGTAACTGTCAGGCTGCTGATGCATTTTGCCCTTAATAGCAGTTAGGAAAGTGAAACAGAAATGACCTAAGCAGCAGGGTATGACACTTAGTTGGGTGCCAGGGTTCTGAAGTTTGAAAGGTCTAGAACTCAGAAAGAGGAAGTCACAATTTTATGTCAAATTAGGAAATAAAAAGAATGGCATCATACACTAGCAGATATGTATAAAGATATATTTTTGACAGTTATGACTACATTAAGACCTGTCCCTTGCTGTGGATACTCTCCAAAAATATGTATAGACTTCGGGTAACTAGGAAGAAAAATCCACGTGAGAAACAAAGAGAAGAAGAATTTAGCTCTCAAGTATTTAAATGCAAAAATAATTGCAGGCTGGACATCTCTGAATTTATAGCCATGAAGAAATTATAAATCCATATGATTTGAAAACCATTTGACACTACTTGAGTGTTTCCATAAGTGACCCTCTATACTCTGATTCAGCAAGGCATATAACTATGCAAGTGTCCCCTTAAAACCAAAAGAAAAAAATCTTTCAACTGAGGGATGTGTTAAAAGAAAAACAGAGCAGGTCCTTGGAAATACTATTTTGGACATTCATCCACAGCAGATAAATTCTTCTAAACTTCAAATGTGTATTTGCAATCTTCCCTATCATTAATATCTTTCATTCACTACAATTCAACCTCAAACTTTAAACTGCAATGCTAGCTTATTAATTCATAGTCTAATTATAGTCTGTGTAATTATAGCCTAATAACAAAAAGAAATAATGACAGTCTAAAAATTAGCTCACATTACAATCTAATGCTAATCCTCCTTCCATCTTAAAATAAAATAAAAAAAAAATGCTTTTTGCATATCAGGAGATTATTGGAGAATCTCACTTTCTTTGGATGTTGATCTGTACTTATAATATGGGCTTTGAACCATTTAATGGTGTTAATATATTGGGAAGACAGGATCAAGAACACTGATGCATGGTGTAGTTGTAAGCAATTATTCTAGGAAAGGAATTAAAACCTGAAAATTATATCTGAACATCTAACACATACATACAATGAAAGTTGCATGTTCATGGAAGTTGTGATTTCCATGAATCCATGAAATATGTTTTGCCAACAGCAAAGTGTTCAAAAAAATGACAGAGGGGTTTGTTTTGGTTTTTTTGTTTTTGTTTTTGTTTTGTTTTGTTTTGTTTTTTTTCCAGCTTGTTTCACTCCCTCACAGAGAAAACATACCTACATGAAAATGGGGATATTTTCAACTGCAGACTAATGGTCAAAAATCCATTTTAGTTATACTCAAAAATTTCAGAGCTAACGTTCTCACAGAACTAAAAAACAATATACTAATTCAGTCACACTGTTCTACAATTTCTTAGTGCCACCTTGTGGAACCACAGCACCTCATTCCTTACTCACAGAAGGGCTTCCATGTGGTTCCCCTTCCTCTGCTGCCACACAGCAACAAGAATGAAAGTATAAATTCCTGCTGACACCTGCTAATCTCCCCCTGCTAAATTGATAGTAATTAGATAGAATGGACCACTGGTTATGTGATTTTTTTACCTCTTTACCTAGTTTAGGCATAATCTTTGATGAGCCTCAAATATCACAGGAGTACAAGCACAGTTTTGCATGCTCACAGTAACCTCATGTTGGACTATTACATAATGAAAGCCTGTACTCCCAAAAATGGCAGCAGAACTTCACATTGATGTGCTTAAATTTTATGTTTGAGAATCAAATTGCCTGTGTCAACCCTGCCAAAAAGTGGGCTTTGGTCCCACTTTCCAGCCTTTAGAGGAACCCTGTCAGCAGAGCCACATACACAGAAATCAAACCACTGCTCCTTCCCTCTTCCCCTTTCTTTGCTGCCACAGGAGCAGTCCCAGCACTTTGTCTGGGACTGGGCCAGCTGGCAGAGGCCAAAAGCCTCCCAGATTTAACTCAGTTAAACCTATTAATTATTGAATAATTGTGGCTGCAGATCTAGCTCAAAGGCTGTGGACACACTGGTTGCTTCTCCCAGGATTTCCACCAGAAGTGCTGCTGTCTTCATCACCTCACCTCACCTCACCTCACCTGTCCTCACAAATCCCTGTACAGCACTCAATTGCATCAGGTTATTTTCTAGCTCCTCATCCTGCCTCCCAGACTCCAGATAAAGAACATGCTGGCATCTTTTTAACAATGCATCTCTTGAATGTTTTACTTTGACTACCCATGCTCTATTTACTTAACTGATCTATTTGTTTCTTTGGGGAAATTTTCCCTCTTGAAATGCAAAACAATTAAATTCCTCCTTTCCCTAAGCTGCTTCTCCCTGACACTCATCATTTAGCATCCTCTGAAGAAAACAGTTTTTTTCTGAGGATTCCTTGTAAATTTGGTGGTCCATATCAGAAACCAGACAAGGGAGTTGACAAAGCAATCCCCACTGTACTCTGGATTAAAAGCATTTTAGGCATTTCTTTGATAGTCAAAACAACATTTGGAGGCAGCTGAGCAGCTGGAAAGGACTGGATTAATTAGAGAGATATTTACAGTTCATATTGTGACACTAAACCCTCTTTTTTTTTTTTTTT
>WEIU01015073.1:7790-20636 GCA_013389925.1 Aegithalos caudatus
TTTTTTTTTTTTTTAATTAAACTGATGTTTCTAGCAGGTAGGGGAGGAATACAGAGTTGGTAATGGTAAGAAAAAGAAGTGTGTGGGATCTTCTTTTAAGCATAATTCTTCAGTACTTTAAATGAGACTAACAAAAGAGAAATTAAACATAATACTGTGCCATAGTACTATGACATAAGTGTCAACTTAGAATTTCAAATACAATGATAAGAGTCTTCTAATAATTATATAGGTGGCAAACAAGGCTTTAGGGCAAACATATGTGGCAAAAAATTACTAATGGCATTCCAACAGAAAATCAGCTATGACTGACCCCTCCTATGCATCATATTCTGGTAAGGTCAGTTTGGTGGAAAGGTTAAGAGCAGTTAAACACTGACCCATCCCTCCCTAGTCTTTTCCATATTCATAGGAAACTATCATCCATATTCATGCAACAAGATAAGTACCTTGAACATGCAGAGGTTAAAAAAAAAATTACTTCTTTACAATCTTATTCAGTGCCATGACACTAATTCCCAGAGCATGGATCAGGACATAAATTAGTGTGTCTGTAAGGCTGGGCAGGATGGGTGAACAGAAAACATAGAGCAGCCCCTGGGTGACACTTGAAATATTGAAAATATACATTCTCAAATCCTGTAACAAATCCATAACTCTTGGACATGGGTAGACAACAATGCTTTCACAGTATGATGCATATGAGCATTTGCCTTTGCACAGATCCACCTGCACACCTGTAAATACATGGATATCTGGAACATGAATTTCCACGCCTCATTGTAAGTGGAATGAAAGATCCAAGGCTGTGATATGGAATCTTAGACCAGTACTCTCCAAAAACAACAGAACCAGAGACACATCCTGTTGTCACTGTAATACTGGCATTACTTCAACTTTTGTTTTTAGCAGAAAACTATATAATAAAATCATAGTGTTTTATGTACCTCTTCTTTTGGTCTTTACACTTCTGGTGCATAGCACTGAATGCATTTGGAGAGGAACAAGGCTCAGAAACAATTGGTCCTTTGGCAGAACTTACTTTTCATGCATATCATGAAATTGATATGTATGAAAAAATTGATAATTTGCCTCTCTCATGAATTAACTCCAAATGTGAGTTCTCCCTCAGTATCTCGTTTGTTTCCCTGTCTTAATTTCTATCCCTTAATTTTTTTAAATTTCCTAATATTAACTTTATAGTGAATTTATATTTCTTTTGCCCTATGTTTTTTGCAGGTGAAAAATATATCCAAGTAATTGGTCCTCCCCCCAAACAGAACTTTTCTCCCTTCCTGCAGAAACAGAAAATAATGAACCTCACTAGAATAATATATTCATATAGTAAATGCTAGCTTCACTCCCTGCCCATTTCATTTTACAGAAAAAAGTTACCTTCTTTCTTTCCATTCCTACAGAAGTATCAGCTCCTTCAGTGCATTTTAGTAGGCAAAATGGCTCAATTTCTTTTGCCACTCTACTCATCATTATTATTGTAACGGTGGCAGAGAAATAAGTGAGTCTAGGTGATTAAACTAAGAGATTTCTACTGTACTTATTAGGTACAGACTTATACAGCATCTTTACAGGCATTAATTTACTGATTTTTAAATGCAGATTTTATCTTCCAGAGTTCAGTCACAGGAGCCCAGGTTTCTACACTGGAACTCTGCTGAGGCAGAGGTCTGAAAACTTATCTTTATCAAGACCACATGGAGGTACCTTGGCCTCAAGTGACTAACAGATAAATAAATGAAAGAAGAGAGGGAGAGCACAGGTGACCTTGAGTGCTGGCAGGGCAGAGGGGGTCCCTGCCACTGATCTGAGCCCAGGCACTGCCATCCACACCGGGTGCTTGCAGGCACAAGGACACAGCCAGGGCCAGGCTCCAGGGGAGATTGGGAAGAGGGTGACTGAGGCCCTGGCAGCAGAGGGTCTGTAAATTGTCTCTGAAGATTAAATGGTTCCCTTAAAAACTCCACTCCTGTTTGTGATATACAGCTAGGCTGGAGGGCCCCTCTAATTCCCAGCCACTGGTGTTACAACAATACTTGTGAGCCCATGCTGCTGCCACAGCAGCCTTTCATTTCCCTACCTCATACTCCTTTCTCTCTTCAAGGATAGTGCAATGTCTAAGCACCTTGCTGCTTTCCATGGACTGGATATTTATGATGCCCTTATGAAGGGAGGAAATGATCTTGTTGCAGACAGGTGAGAGCTGTCTGAGCTTCCCCTTCAGAGCCCCTCAGCTCAGCCAGTCTGATTTCAGAGCAGGAGTTTCTTCACAGCTTCAGACTGGTGTGTTTTGCACCTGGAACAAATGTATTTCCCAGCTATGCTGCAGAGACCAGGCTGCATGTGGGTAAGACAAGGCAGCAAAAACTCAACAAGCAAGTAAAGCCCAAACCAATTCTTTAGCTCCTGAATTCACGTTAGGACTTTTACACTTTTCTCGCCTTGGATCATAAAAAGACAGGTAAAAGAAAAATATTAATATGTTAGTATATTTTGTATTGTCTAATTTACCACTTCAGTTTGCATGAGTTGCTGAGTTTTATAAAGAGCACTGAGAAAGTTTATAAATATGTAAGTAAATATTTACATCCCTTGAGAAACTCTTTTTATCACTAACTGCTGCAAAGGGAGTTTATTATTGATGAAATCAACTGTCCTGAATGTTCTAATTTAATAGGAGAACATTATTTTTTATCTGTTATGTAAAGGAAATTCTGAGTCTTTTAAAATTTCATGATATCTTTTGATGAGGAGGAAACCAGGCAAAAGTAAATGCTGAGTAAAAATATAATTTTTAAGTAATTTGATTTCATCTTTGATTCTATAGCAAGATTTTTTTCTTGTTTGTTAGCACTAAAACTGCACTGTGAAGTGGGTCACTGATAGAAGAATCAGCAGATGATACTGCAGTTAATAAAAACATTAGAAAAAATCATTTGGAAAGAGATGTGGCTTTTAAAATTCAGGATCTCTTTATGACTAAATACCTATGTGAAAACATATTATCAAGAGTTGTCTTAAGACAGTAAAAACTAAATGAAAGCTGTGGTGAAGGCACACTGTGATGAGAACAGACTACTTAACATGGTAGTCTAGGTTATTTTTCTACCTGGCACACTAGAAGGCTGTGTACAGAGATCTGAGAGAGCTGGTCCTATCAGCAATACAACAAGGTTACTGTGTTACCTTCTGAGACTAAGCCACCCTATTTTTAGCAGTATTCAACCACCCCATGCAAAGCACCACGCTGTTCCAGGTCACCTGTGCCCAGCTCCTGTGTGGTTGCCACCTCAAAATGCTGACTGTCCAGACTCATGATTGCTGCTGCAAGTTCTTGCAGATTGCTAAAGCCAAAACATTGTATGCACCGTTTTTAGCCCCATCTCACCTGAAGAGAGTATTTGACCCTTGCTTTACCAGCTACATACAATTTGTGACCTCCTCTTTGGATGGATCAAATGGCACATAAAGCAATATTGGTTACAGAAGCTTGTTTGTGCAGTGAGGAGAACATACCTGCAGAGAATCCCAAAAGGTAATAGGAGTGTTATATGAAGCAGGGGTGAACAGCATCAGAGAGATCCTAGAACATCTGCCCATTTACCAGATGTTCAGCAGAATTTGTCGACTAGAAGTCCTTCAACCAATATTGTATAGTTTAAATATTTTTAAAAGAGAGTCTACCTGCAGAATTCCACAGCTCTATAAGAAACTCATACAGAGACACTATCTAGCACACTTTGTGCTCCCTTAGCATAAACACATGGGGAAACTCCTCTCAGCAGCCTGAGCTATGCAGTGTGGAAAAGATAAGTAGACACACTGAAAGTAAAGCAGTAGTTTAGGTTAAAATATATATTACTTCCTGGGATTACACATTTTTCTGTGTTTATTTTATGTATCCATTTGTCAACGTATCTATAGTGTATTCTTTGTGGCCCTGGCACATTGCAAGGGAGCAGTTCTTCCTCCCACTAATCTACAGAAATGCTTCAGTTCTTTCACAATAAGAATTATGGAGACATTTGCTCAAGTAAATCAGGCATTTCAGGATTCATGTAGATTTAATGCTTCTCAGAGAAGTTGTACTACATAGGCTTACTTGTCCTAGGATTTTGAGAGCCTTTTAAAAGCCTCTTTTGGATAATAACACACAAATCGTATTCCTTTCTGTTTGCCCCTGAAACTTCCAGTTTTCCACTTGAATCCCAAAGTTCAGTATAAGATACAAGGTTTGAACTTTGTTTGTTACCTTTCTCCTGAAAAGGCCACAGCCTGGGCCACAGGCTGGGGTTTCTTTTTCTTCTTGATCTCTTGTTCAGCATGTCTGCAGAGGAAGGATGTTTTAGCAAAGTGGCCCTTTGCCCATAGTAGGGAATTTATCAGCAAAGGTGGATCCCAGACTTGCCAGATATCCCAGCTTCCATGGACAGCATAGCCTACTGACAGAACACTGCTGCCAGGGAAGACAAGGGCTTTTGGCTTCTGAGTCTATGAGGTCTGAACATCAGCTTTGGAGTCCACATGTGCCCTGATCTCCACCCACATTATCTTTTATTCTAGAAGTCTTTAGTCCTGTAAATAACAAAGCTCAGACTGATTTTTACCCAAATCTGCTTTGTGCCTTTTTTAGGATTACATTTTTTTAAAGACCTCCACCCCCATCTCTTGTAATCAATAGAATGAGATCAATATCTAAGGGTCAAGACCTTTTCTTTTTCCTGTGGCTAAGCATTTTCCAGCCTTGCATTTTAAATAAAACCTGTATTCCCAGTCATCTGTAGAAAGGATAGGAGGAAAAAAGACAGCTGATTAGTGTCTCTCTTTTAGGTCTTAGGGTAATGGCTGCTTTTACCTTTCTAGTTTAATTCAGCACATTTACAAAGCATTAAATCTGTCAGTGTGGCATTAACTTCTATCATGTGCATATTAATAGGAATAGTAATCAAAACATCAAGAGAGTTTGGGTGTTAAAACTGGTAATATTTTCTTTAAGTGCTAGTACACATTTGGCTTGGAAGGTGCTCAATATTGCAAGGCATCTTTAAAGTAAGATTTATCTCCTATCTATATAGAAATGTTTTGTGGTAAATCTGCTCATTTGTACCCCAAAGGGCATGACTTTGTCATCAGACTGATGTTTTCATGGAACATATTTGTAAAACACAATTCCTAACTTTTCTTGCTTCCATTAAGAAGAATGCTGATTAAGTGGAATCGGCATGTAAGAAAATATTTAGCAGCTGTTCTCTTATTGAAAAATCATAAATACATGGAAAAATAATTGCACATACATCTTATGCCAATTAGCAAATACTTCTTTTAATTAAAGCATATTGAACATAACAGCATAGTCTTAATATTACTGAAATCCATATAAAATATAGGAATAGTGGAAGGAGAGAGAAAACATTTCCATCAATATATTAGGAAGGTTTTGTTAACAAGCCAGCTGAATGGGTACAGAGGGATCACAGTTTTATGCATATTTTTTTTATGATTTTACCTCTATACATTTTACATTATTCCAGTGTTCTCATTTAAAAAAAAAATAAAAAAAAAAAAAAAAAAAAAAAAGCTACTTTCACTTTAAGCAGCAGAAAGAGTAGGAAAACTACTGCCTTACTACAAATTATTTGCAGCTTCAGTGTTGCCAACATATAACAGCTGTAAATCAAGGATATATTTTGAAAAATCCTAAATCAGTTTTTACAAATCAACACTTGTAGTAAGAGCTTTCAAAGAATGAAAGAATACAGCCATGGGAATTCATATTCATGGCTGAGGGTAAGTATGAATTAAATATATCTATTTCACTTATATTGCAAAGTACTATTATTCAGTGGTCCAAAATATTATCAATTTATCCGTATTCACTTTTTATTAGGAAAGAGGTTCAAAACCATGCAAGTTTTAATGATGTGGATAATAATAATCAGGAAAAGAAATACTCCCTAGTGAGGATGAAAGTAATGCATGTTTCCTTCTCAGAGGCTCAGCACTGTATCTTTAGGAAAAGAAGTATACATGCAAGAACATTGTTCTGGAACACAGTAAAGGAGTTCACTGTCTTTGTCGACTGCCAACTAAAAGGCTTTACTCTACCCTCCTCTCGTATCTAATCATTTTTGCCTTGCACACACCACCTACACACCTAACACTTCACTGACAATGGTTTGCCTTTCCCCGCTACCCCGCAAACACAATGGAAAGTTAATTGAATGTTTTATGCTTTAGCAATATCAAAGAAATGAAAAGAACGCAGGTTTCAACTGTATTTCAATAATAAGTGCATTAATTTTTACCTTTTAACTGACACTTGTACTAATTTCCTTAAATGCTCTTTTTTACTCTTTTTTGATCTGTCTGGCTTTGTCGGGTCTGATGATGAGGGCTTACTTCAAATGCAAAAAGATTAGCTCTCTTTCCTTTAATAGCACAATTACAGCTTGTGTGATGTCTAAATCATGAAAGATATCAGGGACAGACTTCTAAAGTCGCATCAGTTTATTAAAAAAATGGTAGTAATCATTTTAATATCAAAATTACTCTCATTTCCTAGTGGCATTTAGGAATTGTTGGGCAGGCATACACATACAGACAAAGATTAGTAGCCATTTACTTCTAATTTGATTTAGATAATTGTTATAAATAACACAATGAAATTAAAAGGCTCTGTGTTACATTTTCACCTCTACCCAAGATGTTGTTCAGGCATTAAAAGAATATTGCCACATCAAAGCAAGAACCAAGAGATCTGGTTCGACATTTTAAGATATGCCAGAATCTACATCTCATTTTTGGATTTAGTTCAACACGGGACTTAGCACTGAACACGAAAGAATAAATGTGTCTTCCATAAAGATATGTAATACATTTAATCCCATCAATGCTTAGTCTACTTTTTAAATCCTGGATTTAATATACTTTACCAAGAGAGGGCAAGATTAAGATACCCTTTCTCATACTGGATCGCACCTACCTCCTCAAGATTACCATTAGTTATATTACAGCATCAAGAAAAGTCCTTATTCAAGATGTGGGTCTGCAAATGATGAAGTAGAATACAAATCTAAAGGGAGAAGGAAGATTTAGCTTACATTCCAAACTGGCTTTGAATGACACACATTTGTGGAATGGTCATGGCTGGCTAAGATAAAGAGGGATAGCAAAACTTGGACTAGGTAGCAGCCATCTTCTTCAAGAATATTCCCTAAAATACTATATTTCTGCATTAAAGTCTTATAAACAATGGCAATGCCCTAAGACATCTACATCACATGTTGGGTGAGGCAGCTGAAAGAGGAAGGGTGTTGCAGTGATCTTATTCAAATATTTTAGGATGCTGTGGCTATTCAACAGTAGCTGTGAAGAAGAATTTGATAGTTAAATTCAGAAGTGAAAATACAAATTGCTTTGGAAAGAGCAAGTACTAGCTTTGATAAATTTTAAGTTCATAACAGATAAAGTAGAACAATTTGACCCATTGTCAGTCTATTTTGAGATGAACATTTGTTAAATTCTAATGAAAAAATGTAGCACTTAAACTTTGGCAGAAGGACAATTAGGGTTTTTTTTTTCCCCTGAATTGAATAAAATCACATGGCACTGATTTTTACTTTAACTATAAGCAATAAATATGAGCTGCAACAGACTCTAACAGCTACTGGCCATATCTACATGGATACAAGCAAAGTTCACTTCAATTTCAAGCACACAGAATTTACATCTACACCATATAGCTTATCATGCATTAAGCCTGTACATGCAAGAGCCGATTTTCTAGTGTTAAGAACAACTTGCACCTTTTTGACGTGCAGGGCTATAATCAGCCCAGCCAATCAATGCTGTCTCCACAGAGAAGCAAGAAAAAGGCTGAGCAGCTATTATACACCATCAGCTAACTCCTGAACACTTCAGGCAGTTGAGCCTGAGAACTTTTAGTTTAATTTACATTAAAACATACACCTTCTGCCACTTATATGCTGCATGCATTAGGATTATTTTTTTGTTTTGCACTTTCAGAGACTGCTAGTGAAGCGTGGTGGTTGGGGAGACACTGTGCCTCCAGAAGACACTTGAGAAAGTTTATCGGGGAAACAAGCTCCCAATTTCTCTACTCACAGTCAGTAGATTTATACTTTACTGTAATTAGAATAAACAGTAAGCTGTCATCCATCAGTAGATGCTATATGGTCCATGGAGAGATTTGAAAGTGGATAATCTTTGCATTCTTAGGTTCTGCTTTGAATATGTCAATTAGAGCAAAAATAACAAAGGCAGACCAAAAAGAAACACCAGAGTTTTGGAAAACCTCTGGAAGTAAAGCTGATAATGTCAATTAAAGACTAAGCAAAGTGAGGAGGGTGTTTTCTGCACAAGTTTTACTTCTGTGACTGTCTTTTGCACAAAGCCAAAACTATTAAAGGATGCACCAGCTCAGGACTTTTAGCATGGACACAGCACACTGTGGCACACACAGTGTGAGTTCTTATCTTGAATGCTGGCTCACTATCCTATAAACACAGGGCATGAGATCCCAGATTCTAGTTTTAAGCTGGCTGGACACAGAAAACCATATAGCACTTTGTCAGACTTGAAGGTAAACACATTGTCCAGGTGGGGCTAGCTGGACTGTTGCTGGCCAAAGATATATTCTTTCTCCCCAGTAAGGTTCTCAAAATTATCAACTGATAGCCATCATATATATTCCCACTCCAACACATGAGGGCCAGGTTAGGCTATGCATGGTTAAAAGTATATTAATAGAAATGGTGTCTTTTTAATAACTGAGATATGTATGCCTGAGAATAATAAAATTAATATTTTATGCTGTTGTTTATTTGAATTTAATTTTATCTTTTAAATACATTAAATTCTCACTTAAAATGATGTCTGGAGAAAAGTTTTTCCTTTATAAGTTTTGTAAAAAAAAATTAAAATTTACAAAATATTTTCCTATAATTTTAAGAATTAATTACTATAGATGGAAAAAAAAACTTACCCAGCAATAAGAACAAACATTTTGTCATCATTAATAAACTTAGTAGAAAATGAAGATAATTTTTTTTCAGAATTTCCATAAGACAAATCTTAAGGGAGAGGCCAGGGCATAAATGAGTCTCATAATGAAAATTTTGACAGGAGTGTAATCAGTTCTTACTAGAATCTATTGCACTCTTTTTTAGTAATTGTGATGAAGTATATGGCAAAAGTCTCTTTTACCCTTAGTATGTTCATGCTTCTGCACACATAGTTCTGCCACTAGGATCCAGCCTGCTTTTCCCTCTCTTGCCAAGCTTATTGAATTTCTATCTGTCTACATCATCTACAATTTCCTGCTGAATTAATCTCTTGTAGCCTACTTCTTGAACCTATTAAATCTGATATTCAGTCTGTACTCCACTGAAACTTAACTGAAACTTCTCTCAAAGCTAGTTCTTTTCTTCTTCTAGTCAAATTCCAGGATCTGAATCTTCTTACATTTCCCTGTGACATCTCAACAGGTTTTCACATAAGCTGCCATCCTTTCTCTATGAAATCTTGTCCTCATAAGTTGGGGTTTTTTTCATTTGAAATTGTCTTTCTGTTCTATCTCTCTAAACAATGTTTTCAATATCTCAGTGCATACTCATCTCTATCCATTACCTCCCACCTCTGTATAATACAGAAGGTACCATAAGGACCTTTTGTTACTGCCTATTCTACAATGTAAGCTATATGAACAATTACTTACAGTGTAGTAACTATGAAGATAAGAAGCAGTCAAAGGTATGGTAGATAAAATGGGATAACTGCTTTAAAAAAATTAAAGTGTTAACTATTTCAATGACAAAATGAAAAAAAATGTAAACACAAGGCAAATTTATCCTCTTTCTAAGCTCCAAGGAGGGAAACAATGTAACTTTAATTGTGTCTTGTTGAAGTTGTCCATTTGGATGGCTACCCCTTTTCTGACATGGTTGGTTTTTATATTAGTAACTGTTCCAAATGATGTCTTTTCCTATTACACTGACATTCTGTCAGCAGTTTGTGCCTGATGAAAAAAGTGAGGCACTGGAACAAAGTAGTCTTGGCAAAAGGGAGAACATGATATTTGGCATCATCAATTGTTACTGTCTCATAAACATCTTCAAATAATTTTTTAAAAAAATTTTTAATTCTTAGAATTCACATTCTAAAGTCACTCTTTACTTTGAGGCTATTATTGTTAAATGGCATTACTTTTACAAATAAAGGTGTCAACATATTTGGTGTATATGATCTGGTACTCTAGGTATTTCTGGTGGCTGTGTGGTAGATGCCAGTTGCCCACAAAGCTGCTCTATCACTCCTCTTCTTGGAAGGGGAGACAGGGAAAAACAAGAATGAAAACAAACCTTGCAGGTCAAGATAAACACAGAGCAAGAGAAAAGGTTGAGAATGCAGAAGCAAAGAATAATAAAAAATTTCTCTACTTCCAGAAAGTATGTCCAGCAACTTCCTGGAAAGCAGGGCTTCAGTAGGTGTAGTGCTTGCTCCAGAACACAAATTTCATAAATAACAAATACCCCCCTCTTCTCCTCCTCCTTATTAACCTTTATTGCTGAGCAGACACCATATTGTATGGAGTATCCCTTTGATCAGTTTGGTTCAGCTGTCCAAACTGTCACCTACCAAGAGCTTTCCCACCCCCAGATTACTGGCAGAGGGGGTCAGGGGTTGGGGTTGGAATTTTGGAGAGACGGCATTGATACTGCTGGAGCACTTCTCAGCACTTCTCAGCTGAAACACTGTTGTGTTACCACTTTTGGAGCTACCAATGCAAAGCACAGCACTGTGAGAGCTGTTGAAGGGAAAAATAACTGCATCTCAGCCAGAACCAATACACAGGGCCAAAGGTTTGCTTTTCTTTTGGATGGCTTGTATTATACTTCTGTGTGGAGTAAAGGGTCTTGTATANTTTTAAGTTTTCCAGAGTGGTTTTGTCAATTTTGGATTAAAACAGCTGCCACAACAGATAAAAATAGATGAGACCCAATCACACAGCAATGACACTGACTTTACTCAGATTAAATGCAAGAAGAGGAGGTCAATTTTTTTTAATTGCAAATGGCTAATTCACTGATTACTAAAAATTGTTCATGAATAATTTATATATCAAATATTAAACTATCTATGGGATGAGTTACTGGGGAGACTACAAAACCACAAAACTGCAACTCTTCCTTCCTATAAAGCCTATCTTAAGACTTGACCTGTGTAACTTGCACTATTTATTTGTTTTAATGATTGATCCTAAAGTATAGAAATATCTGAGTCATTTATATAACTTTATTGGATAAAAGTGTCCTGCAGTTTTAAGAAGAAATGGTGATTTACAAAACTAACCAAATAAACAAAATTTCATGGATCAAATAAAATAAATAAAATTTCATGGACCAAATTTATCATTACTGCCTTTTATCAATTTTTCACTTACACATTGTGATGTGTGGGAGGATTAATCCCAGTTTGAAACAAGCCATGACAATAAGAAAAGAGAGAGAAGACAAAGGTTCAGGAGATGAATTTCACAATTAGATTCTTCATCATAAACAAAAAATATAAGCACAGTGCTCAATTCATTTTTTTTTACCTTTTTTTTCTAGCACATGACAAATATTTTCATCCCTTACTACACATCTGTAAGCCACAATATGTAATTATTAGCAGTTCCATTTTACAGCCAAGAAATTAATGCACATTGAAGACTAGGATTTCATAAACAAAGGCCTCCAGTTTGGGGCACCTGGACCTGGCAGATGAAGGTTTGAGTACCACAAAGTTATGATAAATGGGAGTACAGATCATCAGCTTCTGAAGACCTAGCAAATAAGATGTCATCAAATTTACCTAGTGAGACCAGTGAGGTTGCTTTTGGAAATGCCATCCTAAACAAGTCAGTGGACCTCAGAGCTGCATCTTACTGATCTCTAAACCTTGTTTCCATTCCCCCTAAAAGTTTTTGGGGAGAACTGGATACTGATGTTGCCCAGATGCTAAAGATGGTCCCTGCTTCTCTCCTCTGCACAGGACAGGTATGGAGGTTTCTGCTGCAGCAAACAAGCCCAGGGTGGCTCACAAACCACCCAGACTGATCCAGTGTAGGATGTATTCCTACCCGGACATTGGCAGAGGCTAGTTCCTGACAGCCCGGCAGGGCAAGACGAGGCTCTGGCCGTGTAACTTCTGCAGAACTCCCGCCTCAACTCGGAGCGGCCCCTGGGACCAAGGCTCCAAGGGGCTGATCTAAAGGGAAGAGTGCCACCTGCTGAACCACCGGCTCGCAGCTCCCGCCGCTCCAGGGAACGCGGCTCCGTGGGGACAGCCTGGACACGGCTGAGCACAAGTGCTGGCCACAAATTTGAGCCAGAAAGCAAACACACACCATCGCACTGGAATGAAATAAAAAGATAGGGCTGGATCATTGAGCAGATGTTGCTAAGTGTTAGGAGGCACTGTCGTGCATATGGCAGTGCATAAGAGAATAATGTATTTTAAATATGTATCAAAGTCTATTTTTATACATGCATTTATATATATAATATATAAATGTATATTTAAATGTATATTTAAATATCTTTTTAAATGTCTATTAAAGACACTGAATTTTTATAGCCACTCAACTAGAGAAAAGCTNACTTTTGGAGCTACCAATGCAAAGCACAGCACTGTGAGAGCTGTTGAAGGGAAAAATAACTGCATCTCAGCCAGAACCAATACACAGGGCCAAAGGTTTGCTTTTCTTTTGGATGGCTTGTATTATACTTCTGTGTGGAGTAAAGGGTCTTGTATATATATATATATATA
>WEIU01015073.1:26596-41544 GCA_013389925.1 Aegithalos caudatus
AAAGAAAGAAAGAAAGATCTTCTCTTGCAGGCAAAACTCAGCAACTTTTGAAGCTGAGCAGATGTTCAAGGTTGTGGGAGAAAAAGTTGCACTGCACAATTTAAGGCACCAAATGAATGATACTGTATCAAATCAAAACTTCAGGGGAGATTTAGGTAGACACACTATGAATGCTGAAGCTGAAATCCAGCCTGAACATGGGGAGTTAACTTCTCCATTCCTGAGAAATGTGATACAGGAACTTAACTGCTGAGCATCTCAGCCTCTACGTCAGCCCTTTGGCAGGAGCACAGCTGACACCCCCCTGGGACATTGGTTATGGGAGACAGAGTGCCCAAAAACCACCAGCACCTCCTCCCTGTGGCCAGGGCATCCCCGGCAGGTGTTAAAGATCGGCTCTCCCAAGGCTTCACCTTACAGCCTCTGGCCCAGTCGCCAACCAAAAGCAGTGTCTGACCTGGCAGGGTGGGGGCTGCTTGCCTGCAAACGCTAATGGATTGCTATCAGGTGTGATCAAGCCGGGGGGAAAGGTACTCCGTGGCTGGAAAAGAGTATTAAAAAANNNNAAAAAAAAAAAAAAAAAAAAAGTTTATTTGGGTTTTTAGCAAGAGTTTTAAAATAATTTTAAACCATTTAAGATTTTCTGCACTGAGAGAATTGTTGGTACAATCTTCCAATATTTCTTCAATCAAAATTTTTAAGAATGAAAAAAAATTTAAATTATAATAGGAAAACATCAAGACCACTTTTTCCATTAGAAAAATAAAAACAGTATAATTTTCTGTTTCCTATTTTGCTTCCTTACAACCCAAAATTCATCTTATTCATTACTATATGTAGACTGATCACCCTTCAATCACAATTACCATGTATAAATATAAAAAGGTGATCAGTTGCACTCCAAGAGGTTTCCCTGTTAAGGATGATCATTCCAAATCTCATAACTATGTCTTCCTTGCAAAAATTCCAAAGTTTTAATTATACATATATTTATTAAGATACTGTCTTTTCCAGCCTCCTTTTAACTTAGGTATTTTTTGGTAATACTCATCCATATTCTGTAAGCCCCCTTCACATGGAATGGTGTCTTTTTCAATAAGTAATTCTTGATGACTTCAATAGACCACTTATGATGCAAGATTCTTAATTTCAGTGAGACAATCTGACTATGGCTTCTGTATTCTGAAAGTCACTAATGGCAAACAGTGAATAATGTACTAATACATCATCATTACAATATTTTTATTTGACCTAAACTTTAATTTGTTTTCAAAACAGGCATAACTATTACACCTTTATTATATTTTCTCTTTTTCATTTTATCTATAGTTGCAATCCAGCCAAAGGGAAAAAAAAATTAGAAACAACACCAGTTCAGATAAGTCATGCCTGCTATATGGGAAATATCACCAATTTTATTTTATTCCCCACCTTCATACCATGTCAGAGGCTGCAGTCTGGGCCTTTCAGAACTCCACAAGCACTACTTACAGTCTCAGACCCACAGTGCTTGGGTGGTCTGTCTCAAGCTAACCAAGGCAGGAATACCACCTCCTTGATCCATAATGTGCTCATCCATTTCACTTGTCTGCTCAGACATCCCATGCCAATGATTTATTTGCAGAAGTGAAGCTACAGGAACCTCCCCCCTTCCAAACACATGTATACATACTTTTATAAACTGGCTGAAATATTCAGTAACTTCCCAGTGGGGAATGGGGTTTCCCCCTCCCTCTCCTATGTGTTCTATACTGTTTCCATTATTATTTGATAAATGTGTTATGACACACTATTTACCTCGGTCAGCAGCTCTGGGGAGCTTTGTGCAGCTTTGCTCCCCACCTCTGCCACCCAGCAGATATTTCTAAAATAAATCACATTCCCAGATTAAGACAATACACTTTGGTACTGGAAAGGAAGAAGAGAGGTAGGACAAAAATTGCTGCAGGAGGCTTTGGTTTCATTTCTCCCTTTCACTTATTGAGCCATGTGGAGCTGGTCCTCAGCCTGTAATGGTGGTGCTGCCTCAGTCAACTCCTTTTTCTTTTAGGGGTAGGAAGTCATTCTCTGTTCAATGTGCTAATTCTCCATGCTCGAGGTTCCCAGAGAAATATTTGGAGCTCAGTTTTCAATACAGGAAGGAACAAGTGTAAGTCTGTCTCTTGTAATGCACATGTTCAGAGGTACCGAAACAATCTTTTCCAAGGGCAGGAAGTGAGCCAGGATGTGCTGTGTGAAAGAAGGTTTGCAGTCCTCTTCTGCTGAAAATAAAAAAATATATTTAAGGTGAATTATCACAGAGAGTCTTGTGTGGTCTTGCTGAGTAGCATATTACAGGCAAAATTTGTGGGGTGGAGGACATTACCTTCCAAAGTAGTTACAAAATTACAGTATTGCAGCAACAGCACATACTCTCAAAATAAGGCTTGTCAGGGAAAACTGAGTGTTATTGCAACTTCTTTTAGTATGAATTTGATTCCAAAATACCAGGACACCATGAGTAAGGCCTGCAGACACAGTGAGTGGTTTGGGAAGCATTTTGAAATCAATGATGCAGATGTGTGTGCACATATGTGTGCATCCAAATGGGGCAGTACCAAACCTGATTAAGCCTGTTTGCTTGAAGTCCAGAAAAGTAGATCCTTCCTAGAGTCACAGACTAACTTTCCAAAACCAAACACACCAAAAGCTCAAATGAAGGTTTGTCCAGGAGAAAAAGCAGCCAGCTGTAGAAACTGCAAGTGTTTCAGAGAACACCACTCTTGCAAATGCTGCCTTGCTAATCCCACCAACACAGAGCACTCTCTGTAGAAAAGGCAAGAACCCAATCATAGTTTTGTTGATTCCACATTCAAAAAATATTGTGTATTTTTCTATGCCATAAATGACAAATAAAAATAATAAGACTGACGATCACAGGAGTTTTGTCTTTTTTTCTTCTGTGTTTTACAATATTTTTTAAAAGAAATTAATTATGATAGAAGCATACTGGTATAAGAAAAAGGGTGCTAGCACTTCCAATTACTTCAGGGTGCTTCACAGGGTTCCTCAGCTGAGTTAGTGGAAAAGCACCTTTGAACTGTGCTCAAAGTGAAGTATATCATGAGCACTAGTGCTGCCTTCTCAACACCTTCACTCTCAGATAGTCAGAGTCCTCTTTGAGGTCACTAAAAAAACAACATCCTTCCTTCAGGGCTATGTGGCTCAAGTCTCTTGACTTTCTCCCCTTCTTCTGTGCTTGTATATATAAATCTAAAGGGTTTTTTGCCCATTATTTCCTCTTACATTCATCAGAGGAGGTGAGAGCTGTGCTTTCTCATCAGTGCTTCCAAGCTATGTTTCACACTTCTGTTAAGTCAGTCTGCAAAGAAGTAGAACAATCACAAACCTTCTGTCCTAGTAGTTCTAAATATCAGACCTCTGTGTAGGGATGCAGAAGCTGCTACTGGTTCCTATCCCGTACATCCTAGAATAGAAACCAGCTACAGAAAAATTCCTGCTAACTGAATTTGCAGATGCAAAAAAGCCTTTCCATTTCCTACATATGTTTGGAATATAACTCCTATCCATTATGTCGTCTGTGATATTAGAGTAAAAGATAAATGTGCTCACAATTATAAGCAGTAACCTCAATAATACGAAATGTGGATATTTCCCTTTGAACACAGAAGAATAAAACCTCAGTAAGAGCATCCCCCTCAAATTCCAATGTTAAGGAAAAAATTTGTCAATTTTTTGTCACAAATAATATTTCAAGATCTGAGCTGTTAATGGATGGAATGTTATATTCTGACAGATTAAAATAATACATGGTATTAAGCAAAAAAACATGGTATGCTGATGTAAATGGACATGGCACACTCTACAGATGATAATTCTTTTCTGTGCCAGTAACAATATAAAAAGCAAAGCAAATTACAGGAAAAACCCTACCAGATAATTTAAAGATAAGAATTAGTTACAGGGAAAAAAAAGAAATCTGGAATATCAGTTTGATTTGGTAATTGGCTCAAATGCCAATTCTGTAATTATTGAGTCCAGATTGTGAAGGCTTGTGTGTGCTCCTGTGTCTTTGTTTCTCCTTAAGCCTGTGGAAGACATGAGCAAATTTACAGTGAAAAAAAGAAAATCAAATCCACCTCAACGTTATTATAATGGAATTGCCAGATTTTTACTTTCTGTTCATGAGTCTGTTAAAATATAAAAATGAAAGTAAAACAGGTGAAGTATACATGTTGCTTTCCTAATAAGAAGCAGGGTATTTGTAAAAATCACCAGCCTAAAAAACAGCCCAGATATTATGGACAGTTATCAAATTTCAAAGCTGAATCAATGGAAACAATTCTATGCTATGATAGTTTGTGTATTTATTCTTTCCACTTACATATTTTAAAATTTTAAAATTTTGTCAAAGCAGTCAGGTTACTTCATCATGAGACAAATGAAACCCCAATGTTATACAAATGTTTATCCTCTATCCTTCATTTTCCCTGTCAGAACAGTGTCCCAGAAAGGAAAAGAGAATTCTTGCTATAGTTAGCCCAGGAGAAGGCTCTTAGACTAGCCAGTTAATTTTGGCTTGCTGAGGGATAATTAACATAAAGTATTTTTTCTAGCCACTTACTCATTTTCGTTAAACTTACAGGAATTTAAATAGGGACTTCCACTCATTTTCATTGATCTTACAGGAATTTAAATAGGGACTTCCACTCCTCAATCAAGTTTGTCAGGTCTGGGCCTTGCTTCCAACTGACTTTGCTCACAGCAGACAAGCAGTATTGTTGCACAAACCTTCATTCCTAAGGGAGCTGAAGCAGAAGTTTAAGTGCCTCTAGAAAGGGGCATAACCTGAGTACTCAGAATAAGGTTATAAATTAAACTAAAGCAATTTGTTGAACCTAGGCAGAGCTGAAAGATTTCCACCAGGAAAAGTGAATCCTGGTTTGCTGTAGCTTTATATTACAAAAAAAAATCCTTTTTTTTCCATACCTCTTTCTGCCACTGTGTATCATCGCATGCCTAGTGTAACATCACATAAAGTCTGCACTGCCATCTCATTCTTCCACTTCCT
Source organism: Aegithalos caudatus (assembly GCA_013389925.1). Classification (NCBI taxonomy): domain Eukaryota; kingdom Metazoa; phylum Chordata; class Aves; order Passeriformes; family Aegithalidae; genus Aegithalos; species Aegithalos caudatus. The sequence goes on from WEIU01015073.1 coordinate 31,668, forward strand.
CTCTGAAGTCCATAAGGATGACCCAGGTTTATAACACCCTCAGATCCTTCTGTGCCTGCAGGGCAAGGGGCAGGATGTGCTGTGCTGAGCTGAGTCCAGTGATGGCTGCAGGCCACCCACTGCAGGTGGGACAGTGGCCAGCACAGCATGGCACATGGAGCAGGTGATGGCTGCATCAGAATTACAACCCTCTTCTCAGGAGGGTGCAAAAGATATATCCCAGCTTGGTACATACATCAACTTTTAGGAAATTACTTCAGAGCTTTGTGTTTCTGAGACTTCTACAAATTTTATGGAGAGTGGCCAACAGCTTACACAGTTAGTGGAGGCAGGAGCTCATCAACAGGTAATCATGGTGGCACGTGTCTCACTTCCTTAAAAAACAAGCTAAAAAGATGAGGAGACTCATGTTCACCTGATTGTAAATGATTCTGCCTCTAGGCTGTGTTTCTGTGACCCCAGTCATTTAATATGTTTGCTTTTCCCTATGTTGTCTAATAGTGGTTTGGCAGCCACCCTCCCTGTGACAATGACTCAGTGTGCTGCTTTTCCTGTCTTATTCACATCATTTGATGTGACTAGCACAGCTCATTTGATGAGTCACAGAGCCAGGAAATATGAAGAAAATTTTTCTGAAGGATGAAGTTCAAACAAATGTGAGAAAAGATACAGTTTTTAAAAAATTCTTCATATTAAAATTTTGTTTATGGTATAGTTCATGTCTTCCTACCTACATGGTACAAAGTCCTTTCTCTTTTTTCCTTTCCATTACATTCCTTTTCATTACAACGTGTCTGAATAATCTGGAAGGTGGGTGAGGAGAACACATGGAAGGACACTCTTTCTGTCCATGGTACACAGTTAACAACCATTTTCTGATATTCTTAGAGAATCCTCACAAAACTGAGCCTCACTTTCTATATCCTCATATGCAGTCTGTAATTTCTGCCTTTGTTTCAGTTTGTGTTTTAAAAAAAAGAAAACCCAAACAAAACAAAAAGCCAAAAACAAATTAAGAAAAAAACCCTACTCCAGACTCTGTATCCACTTTTTCCCTTTTCCATCCTAGAGCTCTAACCACAAAAATATTCTTCCCCTGTATTTGATTATAGATGCTTTTCTTACCTACATAGGATGGCAAAACTATATGGATTTTCACATTTCTTCTTATAGAATTCTTCACAATTGGGGAAGAAAATGGCCAGAGAAAGGGAGGTGCCACAACCTTCCTTCTTTCTCTGACCTCAGGCAGCTGCCAACTCCTCCAACAAGAGTGGAATGGAGAGTGGAGAAGAACCAGGACAATAATACTGCTCTTTACACTGCTTCTTAGCACTGTTTCACTGGATTGAAGAAAATTCCCTCTGCTACAGCCACTTCTTCACCAAGGATGTGGGGAGGTTATAGATGCTTTTATTACTGTTGTATTCTTTAGAATACAGGAAGGTTTTCTCATCTTCTCCCTTGACAAAAGCAACAGCTTGAAGATCAGGAATGCAATCAGAGCTCTTCCTTTGCCTCCTGTAACCCCAGAAGTTTGCATTTCCACACACATGAGGAGATGTGATGCATTTCTCCTCCTTCCTCCTCTCAGGAGCTAGTGGTGAAATAATATTTTTAGGTAACACCTTGAAAAAAATCACTGCTTGCTCCAGGGCATGGGAGCTCTGTCTATCAAAGCAGAGATGGTTTGAGCTGGACACCAGCAAGAGCCAAACTGACCCAGCCAGAAATTATTTGCAAGAAGCTTCAGCTGCAGTCAGGCCACTGGTGAGAAATGAGGGAATGGAGAGCACGGTCCCTACAGCATTTTTCTTTCCAAAGGCAGGGAAATAATCAAACTGAGCACCATCACCTCCTCTCCAATTATGACCAAGTGCACGCACTACAGAATACTCTTCTGAATAAAAATAATGTACTTATTTGAAAATAAAGCACGATTTTTTTAAGGAAATGGCAGAGAACAAAGTGCACAAGGCCAAACTTTCTAATAAAAGAGATTTATTGTGAGAAAAAAAAGTCCAATAATTACATTTTCAGGGGAAAGGTCATTATTACTTAGAAAGAGGTTAATAGAACAATATTAATGGCTTTTTACAGGGCAAAAGAGATAGATGCAGCATTAATATGAATGAAAACAAGAATGAGAATGCTCCCTGTTACCAAAGTTTAGACTGAAAATCCAGAAGGTCAAATTCGTCTTTCATATTGCCCAAAATAAAGAATTAGACAGTATAAAATGTTATCAAGCTTTTTCATTCAATGAGTTTAACAGAAAGTAGAGAAATAAAATGATCAAAAGTTTTAGCCCAAAGCCAACAATTAGAAGCATGGCTCCAGTTCTGTGTTTCTGTGAGACTCTAAGGGAAGATTGGAAGATAAAAGTCAACATGAGTCAATCATTGAAGTTTTACTAAAGCAGTTGTGGCAATTCTGTCTATTTGGCCCACATTTGAGATTAGACTAATTTTCTAAAGTAATGAAAATTGCCAGAGATAAAAAATAATTTTAATATACATTAATAATATTACATTATTACATCCGTAATGCTGTCCATGCAAAAGTCTTAAAATACTATATAAACACTTAATCGAGCCTCCCAACATCCTGAGAAGTAGATGATTTTTCCTCAACCATTCCTCAACTAGAGAATCTAAATCATAGACAATTTAAAGCAAAATATTTGCCTCAAGTTATGTAATGACTAGAACCAGTTACAATCAATCATGTAGGAATGAAGAAGGCATGTGCAACAAATATTGCCAAAATCAAATAATTTTTCTGTCAAAACAAAAAATGTCCTGCATGCTTTACCACATTTGAGCACCCAGAAATCTCTAAAATATATTTAATAATTTTTTTCCACATGGATATCTTTACGTATATGCACAAATAAATATTGTCTACAAATAAATAGGCAAACAAATAAATGAAATGTATTTATTTAAAATACATGTTGCAAAAATATTGCACTTCCTCATTGACAAAACTATCCAAATTATTAAAAAAATTGCAGCCCAAGAATCTTGACTGTTAATCCCCTGCCTTGACCACTAATACTGATTTTCCCTTTTAGATGCTAAGAGAGGAAGAAAAGAGATATCCAAAGGTGATTATAAAGACAGTTATTATCATCTGTCATACACATGTGTAAACTATTAGCATGTTTTAACTACAAGGCTAAGCAGGATCTGTCTAACTAGTAATTCCATCCTGAATACACTCAGCAGTACCACTCCAGGACTCACAATTATGTAAGTTTGCTATTAAAATGCAAGTTGGAATCTACTGCTAAATCTCCATAGTGATGAATACACTGAAAAGCTGTCCTACTTTGGAAGATTAAATTGACTTTATTTTTGGTTATTGTATCTAAACACTGTTACTTGCTTATTGTACTCTCACTAATTCAGTTTTACTTTACCAAGCACCTCAGACAAGAGAATTTGCTGGAAGTCACAGTCATGCTGTGAAACATATATATTTAGGACATCATTTCAGAATAGTGTAATTATAAGTATTTGAAGTCAAAACTCATAATTGTGCATGATGAGAGAAAACTGACGAATCTTTTTGTTGAATGGTCTGGCTGTAAAGTTCTACCAATCCCACCAGTCTCAGCAAGTTTCAAAGCAGATGATTTTATATTATTTGGGATGCAATTTTGTCACAGGTTTAAATAAAGAAAACAATTCAATGGCTACAATTCCTATTAAATCCTGACATGAAACTTATTTTACTATTAGTACTGCATTGTACAGTCATTTGAGGAAGATATTGCTTAACATAATATAGTGGGGGAGATTAATGTAGAACAATAACTCTTCCGTCCTTACTCCTATACTATGTTCTTTATATACTGATCAGGTAAAAGGATGGATAGTAGCATCTTAAAGGCTTCCTCTTTTGTGCTCTATTCCTCTGAGTGAATGATGTCTAGCCTTCCTCAATTTTTTGGTTTGGTCTATAAGAGAGGGCTTGTGGAAGAAAATCTTTAATATAAGTCAAGGTAAATTAATTGAGATAGTGCAAAAAGTATATAACGTGACAACATGTAAGGGCTTAATTTTCCCAATTCTAAGGCAAGTCTGGGTGAAATCTAATAAATCACAACAGCACAGCACCACATAGAAATCACCATCTTACCTAGATGGAAGTCACAGATGATGACTTTGCAAAACAAACCCCAAGATCCCTCACTATTAATGAGGTACCCACTCACCACAGCTTTTACCAGGCACAACAAAACCCCGCAAAGTAAGAACATTCACCAGTTTTGGCTATCACAGTGCATGCAGTCTGCAGAGAATCACACGGGTAGTTCAGCTTCCTCAGCTGCTGCCAACAAAAGCAGCCAAGTGAGAAGGACACACAGATCTGGGTTCCCTCCCCAGCTCTGCCACCTCATCAGGAAATCCCTCTATTTCCTCTGGTTTCTGCCTAGATAAATGGCTTTCTGCAGGGAGTTTTAAAGAGAAATAGGAGCTTTAAAAAGAGATTTCAGAAACACCCAAGTGTAATTCAGAGTTTGGTGATGAAAGTATTTTGTTTTCTGGGGCTTTTTTTTCCTTCCTTGCCATTCTTATTGGGTAGATAGATCACACTTGTTTCTTCAAATAGAGATTTCTTAAACATTTTCCTGTTTCTGCCCCTAAAACTGACTTTTGCACAGTCAGTATTGAAATCTACTTATTTCAAACTCTGTGGTATTATGTGATTTTGTTGGACACAGATATGGATACAAAGGAACAATAGGTGTTGCAAATATTTTAAAAATAAGCTCTTTCAAGCACTTTAATCTTAAAAAGTACTTACTCAATCACAATCTTCATGAAGTATTCAAGTTGTCAGTAAGTCTTAACCCTAAAAATGTGAGTGCAGAGGGATTTCTATGGGCTTGTTGGTGGGGGGTTTTAACATTTTTATTTTTTTAATTTTTGACTGGGTTGTTGGAGAAGGGAAAATGTCTTATAATGGGGCTGTAGCTGAATGCTTAATTAGGAACAGCTAATCACTTCTTCAAGTAAGCTGGAGAGTTACATAACTATTACCATTCTGACAGATGAAGGGAGTTTAACTTGGCTTCCTATGGAAATAAGTTTTATGTAACAGTTTTGTCTGTCTCTCCATCTTTTCTCTCCCCTTTATTTCCTTCAACAAAAGGTTGTACCATTAGCCAGTCTGAACTTGGATTCCAAAATTATATATGCCTACTGGTTTTATGGAGACAGCTGATGAGATAAGAGAGGAAGACCTAAATCACAGCCCTAGTTTTCCCTAAAAGAAGCAGAGAAAGTTATAGACAAAGACTTGATGTGAGATTACTATTTGTAATGCCTGAGCTACTGAACAGGTTGGCTGTTTTAGATTTCATGTGTTCAATTTCCATGTACAGAGAAAGAAATGAGCAATTTTCTGGCCTAACAGAGGCCAGAAGATGATTGTGTTCTCCTGGGTTGGTGGACGTCACTCTGCCCTTACTCAGGCTCAAAACACAGTCCCTTTAGGAAACATGGTCACAATAAAATAAAGTTGAATGGTAAGAGTGATCTTCCATTTGTTTGATTACTAATACACTTTATATTGGTTTGTCTTTTCTGTTAACTGAAAGCAATGACAAGAGCTGATATATGATGAACTATCCAGAGGTGCTCATAATCATCTGCTTCAATGTACACTGAGGCAGAGTGAGGTCTACACTGAGAATTGTTTTGAAAATCAGATCCCAGAATGACAATGGCTTATGTATTCCTAGAGCAACATCTTGACAGGACAACCTTCCTCAATGGTAAGCCAAAATACTATGGTATTAATAAATCCTCTGGTTCAATCTTAATGCAGTTGTCTTTGATTTGAAAATCCAAAGGGGAGACAATCATTAAAAGAAAACCATTCATTTTAGCTGTGAAATATTATTTTCATTTTTATATTTCTCATAGATGTGCAAGAGATACACTTTCAACAAAATATAAGCCCAAGCAAAAATTCCTGAGTTTTCATAAATATTTGAAAATTGTTAGATTTTGAAACCAACACAAATCCTGTGGATTGTTCTTATCTTCACTGGTGTAAAGTAAAAGCAGATTCTCACATTTTGGGAGATCTCACATGAAGACTTAAGTACTGTAGTCCATGTTCATAACCAAAGAAGCTAGAAGGAGTTACATTTTAATCTAGACAGAATTTGGATCTAGTTTCAGCACTGTATTATTTCAATAACTTCATACATCATTATACTGTTGAGGATGAATTTTCTCTCATCTCTCTAACCTGGTCAGTCTGACTAGCCAGAGATGAAACTGATATAAGGTGTGAAACACTCATAGCACAATTCCATGGGTGAACTACCATGAACTTACTGAAAAGTGAGCCAGGTATGTAAAATATTTGTTGTCCATAGGACTGCATTTCCCAATACCATTTCATTAACTCTGTGCACTGTTTTACTCTGCTGGTATATGGCTGTGATTTTTCTGTCCCTTTCTGAATCACAATGTTCACAATAGACACATTTTAATATTATTTTAGATAGAATTAAAGAGAGAACAGTTTCATGATGTTTAAAAACTGAGCATAGAGACCATCACAATTGTTTCTTTTGAGACAGAGGTGAGGGGAAAAGGTATTAAAGCTTGTTATATGGCTGAGCCATATATTTCCTGTAGGTACTAAAAATATTGTTTTGGTATGAGGTGAAAAAAACCCCACCATTTCTTTACCAAAGGTAAAATCATTAGAAGACTTAGAGGAATACAGATTATGTCTATCTCAGCATTGTGGTAAGATTGCACAAATCATAATATAAGGTGTATACTCAGAGCATAGTATTCAAGAATCAGTATAGAAGGTAAATACTGTATAAAAAAAAATGATCTGTCATTGAAATATATTCAAGCAATGAAATATTTAGAAAAAATATAGAGATTAATATATTGCCTCATACATTTGCATGTAGAAAAGAGTAGTAATGTTCCTTGCACCAGTATAAAATTAATAGTTTCATCAAGTTTTTATCCTGATAAAGATTTTTTCTTATGGCTATAGAAACATACTGAAGAATTTAAATCACCTGTCAAATGTAAACCTACTTGAGTACTGACACTTTAAAAATATAATGTGAAATTAGATATCATTTATACTTGCAAGAATTTTTCTTGTTGACTTATAACATATGAATGGGGAGGCTAGATGCAAAAACAGTAGATTTTCAATTTTTACCTTTTTTCCTCACTAATTTCCAGAATGTAATTCTGCCCCCAGCTGGTTAAGACATAGCTGACATAGGAGATTGAAAGTGAGAGAATATTGAACCTATGAACTCTGCTTCTCTCAGATGATGACTACAATTTGCATGCAAAGTATCAGCAGCTTCAGTGCTCAGCACAGGTGCTAATAGATTCTAAGTTCTTTATGTAAGTATATACTGCACCCTCTTCATTATAGCACTAATAGCTCAAAGGTGAAACTGTTTTCAGGAAACAGAGCTCATTGATTACTTCTACAGAACATTACAATTAATGGCATCAGCCTGTGGTAGTCGCTACACCTGAAACAGATCAACAGAAAAGTAGAAATTTAATACATGTTCCACCAATAGATTCCAGAAAGTTGCATTCATCTACAGCCTGGAATAGATTTTTACATGCTTATGTGTCTTCCTAATGCTCTTTTTTCATCAGATTCTTAGGCTGTCTTTCTGCAAACAGAACACATGTACTGAAAAATTTACGTGACTTTCAGTTATTTTTCATGTATAACTACAGCCCATCCTTATCTCCCAGAAAGGAAGAAAAACAAAGGAAAAAGGAAAATACAGCAATAGAAAACCACGGAGATAAGTTGCTATTATTATTACCTTTTGAAACAAAAGCTTTCATTCACCCTTCAACCTCTCTCCACTATCTTCTATCATATTTCAGGACATCTCTTCTGATGTAGCTGGAGAATAGATTACAAATACCTTCAAATTCATCTGACTTACTTTCCATTCCATATATCACCTTTTCATATGCAGCAGTTTCTGTCACATCAGCAATCCATTCCCTCAGTAGCAGTCCTGATGCATGTTTTCAGGTTCTCAGTATTAGTTTTCAATACCATGAGATTAAAAGGGGCAATGCCAGGAAGTTTAGCCCTTGTATTTAGACTCTGTATATTCAAATAAATAAAATAGGTGAGAAAATATGCTGTAAGTGGAAACAATTATTGGAAATAGTTTTCATAGGACAAGACAAAAAAAAAAAATTTAAAAAAAGATAGAACAGATTCTAGCATCTATGAAAATGCTAGCATAGGTACAAAGTATGAACAAAATAAAATGGTCCCACTGGATGAGTAGGGCCCCACTGGCTGATAGAGTCTGGTAACTGCTGCTTTCCATACTTTTCTGCTGCCTCCATGCCCTGGTGTCCCCCCAAGTGGACTTAGAGGAGAGGGCAGCCACAAGAACCCACAGTCCCACCTAAACCCTGCAGAAACTGAGCAAGTGGAACAGTATATAGTGAAATTTAGCAGAACACTACAGGAGTATAAGTGGTAAATGAACTTAGTGAGTTTACACAGCAGAGAAGTGCAATTACAGAATGGAACAGATCTGCTGAGGGGCATGACTGAAGCAATGGAATATGAACACTCAATCCAATAGTCTTGACAGAAATTCTCTGGTTTGGGAAGAGTCAGAAGGAGGAGGAGTTATGTTGAGAGGTGAGCAGGGGACAGATCCAAGAGGAACAAATGACTGTTAACGAGGAGTGCTGCAAATTCACAAATTTACTCCTTGACCAAGTGCAGACCTGACAATGAAGATGTCAGAAGAAAAAAATTGAACATATGCCTGAAGTAGAAAGGAGCATACCCAGTAAGACATATCATGAAATTACTGGATATCATAAATGTATCAGGAAAAAGGAGTCTGTCTCTAAGGATGTAATAGTGAAACAGGGCTGACACAGCATTGTGGGAAGGAGACGAGTATCATACCTGACAGAAGAGAAAGGTGGAGTCCTGGACAATATTTGCCAGCTGAGAGGATGAAACAATCTCATATCCAGCTTATGAAACTTTTCAAAACTTGCTGCAGTCAATTTTCAAAGTTTCATTTCTCTTTACGATTTACTTAACAGCTCTAGTACTGATTTTTAGTTTGTTCCAGATAAACTCTGTTGCAAGTGAGCTTTTTTTTTACATTCCATAGTAGCTGGAGTTTCTTTGTTTTCCTCTACCTTTTGCTTGTCACGTAGCAGCACTTATGAAAAGTGTCCAATCAAATAAGCATTGGAAAAACTATCTTCTCTGCATTGTCCTTTTTAAAAGGTCTCTTCATTGTGACTTTCATTAGAGATGATAAAGAGATGAAGGTAGGGGAGGGGCTGAGCATACCTTAAAGAAATTAAGAACAAAATTCATTTGACAAATTGCCAGGCTTTGAACTAATGTGTCTGCAGAGGAGGAGACAAAAAAAAAAAAAAAAAAAAAAAAAAAAAAAAAAAAAAAAAAAAAACCCAAAACCCTACCACTAAAATGTAAAAGCAGGTAACTTACAGTCTGACAGCAAGGACTCATTAAAAAAAGAGAAGTGTTGTCCATTAGATGTTATGTTGTGATTATTTTTCATGGGCCTAATTTCTCTAGAATGCAATTGCCCTGATCAGCACTAATGAAAAATTTGGGCCATGGTGTGAGCTTAAATTATATTCCTAAACACTTGCAAAGTATGTAAACTGCAAAGGCCACTAAAAGCAGCAAGACTCACCTGGGTAATCTGACACATTTCCAGTCTGAGGATTTTTATATGCCTTTGAGCCTTTTAATGCAAAGTCTACTTCCCTATTATAATCCTACCAGCTCTGGTTCTACAGCTCTCTTTTTCAGTGTTTCC
>WEIU01015073.1:51529-68177 GCA_013389925.1 Aegithalos caudatus
CTAGCAAAAACTGTTCTACAATTTACAGCCCAGCAAATATGAAATTATAATCTTTGGTGCACCTGGTGTGCATGGGACACTAGGTTCTGAAGTTCATCAGGATGTGTTACCAAGCATCTCCTGGTGAGATGGATCTAGATCTCTTTAAGGCACCTTCAGACAGTCCACTAGTCAATTTTGAGTTGGAAGTTGGAATGATTTTAGGTCTCAGAATTTAGTATTTATTTTTGATTGCTTGTCTCGTGAACTGCTTTTCATTGTAAGGATGTCTTCATTTCTTTGAAAATGCAGAAAATAATTTTAGGAGGATGTTTATTCAGCACCACCTTGAACTTTATTTGCAAGAAGATCAAATCACCATGAAATTAGGGACCTTTATACATTCTCTATGATGGTACTTCTGCAAAGCCATTTTGCAGAGTTGTAAGTGAACATGCAAGTTTCAAGACAAAACAAATTTTTACTCTTTGTCTTGATTTTTCTTTTTTTATCTCACCATTCTATTTCTCTCTTAAGCCACATGAGAATAAGTGTGACCACTGAAGATGTGAGTTTGGAGAGATATAGATATTGTGCCTTAAACAAAGATAATACTAATGAATTCACATTCAACCTTTTCAGCCCAGTGATAGAAAAAGATTTTCAGTCACTTTAGCCTGAGCTACATTTGCACTCAGGGTCACCTAAAGAAAAGGACAACACATTCATCTTTATCCTCCTTGAGTTGTGGAACCACTCAGATAATCTATAGTGAGTTGCAAAGTGAAATTAAATACCTTAAAATGCCATCTATCTGATCCCCAATTAAAACATAATCTTTTTAAAGCTGTCAATAGCTGCTGACCAGAATCAATAAGGAGAAGATTATGACTGGCACTTCTCCAGTGATCTTCAGGCAGACAGAAAATACACTGTTGTTGTCAGGTCAGCAGGAACACAGGAGAACTGGACCTAAGGCAGAACTACATCACAGACAAGTGGAATCTGAGATCCTATGCAAGGATCCTGCTGGGAAGTTTGGGGGTTTGCTGGGGGAAGGTGAAGGTTTGTTTTTTGGGTTTTTTTAAATATGAAGAGAAAGAATATGATACATGAAAGGGTTTGAAAGAAGTAGTGCTGTAGTCTTAAAATTATGAATCTCTGGAAAAGTATTTGTAAAATAAGTTTTACTTTGATCCTCTATATATGTGCACTAAAGTTCCTGAGTCAGATTCAGCCAGTGTCTTAAGAATTTGAGTCATACTGCTTTTTTATTTGCATTTAAGGAATATAAGCTTACATTTATCTAAGTAGATCCTGGATATTTCTCATTACTGCTACAGGAGTTAAAGTTTTAACTATCTAAATCTAGTGTTTGACATCAGTGACGGGAATGATCCCTACTACAGCATGTAAGCTTAGGTTAAGAGGCCTAAACTACTTCTTTTCCTCCTGACCTACATTAGGACTGCTTTTATTTCTAGGCCAGAATGAAAAGTTCAGCATAAAAAAACTGTTTCCTGGTGTGCAGAGGGCTTAGTAGCCTTTCTACCCACAATCTGTTGCTTTCCTCCAGCCTTCCACAGTACAGATTGTGGCACAAATGCTCCAACCTGCCTGTGAAGTTATAGCAGTCAGAGCCATACACTTATTGTACTGACAAAAAAATCACCAGAGCACTACCTCCTTCAACACAATCCATAACTGCTAAGTTGTCCAGCAGTCCTTACAACTACATACTGAAGAGTGGCTGATACATGGGAATTTTCCTTCTCCTGCTGCAAAAGCCATGAAATAAGCTCTAGATCCAGAAAGAAAGGCCACTGCAATGGTTCAAACTCACCTAGACCTTTGGACTGGTGATCCCAAGCACTTGTCCTGACAGTGTCTGTGAAACACTATCTCTTTTCATCTCTATGCATCACTTCCCATTTGAAGTGGATGACAAATCTTCCATGCCTCTGCCCACTGGGGAAGAAGTACAGGAATCATGACTTGATAAGCACCTAAAATCAACAGAAGCAAAGCTGGGGTCTGAAATTGTTTAAGTGAGAAAACACTTGAGGGATTGGAGCACAGACAGAATATGCTGAAACTGCATTTTAGGTGCTGTTTGCATTTAAGTGGGTTGAGGAGCTACATTTCTGACTTTTCTTACTGTTATCCATGATTCAAACATAAGCTTTAAAAGGGCTAGTTTTATTATAAACCTTTGTATATTTTACAAATAATTTGGGTAAGAAAATACCTCTGCAAGTAAAAAAAGCCCATTCTAAAGTTACTTTCTCAAAAAAAAAACATAAAGCTGTTGTATTTTCCTGATCACATGGAAGTTAATACAGAAGGCATGGCATATAAAAACACAACTGCAAACAAACCAGCATAACATTTTTAGAATCAGTCTGGCCCTGCTGTTTTTACAGGGGTGATTTGAACTCCTGCAGATTCATCAATATTGGTTACTTCTATAACCTATTGGATGGGATTATGACATCACTATTTTGTTCAGAGCACAATGTTTCTGTCTCATCAGAATAGCAGAGACAAAGCTGCCTACAAAATGACTGGGCTGCACTGACATTTTGAAGCACCTCTACCAGTTCATTAGCAGTAGAGAAAACACTGCTGAAATCATGCAGATCTGCATCTGGACAAGGTCAATTTCAAAACTAACTCATTCTACTCATAAATCACAAGGAACTAATCTAGTTATTGTAAAGTTAGTGTTGTCAGCACTCAACTAGCAGAAAATATAACACCATGATCGCTACCCTGCTTCACCCAAAACCTATAAAAGAAGGGGGGGAAAAGCTGCTTAATGTTTTTCAATACTATGTTTAATAATTTCAGGCTTGGCTGTGTTTTTATAGCTTTCTTTGCCAAATTTTGTATTCAAAAGTAAGGTTCCATCCTCTGAGAATTATGTCCCTTATATGGAGACAACAACTTCAAAAATATTTTGTCCTTATAAGATTGGTACATAATGAGAATTCATAACTGAAATCAAAATGAAGCTAGACAAAGTGAATAGAAAGAGACTTTGAATGCAGAATGTTTCTTAAAAGAGGAAAAATAAATATTTCTCATTTTTACTGGTCAAGGAAAATAATGAAAAGAAGCAAAATAATAATATTCCTAAATAGTTAAAAAGTTGTCTTATGAGTTATAGAAAAATTACATCCATAAGAGTAGAGCAGAAAAGATCCAAAACAGGCCTAGTTCCATGGTAAGTAGAGTAGTCCAGTGAAGAGGAAAATCAGTCCTGGGAAAAAACAAGAAAGTTGCTTGCAGATTATTTTTGGAGTCTAAATTTAGCCAGCCAGGTTTGAAAGCATTGGCATGTGAATAATGAAAAGTCTGTCTTGTGTTTGAACATGGGGAACCTCACTGTGTGTTTCAAACAGTGTTTTAATGGTTCCCCAATACATTATTAATTGCAACAAACAACCACAAAAAAAAAAAAAATCAAGAAATGAAAGTAAAAAACAAGCCAGCTGTAAACACCTACAACCTCTTGTTCTCCTTAATCATTTAATTCCATACACCTATATTGAAATTTCACACTATGCCTTAGCAGGGCATTGTCACAGCAAAACACTAGAATGCTGATATTGTGCTAGGTCAAGAGTTAAGTAAGTTCATTCCACCCCTGCTATTTTGTGTTTTAAAGCAGTCCTTACTGTAGGCAGGCTCTCTCTGTTATTATTACTTCTTGAATGATAAGAGCTGGGATTGACCTTCAAAAGAGATTTAAATGGCCTTATCCGAAAAACAGTCTGTGAACATCTATAAACTAATGTGCTGCTTTACACTTCCTTTCTCAGAGAGGAGGTGTAAAGGCAGCACATCAAAGTCAGCAAGGAACTTACAATAATGGATTTCAAAGTCAAAAATCTAATGCAAATCTAAGTATTTGCTTATAGACTCTTTGAAGTCTTGACAGATTAAGTTTAGAAGTATTTTCTTAGATGGTATCTACATAATCTAATAGAGATGATTTCAGGAACTGAGTAGATGTTTCCAGTAGATGTTTTGATTATGGAACACCATTTCACAATAACATTAATAAAGAATACATTTTTGTTTAATTTTCTTTTCAGTTTATAGCACAATATTGAGCAGTTATAAATTATATTCTGCATCTGTGGAAAGGTTTTTATCTTCGGAGGAGAAACTGACAGATGCACAGGATAAAGGAGTTCCATCTCTGCTAAGCTTATATAATATAATTGACTTTGTTAAAGGACATTTAGGTGTTGTTTGATTTACATCCTATGTCAGCTTAATGCATCAACAACGTAAGGTTCCACTTGTTTAAATATTTCATTTTAAAAGGTGCAGTAAGCTCATAACTTCACCAACATCCACTCTTCCCTGACTAAAATGGATTCTCCAGTTTAATCTATTACACCAGAAGTAAATGAAGACTTCACCCTTTCCCTTGACAGAGGAACTGAGGCTGTCATTACTTATTACCATAAAAGTTGAAGGAGGTGTTAGAAAAAGTGTGACAGTAATTATATGGTATTTTTCCTTTTCAAAAACAAAATACATAAAATAAGACTTGAAACATAAAAATAATTTTTAAAAAACAGCAATTCTTCCATTGCTTATTGAAACCATTCTTTATTTTTACTTCTGATATCAGAATTTTTCTTTTAGGTAAAGAAAATTTAAAAAAAACTAAGGAAGTGTTTGGGATTTTTTCCAGGTACAGTTTGATTTATGTTTATTTGTTGACATATTATCACAACAATAGTTTTCAAATTAGATACACTTACAGCTGCTGGAATTACTTGAAGTGTGTTTGTAGACCTAGCCTGTACTTGAAAAATATTCCTGGTCCTTATATGCCAGAAATAAAGCTCCTAATGTGTGTACAGTTCAATACCCAGATAGAAGGAATTTTTGCTTGTATGTTTTTATTTTGTTAGAGCTCTTGCTGGCAATATTAAAAATAAATAAATCATGTCAACCAGCCTAAATTTTCAGGAAATAATTCTCGTAAGCTGAACTTGTTTATATGTTTTCTCACTAAGATTTTAGAGGATTTCTGCCTCCCACCCCACTCCAAAACACATGAGGATTTCTACTATAAATTACAAATCAGTTCTAGGTAGTAATGGGTATTTTAAAACAAATCTTGCAGCCTTAACCCTCAAATATTTTTAGAAAGAGCCAAAATGTCACCCCACTTTTCTGAGTATAGGTAAACTGAGGGCCTGACAGGCTCCACAGAAAACAATGAGATAACCTGGACATTCCACTTTGTCTCTTGGTAGGATTCTGTTCAGTCTACAGAGGGGTAAAACAAGGCACGGGACTCTGCAAATCCATCTGCTTAGTCTCTTGAATGCAAGGTATCAGACAACACAGTGATGCTGCCTTTCTTTGAGCTTTGCATGGAATTTTTCTTGCATAATCTGGAAAAATGGGGCAGGGAAATGGGATTGCAGTCTTTTGCATGTCTCACAATTATAAAGTTACTTTAAGATCTGGAGAGGTTTGAAAGTGCAAAGTGCCAAATATTATCTGATGTAGTCTTGGACAGAAATATCTCCTATAAACTGTATATACCCATGGAGCTTGACTGCTTCTTATAACAAATCCTACAGAGCAAGACTATAAAACTGAAGTGATGTTAAAACCTGATTTTTTTTTTTTCAGACAGGTTGTTATACAGTCTAAGGGATTAAACTACCTAAAAAAGAAGGCAAGCTACCTTGCCTTCCTAATTGCAAAATTATCTTGACTAAACTCCAGCCACAAAGAGAGAATATACTTTGTTCATTACTCTGCCTGTTCCTTTGAGAGCAGAATATTCCAAACCAGAATATATATGAATTTACTTTCTCTCTTTCTTCTCTAGCAGTTATTCATAAGATAGCAACGGATTGAAACAGAGATTTTTACCTTTCACCATCTGGATGACCTGAATAAACTTTTTCGTATCTCCCTTCTCTAATTTTCTGTATTTCAAATGGAAATGATGACCCCTGATTCTTCAGCTCTGTGACTTACTGATGTTTGTCTATGTAAGTTGGTATTATTTCATTTTCTTTCTTGATACCCTGGTTCTTTTTTTGTGCTGGCTCTGATTTCCAGCTGTTTGATGACTTCTGTGTCAGGTTACATGAATGCCAGCCTGCACTAGCAAGGCTGTGCTCCCTTCCCAGGAGCTCACAGGTATGCAAAGGTTCACAGCCACCCCCATCTCTCCCTGGGGGTCAAGGGACACTGCAGGGTTAGGCCAGTGCCCAGAGTGGAGTCACATCCACCCTTACTGCCGGCTGAGGGATTTAAAACACGACATGTTTGGGACCGATGCCCTAGAGTGCTTGTTTTTCTTTAATGAATTCGTCCTTTTGAGCTATTTTGGGCAGAAAAGAACCTTTCTTCTTCCTGCTTGTGTTTGTTTTACTTTTGAGGTGTGATCAAAGTAAGTCCTGGCCGTGTAATCATTTAATGCATTTTGGCTGCAGTTTCAGCCTTCTTTGAAATTTATCCCTTTTCTCTTGCCTGTGACAGCCAAACTTTACCTCCAGGTAGTAAAGGAGGCTTACAAACTCTTTTATATCTCACATCTGCTTTCAGACCATTAATCACCCAGATTGTAGACAGTTTCTTCCTTCTCCTATAGAGTGTGACTTTGTCTAGACTAGGAATTAAAGAGTGAATTATAACGTGGTCCAGCTAACTTGTTTAAATGTGGACCAGGCTGTGTATCCTTTAACTCATGTTCATCCAGGCAAGTTAAACACCTAGGAATAAATTATGCTTCAACACGACAAGGTTAACACCTGCCAAAATATGATCTCCCTTGTTTAAATTACAGGTAAAATCTTGGCCCTTACAAAGTCAACATAAGTTTGCTATTGATTTGAAATTACCCACAATTTCCCATGTAATTTTAAGAATACATTAATCACAATGACTTGAGTAAGAGCATGCACTTACTACAGATCTGATATAAGAACTAAGACTTACACTGTGATTCCACACCTTTAGGGACCCAACCCCTTTGCCATTGTGGCACAGCTGCACAGTGATACTGAATCACAGCTTCTCTCTGTAGAAGTTCAATTTAAAGGAGTAACCAGCCCATCAAGTATAATTTTACAAATATCAGCCAGTTTATCTTTTCAGATTCACTGCAGAATGTCTACCAGCTTTACTGTCCTTATACTCTTGGCTGCCAACTTCCACCTTTCTCCAAAGATTTCCATTCAACTGGGACACAAATCTTCTTCATCAGGAGTTGTTCTGCTGTCAGAGATTTCTCCTCAGCCTCCAGTGTCCATTGCCATGTGCCAACCTGACATTCCATTGTCATGAGAACTGAAACAGTGACTTGTAATGCTGTGCTCTCACTTGGGGTGCTGAAAACCCTAGCAGAGGAAAGCAGATTTGGGGAAGGAAGGTTCTTTGTACTTTTCAAATCAATTAGTTCATGGGCACACAAAACAAAGATAATACTGTCCATTTATTCAACAGAGATTTGACACAGATGTAGAAAAGCAGTAAATGAAAGACCAAGGAAAGAGGAAGAAAACTGTGATGGAGGAGATGGGCAGGTTTTTGTATATGGTGACTTTTTCACCAGGAGCACACAAAGCCCTTGAATCAGATTCAAATGTAGACAGAGAGAGTCAATTAGTATGGAGGTGTTCCTGGAGCCTGAGCTTTTAAAAGTGAGTTACAGATGATGGAGAACTACCTCCTGCCAGCCTTTACCTCATAGCAGAGAAGAGGCCAGTATTGTCTCTGTTCTCTGATTTTGGAAAAAAGCATTTTGTTTTAAAGTATCCGTTTGATTAATAAACTTTGTATAAATGATTAATAAGCCATCAAAGTCTTCAATATCATTTTAACTTGGGTTTTGTTTACTCTCTATTTGCCTTCTAAAAAATGTTTATGCAACATTATGAGGCAATGCATATTTATCAAAGACTGCAGGTTAATGGAGGATGATCAGGAAAGCAGAGAGAAAACATGATTTGCCTATTAAGTTGAATTAGGAGAATTTGGAGGCAAAATGCATGGTAACTGTTACTCAATGTCTGCCAAAACTTAAATCATCATCTTATATCAATGCAATGCCTCCCCTCCCAGAGTACATTGCAGGTTAGGATAGAATCATTTCACGCTACCTTCAAAACTCATCTACCTCTTGAAAAGTATATTGTATCTATGCAGCAGTCTCACACAATATTTTTGGCTGTTAAACCAAACTCAAACAAAGAGAGAAGCATCAGACTGAACAATGAAANCCACAAATGGACAAGCTGTGAACACATGGGACATGTGTAATGAAAGTCAGTACAGAAAAGCCACCTTGCAGGCTCACACACTCCCCTGTTTTGCATTTTACACTTTCCACTTTGTCTCACAGGTGCTGTGGCAGAGTTGGGTACAGATACACCAGCAGTAACCAGGAATAGGTTATATGGCTGCTATTCCTTGCCAAGTCAGGGTTGTAGTCTCTCTTTTTGGTTGATTTTTTTGTTGTTTGTTTTGTTTTTTTTTTAATTATTTAGCACATATAGTGAATTTCACAGAAGGTAATATCTGCTCTTCAGATAACAGGTCTTCACCGAAGAAAGTAACAATAAAACTATGTTAATGTGACCTTGAAACTACAAAGCTTTATTCTGAGGCATACCAGACTCACGATCAGTGTCCATCATTTTATAAATTCACCTTGATGATAAATTAATGAAAATATAATCTTTCCATATGACTGATCCATGATGTCAACACAGACAACATGCCTACTTTCTGATTACTTCTCACTGCTGTTAAGATATATCTCAGAAGGAACTTTCTTACAGTTTACATATGCCTATCAAATCATCATGCTCTAACAGCTTCAGAAATCCAGAGATTAATCTCCGAGATTGTGCTAAAACTCCATAGTGACTTGACCCTGAACTTTGGCACAGGCCTGCCCTTTCCTGCTCTGTTCCTTCTCACCCACCCAGAACACATGCATCAAATTAACAAGGAATGGAATATTTCATTAGTTTCATTCATTCATTTCATCTGTGGCAAATTTTATGTATGTTGCTGGACTGGGAGGATCAAGTTTTACCATATTCTGCAGTCTCAGCCTATATGAAAGCATAATTTTTCATTCTTTCTCAGGGCAGAAAGACTGACACACCATAAGCACTCAGAAGATTTCAAGGGAGTATTTGTTTACAGGAAAAATGGGTCCCTAAAGTTTTGCTCCCAAAGCATATAGTCTTTGGGCATGTTTCAGCATCATGATTGGTGATCACAACAGGAATTCTCAGCTAGTGTGCTCCATATGAAGAATCCACTTTGAAATCAAAGGAAAGCAAGTATAGTTCATGAAAAGAAAGCCTGACATGCTCAGTACACAGTTTAGCTTTACATTAACAGAAGTAGGAAGTAAGCATTTGTATGTTAAGCTATATTTTGAAATTTACAGGAAAATTGCAACAAAGGCAATGACCTCAGCTACAGACTGAAAATGAAGACTGGAGACAGAGATGGGAGATTTCAATGTCAAGTGGAATTATTTTGGACTTAATATGGAGTAAAACACTCAGAAACTTTTTCCACTGAACCTGTTTGTGAAACAAGTTCAAGGAAAACAGAAGAGGATAATAAAATAATATCAGACAATAAAATCTTTCTCTTGTAGGACAAAGATTAATGTATCATCAAATCAATTTATTTTTTCTTATGAAAAAAATGTATCATGTTTGGCTAAAATGGTATCATTCTATTTTCTGTTCATTTCCACTGAGAGGGTGCTCAGAAATCTTTTTTCCAGCAATACAATGGCCAAAAGCTCAAATATGTTAAGAAACCACGCAACTGGAACACACTAACAACAAAAATATACCATTTTTATTGGGTTTGACCTACCTTAAGTTTTAAATCAAACTAAAGCAATCAAATTTTTAAAGTCTGATCAGCTGAGAAATAAGGATATTAAATATGATTAAATGTGATTGCATTTGAGTGTAAGGACTGTTCTTCCATTACTGCTTTGATTAAAAAAGCAATCTGAGCTGTGAGGTAGAAAAGTTAAATGCAGCAAGAGAAAAAGAAAAGGGCTTGAAGTTTCTTTCCCTTCTTTTTCAAAATATATTAATTTCTGTGTGAAAAAAATAGAGTGATTTTAAATATGTGCTTTTGCAAAACCAAAAGCACATTGGCAAATTTTCTGTAACATAATATTCCTTCATGCTCTTTAATTATAAAAAATATGAAGCTAAAACAGGAAGAATAAAAGTTGTTCTTATGGGACTTCTGAGAACAAGAATAGGAGACACATTGTGAAATGAAAAGTGGACTGGAAACCTTAGTTCTTAAGCTGGAATTTAATTGGTGCAATATTAGAGTTTAAAGAGTAATAAAGGTTTTGTCCTCAGGTTATGAGAAGAAAATTACTCATAACAATTTTTTGGATTATAATATCTTAGCTGTTTCCCCAGTCCATCTTCTTCTGACATTATCATCATTACTCCTCTGATAATTTTCTGTGCCTCATATCTTTACCTCCAAGCGCTTGGATGGTGCTCAGAACCCCAGTGAACTTTTCAGATATGGGGTGGAGATCAGCCACTGATCAAAATCAACTTGAACTGCAGAGTCTTCAGAGCTGTTTTCAGAAAGGCAAAGGCGTCTCTCCCCAGAGATGAGACGAATAGCAAAACCAGCACAGATCACTCACTCTCACCTCTTAATTGAAAAGTTGGCTGCTGATTAGGAGCTGGCAGTGACCAGCTCAAAGCCATCAGGATGCCAATATATATTTTGACCTTATTTCTCCACCTCAGAACAGATCAATCACAAATTAATGTTATATTAGTGAAAGCAAGGACTTTTATTGAAGAGAGAAATCTATCAAAAAATCATCCAATGAAACAGCGAAAAACAAGCTAGAGAGAAAACTTATCTAGACTGGCAGTGGAACAATGTGTTTACTCAGTACAAGTAGGATAATCTAGAATCCTAATCATATCTAAACACAGTAACAGAAAAAAATTATGAAACATGACAACTGGTATATGAAAGGCTCATTTTCTTGTCTGGGTTTTTTTATGCAGCAGAAATTGCAATGACTTTTCTGGCTGAAATATATATTGTAGCTTGCCACAAAGTATTATGTACACAAGAATACTTTATGTTGTCATTGTTCCAAACCACTGAATGAAAGAAAAACTTCTCAAAAATATTTTAGTTTTATAATAAAATAGCACATTAGGATCAGTCTGAGGTAGGAAACTTCTTTTTTTAAACCTGTATGAATAGGTAAAACTGTGAGAACCACACAACTGAAATATTATCATATGCTAATTTCTCATTCCTTGCTCTTCTTTCATTTTTAAAATGTTAAATGCAAACACTGAACATAGTAGTGTAATAATACAAAGTGACTCCTGGATGTGGACCTGAGGTGGGTGTAAATGCCTGAATTCTCACTGTTGGTGCATCAATCCTTCCCAGTGCACCTGGAGCACCCGTCTGCACTTGTACATCACAGAACCAAGCCTTAAAAGGGGACTAACACCAAGAAAATACATTGTTGTGGTCCAAGGACTAATTTTCAGGCTTGGATCAAGTACCTCAAAGGTGTTTATGAGGTTAAGATTTACATGCCTGAACAGTTTTAGGTCCAGACTTTCAGGCGAAACATTTGTGGATCAGGTAAACCACTCCTGGGACAGGTGAGTCTCTCCAAGCTTGACCGTTGTTTTACACCAAAACAAGGTAAAGAAATACAAGGAAACTAAAGACAACCCCTCTCTACTCATTCAAACACATGTGCACATAGTTGCAGTTCCCACCTCAAACTGAAAAGATACCTAGGCAGACAAAAAGAAAACATATTTCACAGACAGGTGTACTGAGGGCACTGCCTGATAAGCTCTGGTGATTTATCACAAGTATCAAAGAGGTTATTGTTCCTACCTGCCTACCATCCTTACCATGCACAATTTCTGTTCTTTAGCTATTGCCTCTGTTTTATGGAGACGCACAGACTGGGAAATATGGTACTTTCAGAGGAAGCACAGTGACCCTTCAGCTTTTTCCACTATGACATCAGGTACTTCAGTCCCCTCAATAAGTACCTCCAGAGATCCTGAGTCACAGTATCAAGTCACAGAAAGAAGTTGGTGAAGGATCACCTGCTGAGCTCATCAGTGCAGAAGTACAGCAAGACAATCTCTATCAGAACTAAAAATATAGGATTAGTTTTCTTATTTAAAGTCCAGGACCTATTAAACATGTACATTTTCCATTACAAGAATGAGAGGAATGGTGTATGATGACACTTTCAGAGACACAGATACGAAAGAAGAATGAAATTTATACAACTTTCATTCTTAGAACTAAAGCTAAACCTTTCCAAAATGAAGGAGGAAAAACAAAAATAATAAAAAACAACACCAACAAAAAAACATGCCCCAAGGAAAAAACAAAAACAAAAACAAAACAAACAAACAAAAAATTTTAAAAAAATGAAAACTAGGCATTCCAGGACACTGAGACAGATGGAACATGCCAACATTTTCTTCAGCAAGGATAAAAAGTTTATAATGGAGAGGGAGGTGCTGAAATAAGTTTAATTATAGAAACATGAATGACATCCCTATAATAAAGTAAAGCAACAAGTTAAATGAACGTCCTTGCCATTTATTACAGATTTTTGTGCATTTCTTCTCTGATATGGAAGCTATGGAAGTTTACTTCCCTATTACCATTTTTCTTACATTGTCCTGGAGTTTAGAAAAAATGCAAAGTGCAGAAGCAAAATGCTTTTCGTAAAATTGAAGAGGATTTATTTCTTATATTTAAGCCTTAACTTGCCAGGATAACCTCACAAGATAAACAGTCTCGTTTTCATAAGGGCCTTGGTACAGCAGGAATTATATTCATTCTAAATTTCAGTGCCATCATGCTGGCATTTCACATGAAGCAGAAAGTGCTTTCTCACATATCAGTATGAAAATGTGGAAGACACCCTGGCTTAATGTTACTTTAAGAGATCAGAATTCATATTTCAGCATGTGCATCACTCTCTCAGTAGTATAACAGAGTAAAATTATATTATTGTCCTGTGCCCAGGGAAATAAAAGCAACATCTCTCTTTTAGCATATAGAGTAAACTCTGATTGAATTTTATGATTTAGCTAGAGCATGATGCAAAATCTGCTGAAATCAATGGGATCCTGTGTATTGATTTCAGAGGGCTTTCAAACATGCACTGTGGTAGGAAGACATTTGTGAATTGTTTGCTATTAACTTGAGTTTGTTATCAAACACTAAATCACTTAAGGGATCTTACGGATTTTATAAACCTCTACTTGGTTGCAATGGAATTTTCGTTGCTCCAAATCTCTCTGTAACTTAATAAACTGGATAGATGTGATCCAGGTCAGAAAAATATGTATGTTAGTATTTAAAACTCAAACCAAATCTCCTTTTATTTTATTATCTTTTAGCCACTTCTTTATTATAACAAAAATATTTCTATATCAGGTGGAACAGTTGAGAAATGTCTCAAATGTTCCAAATAACATGCCAAGCTTTCAAACACCACCTCCATTAAGATGTACTAAACATTCATTTGTGCAGTAGCTGGAAAGTACCACTTAGGATCAGAGCTCCTTTGATTCTTCAAGAGCACCAAGTCTTACCTTCAGATACTCATAACCTCAGGAAATGATTAGTGATTCACAACTAAACAGAGAAAGGCAGAGGTTTTTGGGCCAAAATGAGAGGAGTTGGCCAGTGGCAAACAGAAAGACAAGTTGTTCTAGAGGAGTCCAAGCTTCTATAACAGCCCTGGCTCCATGCAGAGACAACACCCTTATGTCAATAATGAATCACATGTGGTCCCTATCTCATTTCTGGTAACATCCTGCCTAAGGCTTTGCCCTTTAGTTCACCTTGAACATTCCTCCATGGGCCAAAAATAATATGACCCTTAGCAGAACTGTCTTCCTGATTAAGGCTGTAACACAAATGGACCAAAGCCAGAAAATTTAAAATTAAGCTGACACTTTGTCCTTTAATTCTAGCTGTCAAAGAGAAGAAGAAAAAAGAAAATCAGCTTCACAGAACAAGTTCTCTAGACTTAAGTTTTAATGAAGTTTTGGTGTCCTGTTTTTTATGGGTTATGTCCCAAGACTACCTTTATTCAGTGGGTTGATTTTTTTTTTTTTTTTTTGCTTCACTTTTTAAAGTAAAAAGAAGAAAGGAAGAAATCTTTAATAGAAAGCTCTCTAATGCATATTAATAATCTAAGACACCATAATGACTGCTTTGGTTTAATACATATTTATAATTTTTTTTTTAATGTACAATATTTGCTAATAAACTGGAACTGTTCTAAAGACATCCATTACTATCTGGGAAGGTAAATATATCTCTATGATTTTTAATTAAGTGACATTATTTGAGAAAGAGCAACTTTCCTGATAAGAGAAGAAGTCCTCTCTGTGTACTTCGGACTTCCCTCTTCAAAGAATTCACCCACAGACATTGGAAACTGGTCCCTTCAGGCAAAATATACACTGCTTAAGAGAACAAAAAATGTTGTACAAAGGAGGTTCCTGCTACACAAATATTATGGGGAGAATCTCCTTTTCTCATCTGCCACAAAAGATCTGTGCCTTCAGGTTTATGACTTTTACTCAGTACTGCAACACCTACTGGTTTCAGTTTTTAGACCAGTGGACAATTTCTAATATATACACTTTATACTCCTCAGGTTCTGCTCTGGGTACTGCCTCATCAGGACAGGAAAAATCTGATTCCAGTCAGTTGTACAGTGAGTGGAGAATGTTTGCAATCCGTGACTCAGCCATTTGGTTCATGTCATTCCTCCCTCTTGGAATATTCCAGCTTTCTGGGGTTCAAACTTTGCATTCAAAACTTGTGGATATGCTGGTGACAATCAAAAGTATAGGCATTGCTTCTCACTGATTGTTTTGTTTAATCCACATGACTTCCATGAGAGCAGGGGACATAGCTGTGGCATTTAGCATTCAAAAAATAATAATAATCCTTTCAGTCTAGAGAAAAAAGTTTTGAATTTTCCTTCGAAAGTTTGCTAGTGAGTCAAATTCTACATAAACCTCTTCTGGATTTATTTCCACATTCAAACTGCAAACAACCAGAGTCTTTTGCATAACTTCAGATTTTGTTGTGAAGAGCTTACACAGCTCTAATCTGCACATGAAACTCAGAGTGACGTCAATGCCTGGTTTATGCAGGGATCAAGGGTACAATATGCAGTAAAGATCCCCTCTGCAGATAACCCAAAAGCAGAGCTTTGACCTTATAGCTCAGCAGAGAAAGCTAGATGTCAGTTGAGATACTGGTGGCCTAAAAATATTCACATTCAAACCTCAAAAAAATGTTTGAAAGAGAATAAACCAAAAAATCTTGCTTGGAGTTTATATCCATCTTACTTCTTTGTGCTATCATGAAATTTTATATTATGGAAATATGTTTAAGAGACAACGTTTGTGAATTTAAAACAGACTCTCAACCTGTTTTCCATCTCGACTCTAGTAATTTCAGCCTGCAAATAATTGTGGCCACACATTCCATGTCTGCAGTTTTAAGAAGGAGTGGCATACCTTTGTCCATGACTGCCCTGAAGCAACAGCAGCATACCCAAAACCACAGGCTCTGAATGGCATTCTAAAACATAATTTCACTTTTCAGTGTCCACTTCAAAAAACTATGATTCTCAGGTTTAAGGCCTGAACAATGGAGAGAAGTTATTTTAGACTAATATGCTTTGTTCAGTCACATTTTCTTTTGCTGGAAACAGAGATAATACTCGTATGCACTTCTAAAGTTCTGCTGTTGAAATACTGTGTTCTGCCTGACAGAACATGCAGCCCATTTCCCAGAAATACAGTGTCTTCTCTGCTCTTAGAAAATAAGGACCAACAGATGAGTTAATTTTAAACTGTCAGTCCCTACCAAAATCCAAGATTCAATCGCACCTTTCCTTTGGCAGGAACGAGGGTGCAGGCTTAGTGATTGCTCAGAGATAGGCTCTACAATAAACTGAAAGTTACAAAGGAGAGGGGATCAAGGTGGGCACAGACTGGGAAAAACTGTTATCTGAAAATGAACTTCAGGTTCTCTCTCAAACTAACTGGGCCCTGATGATGCACAAAGCAGGTTTTTATTCAGTGAACACTTTGGGAGATAACTTTGTTAGCATTTTACTTTAGGGAAAATATAGTTGGGAATAAGGGAACAGTCCAAAGAGATATTAAAATAACCAGTGCCTTGTGCTTTTAAAGAAATAACAAAAATCCTGTTGTGAATTTACATTAACTATGTATTAGGTCTTTTTGTGAAGGAAGTTCATTACAACCTGGTCACTGTGGTGCAGCATGATGGCTTGAGTCCAACCCCTTGCAACCTTTCTATTGTCGGAAATATTCTTTCTGAGTCAAAATCACATTTATGAAAAGTCAAAAGGCTTTTTAGTGAGAGAGAAATTAGTTCTCTGCTTCAAAAAACAAAAAAGTATGTGAAATGTAATATTATTAACATTAGTTTCCATTTAAAATTTGCATTGTANAAACAGTAATATTTCCCCAATTATTTTTGTCATAGTTACAAATTTCTTATCAGCATTTTACTGGAATTTTTAGAA
>WEIU01015073.1:89268-122743 GCA_013389925.1 Aegithalos caudatus
CCAGCTTTCTCTGTTCTCACCAGTGGAAGATGTATATATACATAGCAGGTATAAATTATGGTGAAATTGAGTCTCGTAAAGGATATTAAATTTGAAATGACCATAACTTTATTGTAGAAGTAGTTTAAGGAGCTCTGAATTTTATCTTCAATATTTTTTGCCCTTGTCAATGAGAGCTCAGCCAACAATCACTATTCTTTTCTGTCTTTCAAAAGTTTGAAGCACAGCTAATGGCTAAGTGAGATCACATTCTCAGTGTGGTTATCACTTAGAAACCTTCTACACCACGCAAGTTTTCTACAGCCTCTGTACATTTGAATAACACAGGTTATGCAATATTGGTGCTCCAGATCATTAGTCAGGTAATTACAATTTTTGTTTGTTTGGCTTTAATTAAAATTAGTCTCAGAATGCATCCATTACAAGAAGAGGACCTCAATGAATCACTGATACACAACAGTCCTCGACTGGCAAATAAAGAACATCCAGTTTTATCCTCAGCTTAAGAAAAAAACAATTCCCTAACTGCCCAACACTTTTTAACTTAGAGATTTCAAGTCATTAGTGAAAGGAGGGCAGTATCACTCTCTCCTTTAACCAAAAGCATCTACAGGGGACAAGAAGGAAAAGAAATTCCATTCTGTGACTCATACCACCCTAGGTATGCCACAAGGACACTCAACAGTATTGTAGGAGTAACATATATTTAAGGGCAAATGTTTTAGGCAATTCTGAGCAGTTTCACTGCATCTAACAGTTGCATACACTTGGACCAGGTCCTTGCTTTTTTTCAGATGCAAACCATTGCATTTAGACAAGTTTGCTTTCCTCAAGTGCCATCCTGTATGTATTTGTGGCAGAGAAACTGTACAGCAAACACATTCATCTTCAGTCTGATGAATGCTTCACCACATGCTAGGGTTTATGTTTCAAAGTATATTGTCTGAGAGATCTGTTCTCAGAAATAATGGTGTGCGTGTTTTCAAAGGGACAGTTGTAGAAATGCTTACATGTTCTGATTCAAAGCTGATTGGCCCAAGCACATGAAAGTGTACAAATCTAAAATTGAGACTAGCACAGACTTGATGATGTAAATTTCCATACATTAGTTTTATAATCCTCACCAATTTCCAGGAAACAAAGTAATATAGAAAAATTAGGGGGAAACAAAGGATTTCTCAGTTTATTAGGCACTTGATCCAAAATCTGTGAAATTCAGAGGAAGCCTTTGCATAGAGAATAATAGACTTGGAGTAGGCTCTGTGCAAAGGAGTCATTTCTGGCTGTAGAAGCAAAAATGCCCCCAGCCACAGAGCCACAGATATGTATTTTGTATGCAAAAATAGTATTCCTTGGTGAGAACTCTATACATTATGCTTATAGGTAAAAGTTAAATAAAGCATCTGTCTGCTGCTGTTGTTTTTCTTATTAAGCAGAAAGGAATGAATGCAATATGCAATTCAAAAATAAATTTGGAGAGAAGGAAAAGGGTGGGGGTAGGTGAATAAATATATGTAAAATCACAACATGATACTAATGTTCAATTACAAAAACTTTACAGAAGTCTATTTATTTATTTATTTATTCTAATTCTAAATCCCTACCACTACACAACAATGTCACATTTTAATGTAATATCATGTCCAATGCATATTCATGAAATAAAAATCTTGGCAGTGGCACAAGAAAAGTGGGATGAAGTGTGTTTGGCGGAGTGCGTCACGTTTCCAGACCAGCGGATTTTTTGATTAAAGTCCCTTATCCGTTTTATCATGCATATCCACTCTCTGATTAAAGTGATCTGGAGCTGACACTCACAATGTCAGTATGCACTGAGACCCTTCACACAAAACATGGTTGGAATTTATATGCTTTAAAAAAGGGAGGGGAGGGGGGGAATGAGAAATAGACCAACCAAAGCTGCTGCATTAAATTAAGTATATACGTATATATCTATCTACTGAAAAAACACACTTGGAGTTGCTTGTTTTAATCTTACATATTTCTTTTCAACATTGCCTGGCTACAAATACCACATGTTTTGCTTCCATTTCAAAAAGTATCTGTCATGCAAGTTTTTTATCTCTGTTGCACTGGGCTTTTGATCAAAAAGCTTCCACGCTGAGGTGAAAAACACAGCTGAGGTCTCCTACAGTCACAAATAAATAACAAATTTCTCCAAATCTACTCACACATTCTGCCTTCTTTATTTTCTCCCAAAAACTTTAATTAATGTACCACATCTCAACCACAGGTTATCTGTTAAGAAAACAGATTCTGCCACAGCAGAAGAACATGGGTGTCACAAGGGCAGTTTTACCACAGATCCACAGACCTTTGCTCCAGGTCCCATGCTCAGAAGCAGCCAAGTATGTGTAGGTTATCTGAAAATGTATTTTCAAGCCTCACAACATTTAAGAGGATGCAAATTGCCTGAGCTAAGTGTCATATGCATGAAAATATGGTAGCCATTTTTCTGGCTTTCTGTGAGTGGTTAATTTTTTCTTGAATTTAAAAAGCTTGTGCTCAGGTTCTTCACCTTGACTGCAGAAAGTGCTTAAGCATAAGCCCAACTTTAAGCATAAGAACAATTAAATTTAAGTACTTCAAGTGTTTGTCTTAACTGCAAATAAAGGGATTTTAACAGCTCATTTAATAGTGATGTTGTAAGTGTTCATCCTCTTTAGCAATACAACAGTATCTTGCATTTCCTAATGCTGGTCTCCAATCATTAAATACTTATGAAAAGGCATCCTTGGTTTCAGAGGTCCACACATCTCCCAGGTCTATAGTGTCCTTCAAAACCTGCCTTTAAACTGAGGAATTCTGGATCTTTTGGTAAGTTTTAGCTGGTTAGTAAGATTTCAGTGGCTATGTTTGTTCAATTTATCTGGTATATCTTTTCATATTTAATAAACAGCTTATATAAAATTCAAATGTTTCTCAACTCCTAGGGACCATTTTGTTTTTTACAAAACTTTAGGACATTTTAACTAGGAAAATTGCTTTTACTGAGGAGAGCAGCTGGTCCAGTGCCATGTGTAGGGACCAGTTTTGTCCCTCTTCTCATATCCTTCTCAATTACGTGTCTTAATGTCAAAGTTCAATCAATGTGCTATTCCAATGCAGTTGAGCATATTTTTTGAGCAGTTGATGCCAGTCATGCTGAACTGTTGCTATACTGCAGGTTTGACAGGCATTGAGTTGGAATTAGTGAAGGACTGTCAAATTAATTTCATTTGTGAATTAAGCCTCTTCTATCTACATAAACTTTAGTATAGGGAATAGAGTGATAGTCTAAGGTAAGACATTAATTTCTTTTGTTTATTGAGGCAGAGGTTTGAATGTATACAGACCTGTCTATAACACCACGCTTAACTTTCCACCAAAAGAGCAGAGGCATCCTGAACTTCTTATTTCTCCACAAATCACAAATCTCAAGTCTGCAAGAACAGTCAGAATTTGAGAACAAAAAAGAAAATAAGTGTAGATTTTAGGAAAAGCATCCTGGAAAAATTTCACTGGGAATAAAGTATGTTTTCATCAGTATGTACATAAACTACTGGGCAGTTGCACAGTAAATCACCAAGAAGTGGAGTTTCCACATTTATAATCATTTCTAGACCTTTTCATCATTCCCATGTTTACTCACTACTACTGGTGACACAAGACCCACCCCAGAAAGGGAAGATATGTAAAACTGGCACATACACAGCTGAGGATCCAGCTACACTGGGAGGCAAAATACTTCACTTACTTTTTATTGTCTCAATATCAAGCATGGGCTGGAAATTAAGAGCTGCATCTCCATATGGTGCCCAGCTGAGCACCTTTTGTCCTGTATGAGGACACAAGGGGTTTGGATGGCTGAACCCAAAGCTATAGCTGCAGTGTGGAGAATTTTTATAGATTACACAGGACCTGTATGAAATGCACATATTTTCAAGTAGCTGTTTACAGCTTACAAGTGAATTACCTCTAAACAAAAATTATAGACGTCCAGATATCAACTGCATCTGTAAATCTGAGATTCTGTTCACAGGCCCCAACACAAAAGGTCAAATAAAATATTATTTTAGAAACGAGAAAGAGCAATACCACTACATTGCATGGATTAACCATTCAATATTGTTATTATTACCAATTATCATTATTAATCTATATGCTGTCCAATTTGCACCCAAAATGGCTGCCTTTCAGCCCCCTCTGGTCCAAGACTTAGCAGAATCAATGTTGTAGTAAGCTCTTGTATCACCTAATGTCTCATATTACAATTTCCTTACCTTTAGCAGCTATACAGCAGTAGTCAGTAATACATGAGACATTATGAATAATAAATAGCTAACTGCATTTTAATTGTCAAAGTAAATTAATGAAGCACAGTCTCCACTATGCTACTATCTAGTCTCTACTATGCACTACCTTTGCTTTTAAAGAGTGTGTTATCTTACTAGAACGAGAAATGAGAACAAATGTTTGTGAAAGATGCAACAGCAGGAGTGCTAGGAAGAAACAAAAAAAACATAAATGTTTCCACAGGTCTAATTACACAAGTGAGAAGAGCAACAAGATGGTCAATTCAAATTTTAATCTGATGGGAAAGAAAAGGAATAATTCAGATTAAAAAATTCAGATATTTTGACACAGGCTAAATAATGCAAGATGATAAAGGTATGCAAGCTAATTTACAGTGCCCAGAGAGAGGACACTGTGACCAGAAGGACATCCCTGTCTCTGTATTTGGGTAAGTGAATATTCCCTGACAGAGGTGTTCTTCTGAGACCTTCCCATTAAAAGAGATCATCCAAGCCCATGTCCAAGTACTGCTTAGTTTATTATTAAGGCGGAACAATCATTCAGACTGTTTAATAAAATGGGTTTAAGTATGAACAGCAAAGGCTAGGCAAAATTCAGAGAGAGTGAGACATTCCCTTGGCTGAAGTCACCTCTCTGCACTCTTCAGAAGCAGAAGGTCACTTTTACTTACCACATCTGAAAGCAAGAGCTGGAGATAGATGTCTTAAATTCATGTTAAAATGCAATGAACTGAGCATGTCCTGCAGTTGTTAACCACTTGTGACAAGCAGAGGTGGTCCCCTCCCAAAATAATTTGTCCAGGTTGTTCTTATTTACTTCTGTCAGTAGATAGGAAGACAAGGGTGCAGGCTGGAAAGGAGAGCCTGGCCTGGTGATACCTGCTGCAGCACAGAGGGAAAGGAGGCAATGAAAAAGGCAGCAGCAATCACAGTAGAACCTCAGTCTTTGATGCCACTCAGAACCCCAGAGCATGCCCTTGCCAGGAACTGATGGTCTCAGTGGGTTTCCAAAGCTGTTGATCCACACCTCAAGCCAGACCTGCTGCACCAGCCAACAGGCAGGTGTCAAGCAGCCTCTTTGAAATTCCTAGGGTCATGTCTTCTCTGCAGAAGCATTGATCAGAGTGGAAAAACAAACTTTAGAAGAAAATTTTAACTTGTATCACTCTTTTAGACCTTGAGGATTGATTTAGGGGATCTCAGAGTATGTTTTTTTGCCTCCAGAAAGGACTGAGTGTGCATGCAACTGGGACCGGCATGTGCCAACGTGTTTGTGGAGGAGCAGAGAGGATTGGTTCTGCTTTAACCATGGTCCATCTCTCTCTCCAACTCTCAGGTTTTCAATGCAGTTGCTGTTCTGGGTGTCTGCTCCACACACTAAGAATTACAACAGATATCCAGAACACTGACCATGAGCAGGGCTTCTTAGCCCTCATAAAAACTGTATGCTGTACACTAGACGGTCTGCATAATAGATACATGTTATGAATACAAATAAAATACACTATTTCCAATTAATGGGATTTAGGGCTGGGGCTTTTTAACTTTACTCCCATGGTTTCCTTTTGAAACTTCTGCATATATTTTCTATTTTTGAGGGGGGGTTATAAATCCTGTTTTAATGTTTTGCTGTTTATGCAAATTTCCAAATATAAAGGCATATGGTGGCAAAGTGGCACTAACTATCTGCTTTTCAGCACACATTCCTCTGCTATTACAAGAAAAGAAGGCCTGATGGAAAAGGAAGAAAAAAAAAAAAAAAAAGAAAGAAAGCAGTGTACAAACAGACACTGTATAAGCATAGCATTGATTCACATTTCTTAGCTTTATTCTTGACCTCTGATTCACTAATTGCTCTACTGGCTCCTGCAGGGCAACTGTGGCTGCTCCTTCATTTCGTAAAGGTAGAGTGGGTGCTCAAGTTTGTAATTATAGTTTTAAACTAGCAGAGAAAATGAGAATAATAAAGGAGAACTTTTTTGAGTCAGAGGTTCCCCCTCACACTGGCAGCCTCACTGCATGGGTTTCATGTATCCAGTTTGCATTTTGCCTGATAACATAGAAGGCACATCATGCTATTCTAAAACAGCAGGATTATTTTCT
The DNA here is from genome assembly GCA_013389925.1 of Aegithalos caudatus. Taxonomy (NCBI): domain Eukaryota; kingdom Metazoa; phylum Chordata; class Aves; order Passeriformes; family Aegithalidae; genus Aegithalos; species Aegithalos caudatus. The sequence goes on from WEIU01015073.1 coordinate 95,688, forward strand.
CCATTCTAATTGATGAACAGCTGTGCTGTAATAGACTACAAAGCACAGCATCACTGATCTCTCCTCAGGCCACCCTAGGAACTGAAGACTCCACAGGGAAGCAGAAAAGAATGAATGCTAAAAAAAAAAAAAAAAAAAAAAGAAATTTAAAAANAAAAAAAAAAAAAAAAAAAAAAAAAAGAGAGAGACAGAGAAAAGAAAGAAGAAGAAACAGCAAACATTTCAATACATTGTCCTTCGGATTCCTATTATAATTTGGCATCTCATTCAGCAATAATTAACTCCAATTTTCCCCACAGTGGCTCTGATGTATGACATGACACTAAAACAGTCATACCTTATAAAAGGTAAATATCAACATTTTTGAAAGAGAAAGATTGGAGTTCAGAATGTTTGTCACTGAACATCAGTTTTCACAATGTTCAACCCACTTATGGGGTCACATGTTCCCTAGAACTGTTCTTTGTCCCAGGAAGCCCCTATTATCCTTTCATTTTTCTGATGGAATTAATTATCTTTCCCTTCATTCTACTTTATCAAAGTTATTGTTATTATTATTATTATGTGCCTCAGTATGGAACTTCAATGCCTGCTTGAAAGATTTTGATCCCAAAGGTGGGAAGCCTCAGGGATCACTGGAAATTCTTGTGTTTTTGTATTGGCGGAGACTTCATAAACTCAGCAGTATTCCTCAACTTTCTCTTTTCTTCTGCTTCTAGAAACGACTGTTCCACTTGCCTTTAGAGTGAAATAGGAGACTCTCTGTTATATTTTGGCAACAGTTTAGAACTAACGAGGAAGAATCAACCTGATGTCTTTTAAGACAGATATTTTTCTCATCCTTTCCCTCACCAGATTCAGTGGGGTAAGAAAGGAAGTTGTAATCCTCATTTAACAGCTCTTCTGTCTTTACTATGTTTTCTGTGGGCATGAAAGTGTAGGAAATAGTTAAATGATGTTTCTTGTTCTATCAGTAAACCTGTTCCAAAAGCACAGACTCAATTCAATCAAAATTTGTGACAAGAAAGCAATCTTCCCATTCTGCTCAGCAACGGAAAAGTTTTGTTCTTCTTATTTTGTGTTATTGGAAGTGACTTGCTGCATCTTACCTATTGGTAAGCCCTGTGCTTATGTGTTCTTTTGTCTAGATAAGTGTTATCCTGTAAAATGAACACAATAAGACTTCTGTTTACCTTAATGCTAGTTAAAAAAAAAATCTCACAGATATAAGAAATCAATAACCATCCACAACAATTTACCAAGGATTCAGTCTGGGTAGAAAAATTCAAATTGTATTGATTTTTTTTACAGGGGAGAAAAAGCCACTTGACAATAAGCCTCAAGTAAAAGAAAATGTCATGTGTACACAACTAGAAGAGACTCAGAAAGCCAGCTATTTAAAATCTAAGCTGCTGATTAAGACAGGTAAGGCAGGTTTGAATACAAAATCAGACCCTGGACACTGGCACATTAATTAGTCTCCATATCTTAGTTGTCCATTAATAACAGGAAAGAGATAAAGCAAGAGGAAAACATGGAAAATTTTAAAAGGTACATCCCAAAGAGGAATATCATTTAGTGCAGAATGCCACCACACAGAAGCTCTTCTGTTCCAAAAAAACATGTAATAAATATACTTACCAGGATAAGTAGGATGCCAAGCTCATTTTGGGTGTAACTAAGGTGTTGATTTTAACTCACCAAGGCCTTTAAAGACTATTCAAAAACCCACCCTTCTTCTCACTTTTCTAACTACTAAATTCTGCTAAAAGACACAAAGTAAAAGCCCACAGACTTAAAATCAGTTGCCTGCCAAATGAGAACCACTGGTGAAGTGATTGCCCACAGCACTTGCCTGAAGAGCCTCAGGTCTCTAAGCAGGCTGAAAGATGCATTAGGTGAATATAAAATCATGAATTACAGTGGATTTAGGGGTTTAGGATTGTTGGGCTTTTTTTGTTATGTTCTTTGTTTTAATGGCAATTTGCAAATTTGATTGAGATTATTAGCAGGCATGTGGTCAGCTTGATAATTATTTCTATATACATTGTTAATTTAGAATGTTTTGTTCTCACACTATAATGTCATAAGCACATTTTTTAAAAAAAATTTAAAAGAGTAGCATCAACATGTGTGTTGTGTGAAAGCAAAGCGAAGCACAAGATATTTTCCACACTTATTCTTCCAATTTTCTCTTCAGCTTCATCTGAATTTATTCAGCCGATTTCCCATCCCAACTGCATAAAAAGTTCAAATAAACTCTGGCCGCACCTTAGAGGGTCACATCTTTCCTTTTCAACAAACATACAAAGCAGCCTTTGAAGACCTCATAGCCCATACAAAATTTTTGTATTGCCTCACCAGATATGTCATGCCATGCCTGAAACTAAGAGGTTTGGTTTAGGATGTTTATACAATATCCTGCTTTCTCATTCTAGGCTTGTTATAGGAAAAATTTCACACCCATTATGTCAAGTAGTGGAAGTGGTCTGGGTTGGAACTGACAACTCAGTCGTCACGCTCGCCAGGAAGTATCAGCAAAAGGATCACAGTAATATGATCAAGCGACAACAGCTGGCTGCCAAAAAGGAGAAATGACAACACAAGACAATCTTGGTGAAATATAGGAGTGGACTAATCTTGACCTCCTAGCAAGAGAGTTATTTAACCCTGCTGAGGGGCATCAGTGAGCTGGATCACAAGAGGAGACAGAGGTCCCCAGCAATGTTGGTCAGATTTTGCCTTTGGCTACTCTGTCAACATATATAGAAGAAGCATTCTTGAGCACTTGCTAGAAATTGTAAGCCAAGGGAAGATTCATACACTCTTTATTCCACAGATTTATCAGATTTGTGAATAAGATAGCAAAATCAGGTTTTTTCTGTTTTGTAGGTTTCCAGTAAGGACTTCAGGAGACTCCAACCCACCAGCCCACAGCTAGTAAACAGAGACTGAGACACCTGCCAGGCCACACACAGATTTGATGATTTCCCTTAATTTCATTTGAAAATTTAATTAGATATGGTTTATTCCTAAATACAAAGAAGCCATTTTCCAAGTTTGTCAAACCTCCCACATCTTGGCTGAATAGGATAGAGTAGCAGCATTGAAGACAAACACTTGTTTTTAAATTTCTAGAGTCAGAAGCCAAAACAAAGTTTTGATCACAGACAATTCACCTGATTTATTTTCAAAGCAATCCCTGAGGTAAGAGTCATGTTCTCACATCTATAGAGAATACATTTTTTTTATGGGTTTGTGCTCCTCTCCTGGGTCAGAATCAAAAAAGTGAGTTCTTCTAAAATAGCCTATCTATAAATAAATTCTACTAAAATGCTGAATAAAGCACATACACTTCCTTAGAAAATCCCTACTCACAAGAGAGAAAGGGAGAGATTTCTCAGAGAAGTGAGCGGACTCATGTCCTTGTAGCTTTGTCCAATATTTTGACAGTGGAGTAGTAATAAACCTTGCACTCTGCTCAGTATCACTGCATTTCTGCTGTGACCACTATGAAGTCCTTTTTTGTGAAAGAAAAGAATGAATCTAAGTGGGAAAATTACTGGAATAAGAGAGGAGCTTTAATGGCAACCTTGGCATCCTGCAATTTCACACATTAAAATATAATTTAAAAAAAACCAACCTACTACAGTGCTTGTTGCATAAGGCTAAGCTTTCTACTCTTCAAACTATTAATAAGGGCTTCCCATCGAGAAGACAAATACATGCTTGATGCATTTTTAATTCTGTGCCAATACATTTGACTAAAGCTGTTTGCTGTTTCAATGACAGGATTTAACTTGCCCTTCTGTATTCAACATTTCTGATTATTAATGACATTTAGAAAACACAGACAGAGGCTGTAAAAGTTATATTCTGGTCAATGTTTTAAAAAAGTAACAAGATTAACAATTAAAGGTCCAGATCCTTCTGATGCAGTAAATTTGATCATTCACTAAAATAAAATAAAATAAAACGTAATCATTGAATAGGTGCAATGGAATTTCTACCATAGCAAGGAAAATATCATCTTGACCATTGTTATTAATCCCTGATGCAACTGAATGCAAAAATTTGCAGCCTTCCTAAATCAGATATAAATGCTATACAGATAATCTGTATAACTACAAGTCCAACAGCCTTTTCAAGATGTGCTCCTTTTAGTCAAAAACTATTCTTGTCTGTATTTTCTACTGTGAATACATTCCATGCAGAAGTGAAATCAGAATAAGTCAGAGGATATTGCTGAAATCTAAATGTTTTTCTTTCCGAACATCTCTGTACTTCCAAGCAGTTTCTCTCCTAAGTTTGCCCAGAGTGTTTCTTTGAAGAAAAATAAGATGGAATTGGTATCAGTATTGAGACCAATATAGGGATCATATTGAGTTAATTTTTTACTGTGAGAAATGGAAAAAGAATTGCTCTTTCCCACAGACTGATTATTATTTTGTTATTTAAGTGATAATGTAAACCTAAGGTTAAAATGAAATTACATATACTGATGATCTCCTAGTGACCTCCATTGTGCTGTTCCATTACAGCACACAATAATAATAACACTAAGTGCACACACTTATGGTACTGTCAGGTACCAATGCAAATCAAGCATCACAGGAGGCACATTACTTTTGTTTTAACCACTAAAGACTCTAAGAAATGCAATATGACAACCAGAAGAAAGAGGGCTTGGATTTTCTAAAGGTACCCAGGAGTGGCACTGATTTGTGTTTTCTTTGGTATCCTTTTTAAAAGGTCTTTAGCTGTGCCAATATAATGGATTCAAATCCTGACCTTTCTCAACACAATGAAGATCCTCTGTATATCTTGCTGTACAACACAGGGAATCAATACTGTATTTTACTAAATGCGAGTTAATTTTACCCAGGGAAGGAAATTACTGCTCTTAATAGTAGAACACTTCTTTTTTTCTCCTCCAAGGCAGTGAGTTTCAGGTTTGCCAAACCCTATCACTGTTTAAAAAAGGGTTTGAGAGATTTTAATAGCTAATAATAGGAGGAAACATAAAAGGACAAATTCAATTTAAGTGAAAGGGTTCCTGTGTAAGCATTACTTGTCAGTCTTTAGTCGTACTGTATAGGGACCAGCTACAGAGCAGTGGCAGCAAAGAAATATAAAGTCCAGATTTAATTCTGATACAGAGAAATACAATTTCAAAACCGGACGTCTTATCATAGGCATGTCCCATTGGAGAACTCATTTCCCTAGCAAAAGGCTGTCACTGCCATTATGTTGTACAAGGAACCAATTTACTACTACAGCTAAACAGGGTTACTGGTGCTGTTGGAACTTAAGCATTTGAAGTTATCACTAGAAAAAAAATAGCATTTCAAATGTCAGTGAAATGGGAAGGTATAATTGAAAAGTATCAATCAGAGAAGCAAAAGGGTTTAGAAAGCTAAGACTGCAGTTTTAGTACTGCCTCCCCCCCTTGCCACTTCCTCTTTCTTATTTTTTTAAGTTTCTTTCTCTGTTTCCTTTTCCTTTTGCATGCAACTTCAGATCTAGTATTGTAAAATAAAAGATTTTAACTTGATGCCTGTCCTGTGTCAAACATGAAATAAATTTTGATGATTTTCTTCTACAGTCTAAGTGACCAGTTTCCCGACATAGAACTCTCATCTCACCCTGCATCCAGAGCTGCCAATCTGGAAGATATCTAAATGAATGAAGAAAAGCTGATCTGAATTTTATTTGCTTTGTTTGTGTCTTTTTTTCTCCCCTCCTTCTGAAAGACCCATTCACTTGTACCTCCTTTATATAACAGAAACTTTTCCCCCATCCCTGGCTGATCATACAGAGAATTAGAGAGTGAACAAACCTTTGAGCTTTCAAGACATGAAAGTAAAGATACATGGTAAAATAAATTGAATTAATTTGGTTTCAAAATATTCTAATTGTGACACTATTGCTAAATTTGTTATGTCTCCACATAGAACAGGAGAGACTTTTTCAAAAACCTCATTTTGCTGCATTTTACCCTGAATCAATGTGTGGCAATATTAGGAGCATGTTTAGCTCATATCGGAATTGGAAGTCTGAATTTACACAATCTGCTGCTCATATGTAGAATATCAAGCTTTCTTTCATTATTACTTTCCTGTGCTGTGCATAACGGCTCCAGGGGCTTTGGAAAAAAAACAGCTTTTAGTCAAATAGCAATTAGTAAAACAGAGCTGGTTTATAATCATGCTAAAACTTGCTTATTTTACCCCTTAAATAGGTTGCCAAATTGCATGTAGCAATTTATCCTTTCAGCCCAACATCGCTGCCTGGGTCCCAGGGACATCGGTTACTCTGAAATACCAGCACTGCTTCTGGCACTCACACACAAAGCAAATTTATCCATTGCTTGCTACAACTGCATGAAAGCAAAACTGCAGAAGAAATTCCAATTCAGAACATTGGCCCTTATTCATGTTTTGAACCTGCTAAAAAGAGGTAAAAAGGTAATGTTAGAAGGTTCTGCTGTAGTAGTGTAATGTATGAGAGCATATCTGTTTAGAGAGGAAAAATCAGCCTGTGTTCCACAGCAAAGATATGAGACATTCAAAAATAGTCAGGCTGGAGTTCTGTGGTGATGAGTAACAGAGCCCCCATGTACGGCATCTCCTCTTTCCACAAACCAGTTCTTGTGTTAAGGAGAAAAATGTACGATGCATTTCTAATGGAATTAGGTTTTTCTAATTAGATTTTTTTTAAAAAAATCATCAGGATGGTGTACAAAAATTAATATTTTTTTAATGGCTGAAGAGTTTCAGAAAATTCTTTGTCAGAAATGAGCCCAATCTGTAGAAATTGATTTTTTTTTCTTTTTTTTAATTTAAAGTTGGATTTAGTATCTAGTTGGAAAAATGCTGAGAGTTTGAGCTGAGGCTCAGAGAAAGGCACCCCCAAGATAAAGTTGCATGTCTTCTTTAGAGTTTATTTAAACTTCTCTTATTTCAAAAGTAATTTTACCTGACACAGAAGATCCTTTATCCACATTAGAGTGCAGATATATTCCTCCTCCACCACCCTTTTGATGAATTTCAATTTCAAATAACTTAACGGCTAACAGCTCACAATTGTTCTTTATATTAATAGAAATACATGGTCTCTTTTGAAGTTCAGGTAGTAATTCAGTTCTTAAAATTCTTCTGCTGTTTATAAATGATTTGAACAGGGATGTCATAGCTTTTGATGCACCATTGCAAGCCCTGTTCAACTACATTCTCTTATTCAACTGGAAGCAACTTTTATATGCTTAGGAATCAAATTAAATGTTGCACTAACTGGAACCACTGAGTTGTAAATTACATTTATTTTGGACCACGGGTGCATGTTATTAATTATATCATGTGTCCACCTCAGGAAATTAATGAGAATGATTTTGAGAAATCAGATTTTTTACTTAAACACATTCAGAGGATTTTCTGTGTGTGTATGTGCTAGAAAGTATGAGATTTTAAGAATAATGCCTTGTTCTCTAACATTCTCCAAATTTCAGTTCATTTAAAACATCTGCAACAAATCGGTAGTGTGGGAAATTTTAGTGGAAAATTTAGTGGAAAAAAATCCAACCAAATGAAAAATTCAAACAATTTTAAATAATCAAAAAATATTAGATAGAGAGAAAGTACTTTTGCAATGAGGTGCAGTTCTGCAAATCATTTGTTGATAGACTTTTGGCATAAAAACTCCATTCCACTACAGATGTAGTTCATGTACTCCCATTTCCTAGAGTGCCTTGATTCTGCCACTGTAGGAACAAGGTAAGTCAAAGTGACTTGACTGAAATGAGTCACTGCTGCTAGAACTGAAGGGAAGGAGGGATTGCTTATTTCATCAGCTAATATTGTGGAAACCTGCAATTTCTACTTGGGGTGTGAATGTGATAATTTCTTAGTCTGATTATGTTTCATGAAACTGAAGAACTATAGATTGTTCAGAGGTGTCTGCCCACAACCACCTCAGCCATGCAGGCAATGAGGGGAAGCTGTCCTATGTCATGGCATCTTAAAAGCACGGCTTACAAAGATAAGCCAGATTCTGGTTTTCATAACAGTTAAGAAGAAATCTCAAAAATTAAATACATTCACCAGGAGGCTATTAATAAAGAGACAGAAATAGAGGGAGACTAGACTGTTCACTGACAATTTCCAAACAAGAAAAGGAGTTAATTTATGAATCATTTTAAACAGTCCATCCAAATCTGAGCTCAGAATAGTGATATTTTTTAAATACAGTATGCAGACAGTAAGGCAAAGCCTCTGATTCTCTGATGATAATGAAGGGAGGGGGGAAGAAGGTGGGCAGAGGGAGATAGAATAGTAATAATACTTAAGGAATGTTTCTTTACCTTTAAAGAAGAGAAAATGTCTCCTGTAAAGGAATATCTCCTCATTTTATCAACTCTCTAGCCATTTCTTCTCACCAGATGAATACTAGAGTGTCTACTACAAAAGACAAAAAAGAAATATACATATTTTATATACAGTAATTTATAAAAAGTATAAAAAAGAGGTGCCTAGGTTTTTTCCTAGGATAAAAGGAACCATCTAGTTTTTAAATCAAAACTGGAAGAGAGGGAAATTAAGAAAAAAGCCAGAGGGAAAAACCAGCAGGATTAATATTGATGCAGCTATGGCAAAAGCAAACAGACAGGCAGGGACAAGATTGCATCCAACCTCCAAAACACATGTAAAGTTGGAGCTAAAATGTCATATGCGTATGCAATTTATATGCAAAAATCTTTTACATAAAGATACTAACTGCCAAGTCTTCTTTCACAACTTTTTCAAGGCTTGAAGTAACTCTGGGATTTTATATTCTCCCTCCGTCACCTTACTGAAGGCACGACTGTCTGTGAAGAACACGGAAACTTTCTTAAGGCCATGGTATTAAATTCTTTCTTACATTGCTGGGCTGGTGGCTCAGCAGGAAGACCTATTTTTGCTTGTGTTCAAGCAACTTCCCTGGCAGTTATTGCCTGTAACAGACTGTAGGGAAGTTGCCAACATTTAGAAGCTCTGATGATGTGAGCCAACCTTAGACTAATAATTTTTTTATCTCAATATAAGTGGAAGAATTACATAAAAATAGACAATTTTTAACAGTATGGTATTCTGTTATGAGAGAAGGCTAAATAACACTGGTGCCATATGAACATCTTTCTCCTATCTACAGCACCTAACTTTAGCATAGTCCATATGTCTATTTGTCTGATAGCTGAACTTATTGAAATAACATGAGGTTACAAAAGAGGATTCTAAAGCTTAGTGTCCCCAAACCTTTCAAGGTGAGACACCCATCAGTCGCAAACACTCTTTCTTTGCATAACCTTCAAATTCAATTAGCAAGTGCACTGGAATTCAACATGGGAAACCCAGACACAATTTTTAAGAATTCAGAAATTGGGAGGAGTGCTGCAGTCATTTAGTACCGTCCTGTGCCCCTATCCTCATACATGCAAAAGCTTCTGCTATAATCACTTAGGAAGCTGCAGGATGGCAGCGTAGGCTGGAGAAGCAAGCCCCTAGAAAACTCAGCCTGCACACACAAGTGAGTCAGTGGTCAGCAGTGGAGATGGCATACAGAGGAATGAAATTAAATTAAACAATTATTCATTTCCAAGCTATTTTAAACTCAGAGTGGTTTCCTTCAGAAAAGAATGGTGGGCAAATCCACCAGAAGGAGGCAAGCAATGGTGTTACAAATTTTGCTTTCATTTCTCATCTCTGTGGCTATTGTACATTGTCAGACTGTTTTGTGAGCATTTCCAGAGCAGAGGCTTTGACATATCTGCTCCCAGCAAACAGTTTAAATGTTGGCTTTAAATTCCTTAACAGATTCCGGGCCATCATCTTTTTTAATTAAATGCAAAAAAACTATGTTAATGCAACGTTAATGTTGAGATTGTCATTGGACAGATGTCAAGAAATTCAAAGTTATGGTTCCCACAGCAACCATAATTTAGCGACCCCTCCCCCACTTCCACAACCTCCTGAAACATATTGGTCTCAAACTGTACAACAGGCACCAGAGTGTGGGGAAGCTGTGAGAGACAGAAATTTTGGACAGGACCTCTTGGAGCTGCTGTAGATGGGGTGGACACCAGTCCCGTTTCCAGAGGAGAAAGCATTGCTGGAGGCAGCACTGGGACAGAACAGCTCCAGTGTACACCTCACAGTGGCTATATCCTGGTGTAGCTGGGGTAAACTGGAAACCCATTTCACCCACTTCAGCAGTGTGTCCACCAGCACACCTAACCCAGCACAAACCAGCTGTACTGTGTAGTTACAAAAATGACCCCTATAGTCCATGTTAGGGTATTAAGCCAAATGCTGAAAGGAGCCAGCTAATACCACAGCACAGCCAGAAATGAAAAGGTACCACTGCAACCACCACTGTTAACACTGCACAACAAAACTCTTCTTTATTCAACCCAGAATATAATAGACTTCATCACTATGCACCAGACTGAACACTGAAACACACAAAGCATAGAAACAATAATTTCCAGTGAGATAACATTTTTCACAGTACAGCTTTTCAGTCCCTGGTCTCTCAGGCTTTGTATGTAAAGGAAAACTACAAATTGCTTCAAAAGAAAAGAGCCTGTAAACTTAAAATATAATCCAGCACAGTGTTAAAAATCATGAGTTTGGAAGCAGTACTGGTTTTCTGACATTTATAATTTTTCTTATTTGCCATCCCAGCTAGCTCCTCTAAATTCAATACATTAAAAAAAATCCATTCACCCAAAGATCTCATGACCTGTCTGTTGCTAATATCACCTAGTGCACTACGGTTCCCAACTGCCCTTCTTCTAAATTGTCTAATTGGAGTTAACCTAATTAAGTTAGCCAAAAAATTACCCTCAATATATACTTTCAAATTTTCTGCCTAACCTTCAGACCTGTAAATGCACTTATATTCATTGAAGTGTATCTGTTTTTTCCAACTTTATCAGTTTTCCTACACCTCTCCCTCCAAACCAATTTGGAGGTATTTTGGAGGACTGTTACACCTACATACACTAATCTTCTGTCATTTTGTGCATGTCTTTTTTTAAAATCTGGAGCCTTTGAATGACTCTACATTTAATTCTTAAGTCAGTGAGTTACATCAGTCCATCATTACAAAAGTTACTACATCCTATATTACCAGGTCCTCACCTGAGTGGAAATTATACATTTCTAGGTTAAAAACAAAAACAAAAACAAAAACAAAAACAAAAAAAAAAAAACAAAAAAAAAAAAAAAAAAAAAAAAAAAAAAAAAAAAAAAAAAAAAAAAAAAAAACAACTGTGAGAAAATAATTCTTTTACTACTGCTGTTTCTTGACCATATAAGCCAATGTTGGCGTGAGCAGAATTTCCCTGCTTTACATCATTTTACAAAACATGAGGATTGATGTTGTTGGTGTTTTATTTCTCACCAGGCTTAAGACTGACATGGAAGAGAAAGTATGCTTGCAAGAAAGTGTTTACCTCTGCTGCCTCTGTGTCCTGAGTCCCCATTTACCAGTCTGGGCTTCAGGAAGCTTGCTAAAGGCTTGATTCCTAGGTTTTTTCCCTAAGAACCACATGATATTTGTATGGAACAGGAAGAGAAGGTGACAGGGAGAGGGGAGAAGGCAATCATAACCTTAGGACACCCATCAAGTGATTTAAGTCTATATATACGACTGCAGTTCTGCCTTTGAAAGATGAATCAAGTAATGTTACCGACGCTTTCATTTCAGATACTTCTTTTATTCTCAATCCTGTTGATAGCTTAAAAGTTACATTATATCTTCTCCAGTTTTAGTGCGGCAGTTTCCCATTTGATTTCATATTCAGTTTGTATTTGTGGAAGCAGGAGGAGCTCTTTACTTTACTTGATAAATGCTAACATCTGGCTTTGTGAGGGGCCATCACCAGCATGTTTAAAGAGCTGCTGACGCTTCAGGGAAAACTTGGTAAAACATTTCATTTAGAGGCAATTCTAGTTATTTATTCTATTTTCTGCATTCCTCATCCTCCACTTTATACTGAGGACATTTGCATAAAAACAGACCACCGCTCCTCATCTTCCCATAGCATTTTTTTTGTCTGATGTCCAAATCACTAATTATGTTTGTGTCACAGCAATCACATATCCATAGCAACCACTTATGATGTCATAGAATATTAGAGTTTCTGGGAAGGACAATGAATAAGGGCATAATGATATTAAAAGGCCAAACTCCATATTACACTACAGCAGTGAAAATTTGTTAGAAGCCTGTAACAGAAAACTGAATTGGGCTATTGCTCTTACATAAGCACGCACAGGACTTGACCTTTTCTTCTGAATACAGAAATACAATGAACTAAACATTCCTGAAAATCACAGTATTTATACAAATATTTTAACCTGTCTATATAGAGACACCTTCAGCAACTGAAAAAAAAATGAACAGGCTGTTTCTCAAATAACATTTTTGCACATTCTCTCAGAAAGCTTCTTTCCTTGAAGTAGCAGCAGGTCAAATATAGCCAAAAGTGTAGACATTGCACAAACAAGGCTTCTCCAAAAGCCAAAATAAAGTTTTGACTCTTTTAGAGATTCTTTAAGTTTTGTGCTGGATTTTTGTAAGCAAATAAGTATTACCCATTCCTTAAGCATGTGTTCAGCCTTAGCTATAGCTAGAAATAATAAATAATAAGCAGGAACAAAATACAATGATGGGGATCTGGCCCAAGATATAGAATGGTTATTTATTTATATCCCGGGCTAAATACTAAGCAAAATGAGGCAAAGCACTTCATGTCTACAATGTAAACTCTGTACTTTATCCATCAAAACATCGATTCAAAAAGCTGGGAGCAAATATTCTTTTCATTAGGTCATTGTTAGGAAATATATATTGTAGGAATTCCACTCCTGGCGATTGCACGAACATACTGAGGGGCAGATGAACTAAGGTTCTTAATGGTGAAAGAACGAAGCTGTGAACTTGTGAACTTTTAGGTATTTCCCAGGAAGTGCTATAGGGATAGAAAAGCTGTTACTGCACCCTACACTCTGAGCAGTCATTCTGCACCTTGTCATTGCACATGAACACATCATCAGGTGCGGTTCTTTCCTGACCCTAAGTTCCAGTGGAAGAAAACACAATTGCAGCCATAGGAGACCACTGTTTTCACCATTTTCCCACAAGTAAATATTACTGCAGCTGAGCTCTGCCTGAGGTTTGATACATATTGTAGCTCTTTTCATCTCTGCTCCCGACTGCAGCGTCTGGAAATGCCCATTTGTGCACTTATATATGTCATTATAATGTGCAAAAACTTGGAATTGAAAAGAAAGTAAATAGTTTATGCTATGTTACATTTTCTAGAAGTGCAATTGAGGTATCAGTCATTCCATTCTGGCTGCATTGATTGGTGATTTTCATTTTGTAATTTCAAATAAAGCTTCTCTCCACAGCAGCAACGGCAGCACTTTCCAACATATAACTTCAGTTCGTTTTAGCTTCATGAGTTAAAGATCCTCTCTCCCCATCATTCTTGTACATCTTCTAAGTGGTAATTCCACTTTTCCAGTTAGATTTCTGGAACATGCCAAGTAAACAGTCACTTTTTCCTAGAGTCACAACATCTAACTAACAAGAAAATTCAGTCCAAGCACCAGCTTGGGCTGAATCCCTACGTTCCCATTGTAGCACCAGCATTTAGAATGTGGATTTTTACATATATAGATATTTGTAGAGTGAATTTTAGACAGTACTAATGATGAGAGTGATTGTTCAATTTACACTAATTTTCAAAGAAAAAGACTTGTGAAAAAAATAAAAATGTTAAGTAAGTAAGATGTACACACACAAAGGGAAAAAAAATAAAATACTGTAGAAAAAAAGGAAAATATTTTAAGTGGATGAAGCCAGAAGTCAGACATTCAAATCTTTATTTACCACATAGCCCCAGGCCAGTTACTTCTCTCTGTCCCTCAGTTTGCTCATCAGTAAAATGGGCATCATAATAATTTAATTCAACAGGCTGTTGCGATGACATACAAATACATTGCTCTTTCAAAAGCTGTGAGCTCCCCTAATGAAGGGTTCCTTCCAGATACAAAGAATTCATAGTGGGAAATTATTAAGTAATTCATTTTCATTTAAGTAACATTTCATTTAAGTGACATTTCATTTAAGTAACTCATTTTCATTAGTTCTGACCAACAGTTTTCTGTGATAGCAGGTTTGGTTTAGACATAAAAGCAGAAAATTCTTAGAAAAATTACTATAAAACTGACTGAAAGAGAAAGAGAGAGAGAGAGTGCCATTGTCAGGATCAGTATTCTATTTTTGTTAATTATTCCTATTGTATTTAAATACCATGTACCAAAATACTTCAGGCACATCAGAAATATTCAAAACAAAGAAGCATCAGAGAGGCTTTGCAAATGACAGTAAAGCTGAATTAAGAAACCAGGACAATATTACCTAAAAGCTCCATGAATCCTACATAAGAGAAAATGTTATAAATTAGATATAATATTTATGCAAAATTGTGTATATAATTTATGTTACAAGAGCACTTTGGCATGAAACTATGATTCAGGCCACACAAGGCTGTAAAGAAAATGTTTCTGGAGAGCCAAATTTGAGGTGGACAAAAGGGAAGAAAGAGGTGAGGCACAGAGGGAGTTGGTGTGACTCATCAATCATCACACCACAGCAGAAGCCAAGCAGTTTGGTCTTCCAACCCATCTGGTTAGAAGGTCATGCAGCACATTCATACCCTCTTTAAGAATGTGCTCTGACAATGGTTGCATGCCCTCTCCTTTTTCATTACATATTCACAAAACAAATGTTCAGTTCCAAAAATACCTGGGAAAAACAAAAAGTTATAAGCTACAGTCCAGAGGTCGTCAGCACATGTTTGGTAAGACCTGAATTAACACATGGACCATTGGATTTTCACAGAGCAAATCCACATAAACACATGATTGTCCTTTGAGGCCACAGTTCAGCAGCTGATGACAAGGCAGACTGCACTCTGTGTGGAAGAGTCACAGCCACATTCAGGACCTTATACCAAAGTTTTCTCACTGAGGCAGCAGAGTACAGGAAAAGAGCACCAGTCCCAGCTCTGCCATCACCTTTCTGATGAGTTTGGTCACAGCATTTCATGACAATCACCACTCCTTCCCCAGCCTTTGAGTTTGTGCAATTTAGGTTACATACTCTGTAGGGTTTATTGGGACTTCCCAGCATTCATCTGATACTACCACTACCATAATTTCCTACCTCTGCATGAGGTGAGGGGCAACATCCTCCAGAGACAGACTCCCAAACACCTACAGCTATGACAGACTAGTATGAACCAGATGGAGTGTGTTCTTATGTTCTTAGGGAGTGGCCTTATTTTATGCAAAATTTACTTCAGTTTGGCTATAGCTAGCAGCATCCAAATGACAAAATCTATTGTTTCCATCAGCTGAAACAAGAACAAATGTTTATCTACTTAACACATAAAGAAACTGGAAACACTGAGAAGCTGAGTAGTTTTGCAGGCTACAGCACAATTTTATTGAAAGAACTTGACAAAACCAGTTTCTCTGCAACCAATACTTAATGACAGGACTGCACACATTTATCATTTTTTTTTAATCTAAGCTTTGGCATATATGAAACATTGAAATAAACTGAGCTAAGAAACAAATAAAATATGCACAGAGTCACAAATAGGCCTTCTTTTGTTTGTTTTCTTAATGTTTTTCCTCTACTTCCCACCTCTGCAGTGTCTGCCTGCAATGATTAAGCTGACAAATGGAGTTCCGACTACTAATTAAATTGAAAATAGCAGATATACTGTGACAGTGATCTCTCTCTCCCTCATACATCACCAGTAACAGTGACTGTGCGTGGTGTTCCCTGCTCAGCTATCCCCAAGCCCAGTGGCACAAAGCACAGCAGCTGACTTATACTGAGGTAGGAGAGAGGGAGGGAGGGAGGGAGGGAGGAAGCCACTGAGTGTCTCCTCTTGCATATCAAGAGAGGACAGGAGAGTTTAAATATGTAACTACCAAAGCCTGGAGTCATCACTGTGCTGGTGCAAGCACTGAGACCCCTACTTTGGCTTGTCCTTTTTTTAGCCTGGCAGAGGTTGGTTTGTCCTCCAGGACACAGCTCATAGCCCTGGTGACTGGGGGTCAGTGTGATGCTCTGTGCATCTGTATGCATACACTTCTCATGCCAGTCTCACAAACCTGCTCCTGACATCCCATGGATTCCAGCAGTTCCATATTGGGCAAAAGGCAGTCAGTACATGGGGAAGTAATGGCAGGAATTCTCTGTCATCCATTGGGATAGCAGTGAAGGGATCACTTGCCCTCCAAGAGCACAAAAGAAGGAAAGATAGATCTGGGCTGCAGTCATCCCTGCTTCCATCACCTAACCTTAATGGCCTTTTTTAACAATTGTTACCATTCCTCAGACTATCTACTGTCCTAATGATTCTTCTTAGTCTGTGATGTTTTATTTCTACTCCCTTGGTGCAGTCCTTTTCATCTCTATAACAGCAAAAATTTGAAAGCCACCCTGAATGCTTTGATTTTAAAGAAATGCTTGATGTATATGAGCTGTGAAAATTCTAATCCAAATCATCTCTGAAGTTTATGATTTAATAGCCAAAAAAAATTTGTTCAATTGTTCTCATTCCACCACCTGCTTTTTTGGGATGGTCTATGAGTTTTCTTTCAATATGTTTGCAGGAGGTGACTCTCACAGACAAAAAATGCAAGTATTTGAAGTAATAATGTCAACACGTTGATTTACTTATATAGAATATACACTCGTATTAAAATATAAACATGTTTTATGACTGTTAATAATATGATTTTTGTTTCCATTTGAGTTAGCTGAGGTTTTCATTTTTTTCTTATTTTGGGTTAGTTCATTTGATTTCATTATCTAAGTATTCTCTTACAGAATTGTCTTTCTGGTTTCTTTTTCATTCACAATGAGCCACCCTTACATTTCTTTCTTCATGAAAGAAAATACTCCAACAATGTTTTCCAGGATTTCTGAAAGGAAGAAAATTGTAACTAGCCAAACTCATTTTGATTGTACTAAATTGACAGCACGAAGAACAGTGACAGAATGAGAAATCTCTTACCAAAAAATCCAGCTACCTCTGGTTGGTGTTAATTTTGTCTTTCAGAATTTCCTTTTCACTTTGGAAGATGTAAGGAGTAACCAGCTTATATTTTGTAAAATACAATTTATATTTCCAACAGGTCTCACCTAACTGAAGCCTTAAGTGAAGCTTTGAAAGTATTTAGGTATTCTTAACAAATGAAGGTGCAGAGTGACACATACTCACTCTGACTGGAAGCTCTTTGGGTCAACAATTCTTTTTTCACTCAGTGTTCAACCAGAGTTTCACATAACAGGAGTTGTGGTGGGCAACCAAAGCAGAATCATAATGGCTAACTTAATCCAAGCCTCTTTTAGGAAAATACTAAGTGAAAGCCTGTTGTTCACTCTTCTTTTCAGTCTCATAAGAATGATGAACTCCTTTCACTTTCAAAAAGGGAAACTTTTGCCGATATACAGGATGGGAAGTTGATGAGACAGCTGGACCCATCCATGAAAAGTTAGAGCAGTGTCTGTGCTATAAAATTCCCCCCATCATCCTCACACCTCTTTCTAACTAGTTCAGTGTGCCTTACTCCTCTGCATAGAAATACACTTTGCCCTTTATTCATGCAATTTCAAGGTTATACTCAAACACGTACTGGAAGATAAAAGCTTTAAATAATGTACATTCTCTCATTGTCCTTTTCATGGAGATCACAGGTGCATGACCTCGTCCCCCAGCACAAAAAGCTGTTGTCATGGAAACAGCTCAGGATGCCAACTTGACAACAACTGACATTCAAACCAGGAGGGACACCTTGTCTCCTGCCCTCCCCCATCAAACCACTGTGTTACAGCAGGGGCCAAATCTGCAGTCTTTCTTCCTTGGCAGGGCTGGGATGTGCTTTGCTGTGAGGAGGAGGTGCAGTTGGCTCCAGCCCCACGTGGCACCACTGCACCCCAAAAACTGCCTTGGTAAAACAGCATCTGACACTACAGCTACAACACTACCCACTACAGCTTTGCTTTCAGTGCTTACTGAGATGTGATGAGGGGAAGAGGAGGCCACCTTTCTTAATGGCTAGAATGAGAATCTCACACCAGATCTCTCACAGTGCCACTAAATCTTGCCCTTTCAGAGTGCTAACAGATCACTGCCTTCCTATAGGAAAATCACTTCAGCACTCTGCATTTCCGTTTCCTGAATGTAAAATGGGGATAACTGTACTTACGGCAAGCCTCAGATAAAGAGCTTTCCGTAATCAGTATTGTAATCCATTTTTTTTCTTATTTTATTTCCAGCTGTATTGATACTATGGTAATTATTCACCATTTAGCTCTTCTAATTGAGTAATAAATAGTCCAGGAAGCAGGAGATAGACTTCTGGGCAAACATGTTGAAAAAGTGGATGCGCATTCCAGAGAGAAATAAACTCAAGGGAAAGGTCTCGTATGTATATTTTTTCCCCCAGGAGATTTAATTGGAATGAACTATATAGTTAAAACACACCCATACTCTCTGCCTCCTCCATACCTAAGCATTGCAGAATGTGTGAAATGTAGTACACAACTTTAAAGGAAAAAATGAACAGTTTTGTGTATACATATACATCTAGTCACACACATATATATAAATAAATAAATATGTATCATTGTGGCTGGGGGAAGGGAAACAAAACACATACAACAGCATTTACTTTCCTGGAGGCTTGTGCATATTCTCGTGCCTGAATGCTATCTTGTGATCTCTACATAACCTTTGAAACACAAGTGCATATTTCACCCTTGCAGACTAGCACAACCATTTTTTTGTCATTCCAATTTCATTTCCAGTGCGGTGTGGACTGCGGGCTCAGCAGTCACTGGAGTCTGAAGTGACTCTTGGGACCTCCTCACTGTTCTATATGCAAATGGCCCTGCACCTGGGCAGCCGAGCGGGCTTGCCGACAGTTTAGTTATGCAAATCTGATTGATCGAGAGCATATTGCAGAAGAACACACGCAGGCCTGAGACACTGGCAGCTATATTTCACTGGCTAAATTCCCGAAGAAAGAAAAAAAAATTAAATGCCAAGCATTTTGATGCATATTCCTATCAACCCCTGAAGTGCTCTAGCGTTTATTTCGGTATGTTTTCAACACCTTGCTTAAATGTTGTTAATGCAATTTCTTGTGCTATTGCTGAATTCACAGAAGGGCTTGTTTTCTGTGGTTTTGGTTGTTGTTTTCTTTTTTTAAAAAAAAACCCTCAAAAAGACCCAACAACAAAGGGACAAAGAAAGACCCGAAACAACAACAACAAATAGTTGCTATGATGTCGCAACACAATAGGTCTGTCAGTTTATTTGAAATAATTCTTCAGGCAAATGAAGTAAATGCAGTGTTAAAATATAATTAGGTCTTACAGTACAGAGGAGTGCAAAGAAACTGATGTACTAGCACAAGTTGCCCAGACTTTATTCTTTCTGCAACAAAAGGTAAAACAAACAGAGGGAATGTAGATTATATACTGTCACCCAACATCGAAAGCACTTCTCTATTTACTAAACACTCTGTGTAAAAATGCAGGGAAAGAAAAGAAAAAAGAAGCTAGAAAAATAAAAGAATCATCTGGGATCAGCTTAAAATCATAAATTCATTTTTTATTTAACAGAAAAAGAAGAAAATAAAAGAAAGAATGACAACCCACCTATGTGTGAGCATGTGGAAACCTTTAATAGAGAACACGCTTCAGGCATCAAGTTAATCTCGGTTTATTGCATACAACTGATTTATCTTCATTTATAAATGAGTGGTGAGCCCTGGTTCTAATATTTGCATTTCTTGTAGTTGTGTTTATGTACTTTAATGCCTTGGGGAGCCATTCTTGGTGTTGAAATAACACGATTTTTATTTTCTTTTCCCAGTTTTTCCAATGGCAGATACAGACTATTTCAATGTTTGAACACTGTTAAAGCCACTGGGAAGAGACATTAAATCAGACTTTTCAATCACTCATTTTATATTTTCCAAGTAGCATTGTGGTAGAGGTTTTCAACAACAAGAGAGCTAATCAGACTAAATTCAGAATATACATTTTTATTGATTTGATGTTGGGGGTTTTGTTTACTTGTTTGCTTGCTTGTTTGAAACAGTCTCTTCTCAGGCAAGTTTTGGGGTTGGTGGTTCCACAGCTAAAGACTAGCAGTTTCACAGATCCCAAAGCTGAGAAGAGAAACTGTCTTCAATGGTATGCCTAACATGATTAATGCAGCACAGTCAGGTCTCAGTTGGAGCCAAGAAGCATCCCACAAAAACAAATTGTTGCAATAGACCACTAGAAAATCACCTATTAGTCTGGTCCTACAGAATATCAATTTGCAGAAAGTCTCCCCATAAAATATATTTTCCATTCTGAATCAGTGCATCAAGTTCCATACCTCAGCATACTTTACATAAATAGCAATTAAAATACGTATTATTTAATTTAACTGGAAAAGAAAAAGTATTTGATTTCTAATCTCAGAGTTAAATCTTCCTTAATCGCAAGAGGACTGTGCACAGAACAAAATTCCTTGGTAACAGAAGCTTGTCCAAAAGCACGCTTAGAAATCCCCCTGAGAAATATAGTTAAAATTTCTAGAGAGAAGCCCAAGTTATCTAAAGAACTTGAAAATCCAAGCAACCCTGCTGGAGCAATGTTAAAGCACATCTTATTGAATAGAAAACATTTCTCTGCACGTTAAGTTGTATTGCCTTTGGCAGAAACTCTTCAGCTGCAAATTTGTCCAAGGAATGACATACAGTACACATCAGAGGAGTAATGAAGGAAAGAGGCTTAGATGGGCACTTTGCAGCTGACGGGGAGCAGTTATTGAGCCTTGTCTGCTGCATTTAGCAAAAGGGGGGGAAAAACCACAACCAAAGCAGAGGGACCATCTTTGTGTGTCCCCAGCTCTTACTACCATCTCTTTAAAATAAATAATTAAATAAAAAGTGAAAAAAATAGCCATCTGACAAGCAAAGCCTAGCCAGAGGGTCAAAAATGAAGATCCTGGGAAAGGTCAAGTTTAATCTCTACCCACGATGCCCTAGTGCATCCTTCACAACAGCTGACTAACAAAAGGGGCTCAGCACTGTGACTGACAGAATTCTTAATTGTATCCACTCATTCATGACAATTTGATTAAAATATTACGCCAAAGTCTCACCCCCTGTTTGCTTCGATCCTCCAAATCTAATTTTGAATTTTCAGAAAGGAGATTACCTCCACAAGCATGACTGGGATGCTATTAACTTCTACTTAATCTTTATTACTGATGTGAATTTAACATATGTATGGCTTCGTCTCGCTCCTGTTGTTTTCTCTCTAAAGTAACGTCTAGGCAATATACAAGTGGCGGACATTAATTTTCACTTTGATATTCTGTCATACCAAAGCTCATACTTTCATATGAAAATTTAAAGATGTACTGTCTTAATACCATGGCACAATTAGACTGCATTAAAAAAAAATAAAAAACCCAAACACGCAATTGCTTCCTGCAGGCCCCACCAAGGAAAAGAACAAAGCCCTGCTGAACAGACTTCAAAGTATTATAACTTTTCACTACTATCTCCAGCTATAACCCCTTCATTAAAGGAGCTCTTCCAAGGACTGACAAGAACAAGTAAATTCTACTTAATGTCAATAATGCAGTTGTGAAGAAGTCAAGGAAGCAGTCAAAATTTGTAACCAATTTGGATTATTCCCAACTAGTAATTGAATATGGCCATTGTTAACTGTGTCCCCTTTTCAAAATATACTTGAATAAAAGATATGATTTAATCTTCAAGATGTTTACTCTACTCCCACGCTCCTTTTCTCCCCACAAGTAATACAACAAATTGACACAACCAGCTGCAATTATGTTTACAGGGGTATTCACAAACCTCTTGAACATGAAATATTTCTAATAAATAGTCTGGTCTGGAAAAGAATTCCACTGAAAATGTTATTTTGTTTCCTTCCCTTTCCTCCAGAGGATCAGAAAAATATCTTTTGGAATCTTTTTTTGCAAAATATTTTTTGTCATTTCTGTCTGTGTCTACTTACTGTTATTGTAAAAAGAGAAGCAATAAATTTAAATTAATCTTTCTAAATTCAGATGCTGTGATTTCCTAAATCGCCTGTCCAACTGCTGCTCCCATCAGCAGGGGAGTATTTGGACTTGATTCAAACTTGAGGGAGGATATCACCTCCAGTCATTTAACATGTATACCACTTACAAGGAGTTGTAGAACTACCCTAAGCGTCTCAAATCCCAAACTACCTGGACCATGAGTAATAGACTGATATCTAGATATAATGTCTGGAAGAGGTTTCTCACAATCATTTTCCTCATTTCATCAAATAAATACTTGGAGTACTGTTGGAGTACTGTTCAGAATTTGGGTGTTTTTTTTTTCCAATCAAGGAAAATAATCTGCATTTCTGTATTAAAACTTTTTTCAGCATTTTCCCAGGACTGAAAGTATGCTCACACTCAAAATATTTAAGACATTTCTTTAACCTGCGTGCGTGGGACTACATGCGTATTCTCTCTAGCTTGTTCTTTCTGTTCCTGCCACTTTCATGAGACTCAAGAATCTCTAGATAAGGGAACAGTAGGACAGTAAAGAGCTTCCATGTCTTGCAACAACTTTCAAGTTTTCCAAAGTATTCCCACTGCAGCTGCAGAAATACAAAAATTGTCTGAAGTTGTGTCATGACTGTGACAATGAATCTCACAGGTCCATCCCAGAGAAATCCCTACTTCAACTTATTTCACCACAACTATTAGAGGATTGATATATAAAGGACCACGTCACAGTAAGAAAAAGAAATGTGCAACAGGTCTGCCAAACTTGTCCTCAAAAAGGACCCTCCTCCCCAATTCCAAATCTCATGATTTGTTTAATCCTTGGTATGACAGTACAACATTTTGACAACTGAAAGCTTCTCAATGTCATGAGGAGTACAGATGCAACAGACTGGGCACGTCAAGGTCAGCTTTGCTACCCAGCATTGACCCAGGAAATGGTGGATAAAAATGTGATAGTGAGCTCTACTTCTCCCTTTCAAGTGAGCAGTAGAACTCTTACACTGTCAAAGACCAAAAAGTCAGTTTCTTGTTAGAAGTGTAGGGAATGAAAATGTGCATTTTTCAGTCTCTGAGGGCACAATGTTTTTTGGAGCCTTCTGGATAATACAGACCAGAAGCTGAGCAACACAGCTGTATTGCAAGGGCAGACTTTACAGGACAGGTTTCATAGATAGTAGCTTTGCTTTGCTTAAGGTCAAAAGATTTGCTTTGCTTATACAGAGATATCACTAGAGGTTACTCTTTCTTTGCCAGATTTTTAACAATTGTAGAATAATCCATTTTCCTAGTTGTCTGTCCCCCAGTTTTCAGTAAATCACTGCTGGGAAGACATGACTGTGCAGGCTGAACAACACGTAGATCTCGCCCATATCCCGTAAGCATAGAGTCATTTGGCACACTTAACAACACTAACCAATACTTGGGTTTACTTCCCTCTCTCCAAGAAAATGCATCCCCAGCCACCCATCTCAGCCTCCTCCAGAAGTTTTCTACCGCACAAAAGTCAGCAAAGCAGTTCCTGTGTTCCCAGGAGACCAAAGCATCTAGACCCAAACTTAGCTCCTAGGTTTGAGTAAGTGTGGTTGTATGAGGGCAGGATGATAAAATCACCAGGTCCTGCCTGAAGAATTCAGGTTAGGGAGAAAAAAGATTTACTGTCTCTGAGGGAAGGGAACCCTCACTACACATGGCCCTCGTGAGGCCACAGGTTCTGTCTCAGGGCTCCCAAGTTAAAGAGCTCTCCAATAACAAAATTAAGTCCCTCATATTGTTTCACCCTAATTTTGACACAGGCAGTGGCTATGTCTTTAATTAAATCTATGTGCAACACAAAAATTTCTAAGTGTGGAGGGAGAGATGGCCACTAACAGCATGTCAAACTGCATTTTTCTGACTGTGGTTAATCTCCGTGGAAGGTGGCCACTTTGTGGTTATCTCCCCACAGTCCTGGATATCAACCTGGAAGCTGCTTCCAGCAGCTCCATTTTACTGAATGACACACGAAATGTTCCACATCACTTAAGACGTCTCTAGAGAACTGTAGCCAAAGGGTCACAGGGTCTGATTCTTCCCCCACCCATCTCTAAAATAAGAAGGGGAATTTTTCCTTGCTGTAATCTTTGCAGTTTTCTTCTTCATCTCGTAAGGTCATAGAGTTTTACAGGACTTGTGGAATTACAGCAACAAAAACACGGATAAATACTTGGTCGTGCCAAGCCTCGCAGCAGCCAGCAACCATGTTAATACAGTGTTAACTCCAGTGTGCCTGAGCTCCCCACAAGGTTTCTCCACTGGACAACTGAGAGGGAAACTGAGGTAGTGAGAGGGAAAATAGTCAAAAAGGCTAAAGGGAGATAGATAAATAAATACATAAAGACATAAGTAAATAAATAAATAAATTTATAAACAGCAGCTAGAAGGAGCTAAGGCTATAAAGAGGTAGAGCATCCTCCTAAGACAGAGAGTGAAAGCTAAATATACCAGTGTTTTAAAGTTTCCAGGCAATTATTTCTAAATAGGCATAACAGTACTTTGAAAATTTATTTTTACCACTGTACACACAGAAAAACTTCACTGATTTTCTGAACTGGAGGGGATCATCACTTCTTTCCATACCTGGAGGTCACATGCCCTTATAGGAAGAATCTCAGGTGTCAACACTTTTATGGGGTTTACTTGAAACAAAGAAATAAAAAACCAAACAAACCACTTCTCCCTCCCGAAATATATCTCTAGATGTCCATTCCCAGTGCAGAGGCAGGACCTTTGTTAGGAGTTTCTGTCTCTTTGAAGGATAATACTCAGCAGTTATTGTTTTTCTAAATATAACTCAGGGTTTTCAGTTTATTGCTCTGGTATCCAAAGAACTGAAAGCAAACTGGGGGGAAAGAGAATAGGACACCCCTCAAACAGTCCAAGCCTCAAAGCAAACTTGACAGCTCCTTAGGAATTCAACCATGGTTTAAATAAAACCAGCCTACTTTCTGTTCACCGCATGCCAAATGGTTTCCTGTCATTTCCAGTAGGATTTTTTTCTTTTCTTTTGCCAGTTCACACCTGCCTTCTATTGTCAATACTTTGAATAGCCAACAACGATTTAAAGTGGTGGGCTCCTATCAGCATTGTTCTCCTGTTCAGAGGCACAGAGAACAAGAATACATCTATGTTTTCCATACAGTGTAGAAAAATGTAATTCTCTGTTTAGTGTCATATCAACAGCTCGTGTCCCAGTTCACCGCCATGGGCAATGAATGACAGGCTGTGCTGTCCATCCTGACAATATGACCAAGATATCTGTGGTCGAGACTGCTATATCATTTTTCCCCTTTCCAAAAAATGTTGCCAGAGAAATCTCCTATTTTTGTTCCTTTATTTGTTTCTTTATCTAAATACAAAGTAGAGATAAAAATGAAATTGAGTTCATTAAACAAGCTGCAAATAATGTCTTGATAGCACAGGAAATGTTACATTCCCCTCAATTTAACATTGCAGCATGTGCTCTCAATGGAGCACGGATTTCTTTATAATACTAATAAAAATAGCTGTAATCCTATTCTTTCAACAAAAGCTTCCCCCCATCCCAGCAATTCAGTAGAATATATCTTATTTTCTGGTATAAAAAAGAAGCCTTTTTTTACTTTATAGGTACCAGGCACATCACAGTTAACAATATGTAGCTGAAGGGTGATTAACTCCAGGTACCATAGGTCTGGAACTGGCAATAAAGAGGTAGCTTGGAGCTGTGCACTGGAAACAGCATTTATTCAAGAGAAGAGGAGAAATGAAATAAAAGTTTGACAATGTTAGAAAAGAAATATAAGAAATGGGTTGAGGCAGCTATGGCACAGCAGCGATTTACATGCCATTAACGCACAGTGGCTGTATGTTGTGTTCAGGACAATATTTAAATAAAAGCAGTGTTACCCTCGGCAGCCTGTGTATTAACACACTGAATTTATGTTGCTTCAAGGTAAAGAGCATCTTCTTATTGTAACATATACAGGAATTACAGTTTTGAAAGTATTTTTGACAGTATATTCTACCTTAAGCAGAGCTTACTGGATTTGTTTCCATTTATTTTTATTTTTCCATCATTTCTTGAGTGCTTTCATTTGTTTCTAAGTTGTTGAGTATGATGATAATTTTTTCTTTCTACTGCTTCAGACTTGAAAACATTTCCAGCAGAGGAAAGAAGTAAATTTACACAGAAGACAAAGAAAGAAGTTTTAGCTTAACAGATGGTTAGAGTGGATGGAGTAGGGGTATCCAGGCTGCAGACCTGTGTCACAAGAATTTTCCTGTCATGCAATGGTTTCCTATATATGAGCTGCAGACTGGTGCTGTGGAGAACAGAGACAATGGCAATGTCTCTGAGCAGGCCTTTTGACACTCTGCCAGCCTCAGTGTCATCTCTGTCTTGATCCTCCATTGCTTTTTACATGGCTCTCCCACAACTATCTGAGCTGCCAGGTAATGTTGGTCATAGGGGGATCTTAGCAGCTGGCTGTTTTGTGACAAATGACATAGAATCAGCAACAGTACATGACCTTTATGGATTCTGGCTGTCTGTTAGAAGAATGTGAAATATTCACAATGAAATACAAAACCTGCTTGAAATTCAAGTTGCTCCTCAGACAATTATTATGGAACCAAAAGACCTAACTGGCCTGTATTGGTAAGATATTTATATTTCTACTGCCCCCATAAAGTTCTCTGCCTTGTGCATCATTATAGAAAATAACAAGAAGTCAGAGCTTTTTTAAGTACAAGGCCGGTCCTAGGTGACTGAAGTACAGATGAATGACAGTGAAAAAAACAATCCCAATGGTAGCAATATGATCTGGAG